>CM031605.1:99927581-100145107 GCA_018398815.1 Conus ventricosus
CAAGAACTTCTTCTCCAGACACTGTTTGATCTCACGCATTCTTCCAGCTGTCTCAATATTTGCTGGAACCGAACTGTCCTTGATGTTTAAAGGACAGATACGTTTGTGAGAAGGGCGGATACAAGAACGTCTTCCTACGGATATTGTTTGAACTCTCCTTCCTGTACAAGAACTTCTTCTCCAGACACTGTTTGATCTCACGCATTCTTCCAGCTGTCTCAATATTTGCTGGAACCGAACTGTCCTTGATGTTTAAAGGACAGATACGTTTGTGAGAAGGGCGGATACAAAGGGAATTTTTTTCCCACAGAATAAAACTTGGAGAAAAAAGAAAATGCCAAGAACAATATCCGTTTCCCAGAAAACAAAACATGAAAAAAAAAAGAAACACACAAAGCCAAGTAGAAATATCCATTTTTTAAACCTATGGCAGTGAGCAGTGACGGAGGCTGACGTCACAAGCACTGGACTTGTGACCAAGTCCAGACCTCCTTGGCTAGGAACCACCCACATGCTGTCTGAGCTTGGCACAGAGTGCGGCACGATATGTCCAGAAAAAGGTTCCCGGTCAATAGGAATGATTTGTTTGTTTTTGTTTGTTTGAGCAAGCTTGCGTGGCCTAACAGTACACGGTGATTAGAGTACAGCAATGTCTAACAAAGTCTGATCGGAAACCATCTGCGTTTTCTTTGTTTGATAGTTCTTTCTGTGGGAAATTGGTCTGATATTTCTTATTTGATTTATCGTTGTTGTTCCTTTTCCATTAGAGGGTCCCGAAGTCCAATGATTAGAGCGTACGCCAAGGAACAGTGAGATTGAGTTGTGGGTTGGATCTAGAGGGAGGGGGCTGGACAAACACTCTCTGTCCACCCAGCAGTTAATAGGTACTTGCTTCAGTTCAGGCAAGGTTATAGGCGGCGGAATGAGAGGGACGAGCTCCAACTTCCATCATGCCGTGCCCTAGACACAGTCAACTTCTGACAGTTCACTGTCCATTCTATGAGAACTCTAGACACAGTCAACCTCTGACAGTTCACTGTGTCCATAACTGAACCATCAGTGTAGATTTTAAGGTGATTAGGATATGAATTTTCTAGGTGTTCTTTCACATCGTTCACTAGAATGTTAATATTTTCTTTTTTCTTTGAGACCGTATACTCATAATGAAAATTTCCACTCAAGTGTTCCCAAGGAGGCATCATTGGAACCGTGGGGAACTCTGGAACCGATGTTAAATCTACATTACACTTAGACATAAGTTCAGCGGTATAATTCATTATTGGCTGAATATATGAAATTTCCTTGGCTCTACTTGGAAAATCTTTATTCGAATTTACAAAAATATCATCAGTAACTGAATTTTTTACTGACAAGCTTCGAATCACATATTTGGCTGCTTCTAGACATCTTTGCTCCGATAAAGGTAAGATATTCGCCGCTTTGTAGCTCTTATATGTATTTGTTTGTACAGGAACTCCTAAACCTAATTTAATAGCTTTACTGTCAATACTTTGTAACTTTTTTAAAAGATACTTTGGCGCTGAAAAGTAAACTTCTTGTCCATACTTTAACTTGGAGCGGACAAGAGCCAAAGACAGATGCAAAAGGGTTTTAGTATTTTGACCCCAAGGCTGGCAATTAACAATTTTAAGAAAATTTAGTCTAGTTCTAGCTTTAGATAGCAATTTTTCTATGTGCATTTTCCAGCTTAATTTTGGTGTTAAAAGGACTCCCAAAAAATTGACTGATTTCTGATATTGCAACAAAGTGCCATCTATATTCAAGGATTGGAGTACAGGCGGATTTTCTCCATTGTTAAACAACATTAAACAGGTTTTTTCACCAGATAATTCTAGCCCATTTTCTTTTATATATGCCGATAAATTGTCCAATTCATATTGATATGACTTCTGATTATGATTAATTGACCTCTTCTTTGTATGTTTTCTTAAACTAGTATGCATCCATATTGCGATGTCATCAGCATACTGAACTACATGGATATTTTTGGACAGCGCAGAAGGAAGATCATAAAGGAGAACTGAAAACAAAATTGGGGCAATAATTGATCCTTGGGGGATACCCATATTAATGTCCCTGAAGGAAGAATACATCTTACCAATTCTTGTACATATATGTCTGTCCATTAAGAAACCTTTTATGTAAGAATACATGTTGCCTGAAATACCAATCTTTTTTAATTTGTAAAGCAACCTAGCATGCCAAACACTGTCATAGGCTTTTTTAACATCAAAAAATGTAGCCATCGTACTTTTTCTGTGGGCAAACTGTTTTTTTATTTGATTTGTAAGTTTTACAAGATGGTCTGTAGTGCATCCACCCTTTCTAAAACCAGCCTGCTGAGTTATGACACAGCTGACAGCGGTTCTGGTTTCGTTATTCCAAGTCTGAATATAGGAAAACATTTTCACCTCGGAAAGGGATTTTCAATATTCACTGCAGAACTGTATGCTATACTGATGGCTTTATTTTGTGTATATAGTACTCCAATATCCTTTTTTAGTGTGCTGTTTTGTGTTGATTCCAAGTCTGTTTTGCAAGCACTGCAAACTTGGGATTGTAAGGCCAGAAAAGATTTATTATATGAAATAAGGTACCTGATACACTGTATTATGTCTCAGGGTATAATTGTAGACTTCTGTTGGATTCCTTCACATTGTGGTCTCAGAGGGAATGAAATAGCAGATAATCTAGCTAAACTTGGTGCACAAAACTGTTCAGAATGTGTGCTAAATTTGCCTTTACATCCTTCCAAGTGTGAAATACTATTCAACCTGGAACACTACGTTTACAAAACCTTTTTCTGTGGAAAAAAGCTACACACTGCCCAGCTGCTCACGCCATCTTGCTAAGATTATCACAAAATTAAGGCTGAACACATGGAAGACCAAATTTTCTCCTGAAGTTGTGTGTGTCTGTGGAAAATTCATCTCTGTGCATCACCTTCTATTAGATTGTCCAATTTTAACTAAAATGTATAAGGCGAAAGGTATCAATCTTGACAAATATGAAAATGAGAGTCAAGTTCTGTCTGACTCATGCATAATTGAGTTTGCCGCCACTTTAGCCAGTTCTGATGTAGCTAGACTATTATGAGGGTCCTTAACTGATATGCTGTTTTCTTTTTCATAAGTGTATGCAGATGTATGTGTTGAAATGACTTAAGTGGGGTTTTTTTTGTTTTTGTTTTTTTTTTGTTCCCATCCCCCCCCCCCCCCCCCCCCCCCCCTTTTTTTCCCCCCGTCTAATACCATCTGCCGGATGAAAAGACGTAAAATTAAACCACCAACCAACCAACAGTTCACTGTCCATTAAGCCATGAGAACTCTAGACACAGTCAACCTCTGACAGTTCACTGTCCATTCTATGAGAACTCTAGACACAGTCAACCTCTGACAGTTCACTGTCCATTAAGCCATGATAACTCTAGACACAGTCAACCTCTGACAGTTCACTGTCCATTAAGCCATGAGAACTCTAGACACAGTCAACCTCTGACAGTTCACTGTCCATTAAGCCATGAGAACTCTAGACACAGTCAACCTCTGACAGTTCACTGTCCATTCTATGAGAACTCTAGACACAGTCAACCTCTGACAGTTCACTGTCCATTCTATCAGAACTCTAGACACAGTCAACCTCTGACAGTTGACTGTCCATTCTATCAGAACTCTTGACATAGGCAACCTCTGACAGTTCACTGTCCATTCTATCAGAACTCTAGACACAGTCAACATCTGACAGTTCACTGTCCATTCTATCAGAACTCTAGACACAGTCAACCTCTGACAGTTCACTGTCCATTAAGCCATGAGAACTCTAGACACAGTCAACCTCTGACAGTTCACTGTCATTCTATGAGAACTCTTGACACAGGCAACCTCTGACAGTTCACTGTCCATTCTATCAGAACTCTAGACACAGTCAACCTCTGACAGTTCACTGTCCATTCTATGAGAACTCTTGACACAGTCAACCTCTGACAGTTCACTGTCCATTCTATGAGAACTCTAGACACAGTCAACCTCTGACAGTTCACTGTCCATTCTATGTGAACTCTAGACACAGTCAACCTCTGACAGTTCACTGTCCATTCTATGAGAACTAGACACAGTCAATCTCTGACAGTTCACTGTCCATTCTATCAGAACTCTAGACACAGTCCACCTCTGACAGTTCACTTTCCGTTCTATGAGAACTCTAGACACAGTCAATCTCTGACAGTTCACTTTCCGTTCTATGAGAACTCTTGACACAGTCAATCTCTGACAGTTCACTTTCCGTTCTATGAGAACTCTAGACACAGTCCACCTTTGACAGTTCACTTTCGTTCTATGAGAACACTTGACACAGTCAATCTCTGACAGTTTACAGTCCATTCTATGAGGACTAGAGATACGTCAACCTCTGACAGTTCACTTTCCGTTCTATGAGAACTCTAGACACAGTCAACCTCTGACAGTTCACTGTCCATTTTTATGAGAACTCTTGACACAGTCAACCTCTGACAGTTCACTGTCCATTCTATCAGAACTCTAGACACAGTCAACCTCTGACAGTTCACTGTCCATTAAGCCATGAGAACTCTAGACACAGTCAACCTCTGACAGTTCACTGTCCATTAAGCCATGAGAACTCTAGACACAGTCAACCTCTGACAGTTCACTGTCCATTCTATGAGAACTCTAGAGACAGTCAACCTCTGACAGTTCACTGTCCATTCTATCAGAACTCTAGAGACAGTCACCTCTGACAGTTCACTGTCCATTCTATGAGAACTCTAGACACAGTCAACCTCTGACAGTTCACTGTCCATTCTATGAGAACTCTAGAGACAGTCAACCTCTGACAGTTCACTGTCCATTCTATCAGAACTCTAGACACAGTCAACCTCTGACAGTTCACTGTCCATTCTATGAGAAATCTAGACACAGTCAACCTCTGACAATTCACTGTCCATTCTATGGAACTCTAGAGACAGTCAACCTCTGACAGTTCACTGTCCATTCTATGAGAACTCTAGACACAGTCAACCTCTGACAGTTCACTGTCCATTAAGCCATGAGAACTCTAGACACAGTCAAACCTCTGACAGTTCACTGTCCATTCTATGAGAACTCTAGAGACAGTCAACCTCTGACAGTTCACTGTCCATTCTATCAGAACTCTAGAGACAGTCAACCTCTGACAGTTCACTGTCCATTCTATGAGAACTCTAGACACAGTCAACCTCTGACAGTTCACTGTCCATTCATGAGAACTCTAGAGACAGTCAACCTCTGACAGTTCACTGTCCATTCTATCAGAACTCTAGACACAGTCAACCTCTGACAGTTCACTGTCCATTCTATGAGAAATCTAGACACAGTCAACCTCTGACAATTCACTGTCCATTCTATGAGAACTCTAGAGACAGTCAACCTCTGACAGTTCACTGTCCATTCTATCAGAACTCTAGACACAGTCAACCTCTGACAGTTCACTGTCCATTCTATGAGAACTCTTGACACAGTCAACCTCTGACAGTTCACTGTCCATTCTATCAGAACTTGAGACACAGTCAACCTCTAACAGTTCACTGTCCATTCTATGAGAACTCTTGACATAAGTCAATCTCTGACAGTTCACTTTCCGTTCTATGAGAACTCTAGACACAGTCAATCTCTGACAGTTCACTTTCCGTTCTATGAGAACTCTAGACACAGTCAGTCTCTGACAGTTCACATTCCGTTCTATGAGAACTCTTGACACAGTCAATCTCTGACAGTTCACTTTCCCTTCTATGAGAACTCTAGACACAGTCAACCTCTGACAGTTCACATTCCCTTCTATGAGAATCTTGACACAGTCAATCTCTGACAGTTCACTTTCCCTCTATGAGAACTCTAGACACAGTCAACCTCTGACAGTTCACTTTCCGTTCTATGAGAACTCTTGACACAGTCAATCTCTGACAGTTCACTTTCCGTTCTATGAGAACTCTTGACACAATCAATCTCTGACAGTTCACTTTCCTCTATGAGAACTCTAGACACAGTCAATCTCTGACAGTTCACTTTCCGTTCTATGAGAACTCTTGACACAGTCAATCTCTGACATTTCACTTTCCGTTCTATGAGAACTCTTGACACAGTCATCTCTGACAGTTCACATTCCGTTCTATGAGAACTCTTGGCACAGTTAACCTCTGACAGTTCACTGTCCATTCTATCAGAACTCTAGACACAGTCAACCTCTGACAGTTCACTGTGCATTCTATCAGAACTCTAGACACAGTCAACCTCTGACAGTTCATGAGAACTCTAGACACAGTCAAACCTCTGACAGTTCAATGTTCATTCTATCAGAACTCTAGACACAGTCAACCTCTGACAGTTCACTGTCCATTCTATGAGAACTCTAGACACATCCTTGTCAACGAAGCCATCGTGTGTGTATCTGCTATATCTTTGCATCCATTTTCAGTGCTTTGTACGGTTTATTATCTGTTAATCACAGGCTTTGTTTTCTTTTCTTACTCTATACAAAATAATAACATCATTTGCAGTTGTTGTTTTTCTTACTCTATACAACATAACATCATTTTCCATTTTTTTGTTTTGTTTTGTTTTCTTATTCCATACAACATAATAACATCACTCGCAGTTGTTGTTTTCTTTTCTTACTATAAACAACATAATAATATCATTTGCAGTTTGTTTCCTTTCTTGCTCTATACAAAATAATAACATCCTTTGCATTTTTTTCTTACTCTATACAATAACTTCATTTCCATTTTTTGTTTTGTTTTGTTTTGTTTTCTTACTGTATACAACATAATAACATCATTTGCAGTTGTTTTTTCTTTTCTTACTTTAAACAACATAATAACATCATTTGCAGATTGTTTTCTTTTCTACTCTATACAACATTATAACATCATTTGCAGTTTGTTTCTTCTTTTCTTACGCTATACAACATAATCACATTTGCAGTGTTTCTTTTTCTTTTCTTACTCTATACAACATGATAACATCATTTGCAGCTTTTTTTCTTTTCTTTTCTTACTCTATACAACATAATAACATCATTTGCAGTTGTTGTTTTCTGATTTTCGTATGGTATCCCACAGGTACATTACCTTATGAATAGGAATCACGTGACTAGTACAATCCTACCGTGGTAGTGTACAACTTGAATTAAAGGTCAAAGGACCATCTGTCTAAAGTTAAACGGAGGTCAAATGTGAAAACGGTGGCTCAAATACAGAGCGTGACATTCACGCGTTCTTTTTTTTTTTCACCCTGGGAGACTCTTGGCGAGTGCGTCCTAGAACTCCTTTGTGTTCTGGGTGTGCTGCAAGATGTGAAATAAAAAGAAAGTCACTCTAGTGCCGTGGCCTGTTTTGGTGCATGTGTGAGACCGAGTGAGTTTCTGTCCTTTCATTGTGTACGGTGTGCTAACAACTGCCTTTGACAGTCATCGGAATCACGTGTTATACGTCTTTGGTCAAACAAATTAAAGATATGAAGATGTGTGTACCTTACCGCAAGTGAAACTGTACTGACCACATGAACATGAAAAGTGTTAAAACAGAGATAACGCACACACACCACGCACGCGCGCACACATACACACACACACGCACGCGCGCACAACACATACACACACACACACACACACACACACACACACACACACACACACACACACACACACACACACACACACACACACACACACAGAGATCAGACAGACAGACACACAAAGACGGACAGACAGACAGACAGAAACAGACAGACAAGACAGACAGACAGACAGAGATTGTGAAGAGATAGTGAACGGGAGATTCTCCCTTCAGTTAACAATGAGAACATGATGAAACAAACAAAACAAAAAGAAAGAAATGAAAGGCCGACTGAGTAAGTCAGCTTGACCTGGCACGAGGCAGCTACACCCCATGAAAAAAGAGACATCGAGGAAGAAAGAAATGATGTGTCAAAGACTAAACTAATGCAGACTAATACGTTCCACCCAGTCTGGCACTGGCAGCTACACCCAGTGCCACACGCTAGGCACCAACAGCCTTACACACGGCTGAGAAGAGTTTTGCGGTTCGGAAAAAAAAAGGTCCAGCAGCTACCACTCACTGTGAAAGTTCTTGAACCATTCCGTTCTCTGCCCCAGTAGTTACTGATTCTGTTCTGAACAACTGTTGAGCTTATTTCAATCTGGGTTACTAGTATGACTGGTGTATTAGAATTTAAAAAACAACAACAAACAAACAAACAAACGCAAATACACCAGTATTCATGATCTTCGAGCAAGAAAGCAGAGTATTGAAGACTGAATCATTTATCAGACACTAACTTTAGTTAACACAGCAAGTACCTATCAAATTAGGGGAAAAAAATGATGAACGTCCAGCTCCCTCTCCTCTCTCTCTCTCTCTCTCTCTCTCTCTCTCTCTTCTCTCTTAAGTATTGTGCACTCAGACTGTCCGTCTTTGTGTGTCTGTCTGAAAGCATGCCCATTGTTTCTCGGTTTCTATTATTTATAGAATATTCGATCATTTGTCACTTTGAGAATGTGCCGACTCTAAACACAGTCACATCGCCGCTATGAAATGTGCACTTTGGGTTGTAGTAGACACTTCTTTTATCCTTCTACTCCTCCTCTTTCTCTCTCTCTCTCTCTCTCTCTCTCTCTCTCTCTCTCTCTCTCTCTCTCTCTCTCTCTCCTCTCTCTCTCTCACAAACACACACACACGCACGCACACACACACACACACACACACACACACACACACACACACACACACACACACACACACACACACACACACACACACATACACACACACACACACGCTCGCTCGCGCGCGCTCACGCACGCACACGCACACACACGCACACACACACACACACACACACACACACACACACACACACACACACACACACATACACACACACACACAAGCTCGCTCGCGCGCGCTCACACGCACGCACACGCACACACACGCACACACACACACACACACACACACACACACACACACACACACACACACACACACACACACACACACACGTTTATACCACACACACAAGCTCGCACGCACACACACACACACACACACACAACACACACACACACACACACACACACACACACACACGCACACACGCACGCACGCACGCACGCACGCACGCACGCACGCACGCACGCACGCCCACACACACACACACACACACACACATTGATTTTCTTACACTTATACGGGTATTCCTTCACTCATGCATCTACATCTATCCATAGTTCAACAATCATGTTTTGTAACGGCTTACTGTACGTTCAAGATAACACGAATAACACAAGTTCCTGGAATTTACCTCATGCAAAAATAAACCAGACACATGTATCCAAATGAAATTAATAAATCTAAAGTCAGTAGGTCATGAAGAAAAACTAGGCAAATGTATCCTCTCACGACCAATAGAACAAACAGAAAACCAGACACCTGCAAGCACTCGCACGTACTGAACGTACAAACTCTAGAGCAAATACAAAATCCAGACACTAGTATACACTAGAACACTAGTGTTCTATGTGCGCCCTGTGGCGTCCTGAGTGTTCTCTGTGCGCCCTGTGGCGTCCTGAGTGTTCTCTGTGCGCCCTGTGGCGTCCTGAGTGTTCTCTGTGCGCCCTGTGGCGTGCTGAGTGTTCTCTGTGCGCCTGTGGCGTGCTGAGTGTTCCCTGTGCGCCCTGTGGCGTGCTGAGTGTTCTCTGTGCGCCCTGTGGCGTCCTGAGTGTTCTCTGTGCGCCCTGTGGCGTCCTGAGTGTTCTTGTGCGCCCTGTGGCGTGCTGAGTGTTCTCTGTGCGCCCTGTGGCGTGCTGAGTGTTCCCTGTGCGCCCTGTGGCGTGTTGTTCGACAGGGAACAGTCTGACGTGAAACTGTTCACACAGGCCTGAGTGTTCTCTGTGCGCCCTGTGGCGTGTTGAGTGTTCTCTGTACGCCTTGTGACGTGCTGAGTGTTCTCTGTACGCCTTGTGACGTGTGAGTGTTCTCTGTGCGCTCTGTGGTGTGCTGAGTGTTTCTGTGCGCGCTGTGGCGTGCTGAGTGTTCTCTGTGCGCCCTGTGGCATCTGAGTGTTCTCTAAGCGCCCTGTGCGTGCTGAGTGTTCTCTGAGCGCCCTGGTGGCGTGCTGAGTGTTCTCTGTGCACCTTATTGCGTCCTGAGTGTTCTCTGTGCGCCCTGTGGCGTCCTGAGTGTTCTCTGTGCGCCCTGTGGCGTCCTGAGTGTTCTCTGTGCGCCCTGTGGCGTCCTGAGTGTTCTATGTGCGTCCTGTGGCGTCCTGAGTGTTCCTGAGCGCCCTGTGGCGTCCTGAGTGTTCTATGTGGTCCTGTGGCATCCTGAGTGTTCTTTGTTCGCCCTGTGGCGTCCTGAGTGTTCTCTGTGGCGTCCTGAGTGTTCTCTGTGCGCCCTGTGGCGTGCTGAGTGTTCTCTGTGCGCCCTGTGGCGTCCTGAGTGTTCTCTGTGCGCCCTGTGGCGTCCTGAGTGTTCTCTGTGCGCTGTGGCGTCCTGAGTGTTCTCTGTGCGCCCTGTGGCGTGCTGAGTGTTCTCTGTGCGCCCTGTGGCGTGCTGAGTGTTCTCTGTGCGCCCTGTGGCGTCTGAGTGTTCTCTGTGCGCCCTGTGGCGTGCTGAGTGTTCTCTGTGCGCCCTGTGGCGTGCTGAGTGTTCTCTGTGCGCCTTGTGGTGTGCTGTTTGGACAGGGAACAGTCTGACGTGAGGAAGAGAACTGAATCACCTGAAGCCTATTTTCCCCGGGGAACACGCTAGCGCGCCCAATGGACACAGAACTGATCACCTGAAGCCTATTTTCCCCGGGGAACAACGCTAGCGCGCCATGGACACAGAACTGAATCACCTGAAGCCTATTTTCCCCGGGGAACAACGCTAGCGCGCCCAATGGACACAGCATGGAAAAGAGAGACCGCTCCCTGGATCAACTAACTGCCGGTCGGCACGAAAACACGACATTAGACCACAGACCAGTGCTGCTGATTCTTTCCACCAATCGCAAGAAAGGTTACACACACAACACACACACACACACACCACACACACACACACACACACACACACACACACACACACACACTCACTCACTCACTCACTCACTCGCACGCACGCACGCACGCACGCACGCACGCACGCACGCTCGCTCGCACGCACGCACGCACGCACGCACGCACGCACGCACGCACGCACGCACGCACGCACGCACACACACAACACACACACACACACACACACACACACACACACAGAAAGACAGACAGACAGACGAGTAGGAAAGTTACTGATTACCCTTTGCAATTAGCAAACTTCTGAGCCGACATTGTATGTTTCTTTTCTCTTGAATTCCATTCATGTGTGGGAACAGGACAGAAAAGATGCTGTTTCTCCTTCTGACGATGCACAGCCACAAACCAGCCTCTCTCTCTGTGCCACACACACTGCCAGCAGCTGACGCCTTTCACGTTAGTGTGCGGCGCACGCCAGCCGTCTGACCAAACCATCATCTTCACAACACTGATGGGTTTTTTTTTCTTTGGGGTGGGGAAGGGGGTGGATGGAAGCTGGATGGGGAGGGAGCAAGACAGAGAGAGAGAATATGTGTGTATGAGTGAGTGTGAGCGTGCGTGTGTGCGTATGTGTATGTGTCTCACTCAGTCTGAAGGTCTACGTGTGTGTGTGTGTTGTGTGTGTGTGTGTGTGTGTGGGTGTGTGTGTGTGTGTGTGTGGGTATGTGTGTGTGTGTGTGTGTGTGTGTGTTGTGTGTGGTGTGTTGTGTGTGTGTGTACGCGCGCTCGCGTGGGCGTGCGTGCATACGTGTGTGTATATTTCTCTGTGTATGCACATGAGTGTGTTCTGCGTGAGTGCAGGCGCATATGCGTATATTTGTGCATGCACGTGCGTGCGTACGCGTGTGTTTGTGTGTGTGTGTGCGTGTGTGTGCGCGCGCGCGCGCGTGTGTGTGTGTGTGTCTGTCTGTCTGTCTGTCTGTGTCTGTGTCTGTGTGTGCGTGTGTGTTTGTGTGTGTCCATGCGTGCAAGTGTGTGTGTGTGTGCGTGTGTGTGTGTGTGTGTGTGTAAAGTGTGTGTGTGTAAAATGCATGCGTGTGTGCGTATGTGTGCGCGTGCGCGCACGCGTTTAGAGAGAGAGGAGAGAGAGAGAGAGAGAGGAGAGAGAGAGAGAGAGAGAGAGAGAGAGTAATTATATGTATGTGTGTGTGTGCGTTCGTATGTTCATGCGTGTTTGAGCATTCGCTCCTGCGTGTGTGCGGTTGTGTGTGTGTGTGTGTGTGTGTGTGTGTGTGTGTGTGTGTGTGTGGTGTGTGTGTGTGTGTGTGTGTGTGCGTGTGTGTGTGTGGGTGGGTGGGTGGGTGGGTGCGTGCGTGCGTGCGTGCGTGCATGCGTGCGTGCGTTTCCTCTGTGTGTGTGTGTGTGTGTGTGTGTTGTGTGTGTGTGTGTGTGTGTGTGTGTGTGTGTGTGTGTGGTGTGTCTGTCTGTCTGTCTGTCTGTGTCTGTGTCTGTGTGTGCGTGTGTGTTTGTGTGTGTCCATGCGTTGCAAGTATGTGTGTGCGTGTATGTGTGTGTAAATGCATGCGTGTGGTGTGTATGTGTGCGCGTGCGCGCACGCGTTTAAGAGAGAGAGAGAGCGGAAGAAGAGAGGAGAGAGCTAGAGAGTGATTATATGTATGGTGTGTGTGTGTGTGCGTTCGTATGTTCATGCGTGTTTGAGCATTCGCTCCTGCGTGTGTGCGTGTGTATGTGTGTGTGTGTGTGGGGGGGGGGGGGGGGGGGGGGCGTGCGTTCCTGTGTGTGTGGTGTGTGTGTGTGTGTGTGTGTGGTGTGTGTGTGTGTGTGTGTGTGTGTGTGTGTGTGTGTGTGTCTATCTGTCTGTCTGTCTGTGTGTGCGTGTGTGTTTGTGTGTGTCCATGCGTGCAAGTGTGTGTGTGCGTGTATGTGTGTGTAAATGCATGCGTGTGTGTGTATGTGTGCGCGTGCGCGCACGCGTTTAAGAGAGAGAGAGAGCGAGAGTGAGAGCGAGAGAGTGATTATATGTATGTGTGTGTGTGTGTGTGCGTTCGTATGTTCATGCGTGTTTGAGCATTCGCTCCTGCGTGTGTGCGTGTGTATATATGTGTGTGTGTGTGTGTGTGTGTGTGTGTGTGTGTGTGTGTGTGTGTGTGTGTGTGTGTGTGTGGTGTGTGTGTGTGTGTGTGCTGCGCTGTGTGGTGTGTGTGTGTGTGTGTGTGTGTGTGTGTTGTGTGTGTGTGTGTGTGTGTGCTGCGCTGTGTGTGTGCGTCTGCTCTCCAGAGGTCAAACATTTGAAAGTCTGATAGACTGGGAGGATGAGTCACCAATACATCTCTACTGCATACAGGATAGCAAAAAGCCGTCTACACAAATCCACACGCCTTTTCCCTCCTCCACTCTCTTACACAAACTTGCCTGTTGTTACAGTGGTTGTTGCCGGTCCCTTGTTGCTGGATATGTACAAACTTGCCTGTTGTTACAGTGGTTGTTGCCGGTCCTTGTTGCTGGATATATACAAACTTGCCTGTTGTTACAGTGGTTGTTGCCTGGTCCCTTGTTGCTGGATATATACAAACTTGCTGTTGTTACAGTGGTTGTTGCCGGTCCCTTGTTGCTGGATATATACAAACTTGCCTGTTGTTACAGTGGTTGTTGCCGGCCCCTTTGTTGCTGGATATATACAAACTTGCCTGTTGTTACAGTGGTTGTTGCCTGGTCCTTGTTGCTGGATATATACAAACTTGCCTGTTGTTACAGTGGTTGTTGCTGGTCCCTTGTTGCTGGATATGTACAAACTTGCCTGTTGTTACAGTGGTTGTTGCCGGTCCTTGTTGCTGGATATATACAAACTTGCCTGTTGTTACAGTGGTTGTTGCCTGGTCCCTTGTTGCTGGATATATACAAACTTGCCTGTTGTTACAGTGGTTGTTGCCGGTCCCTTGTTGCTGGATATATACAAACTTGCCTGTTGTTACAGTGGTTGTTGCCGGTCCCTTGTTGCTGGATATATACAAACTTGCCTGTTGTTACAGTGGTTGTTGCCGGTCCCTTGTTGCTGGATATGTACAAACTTGCCTGTTGTTACAGTAGTTGTTGCCGGTCCCTTGTTGCTGGATATGTACAAACTTGCCTGTTGTTACAGTGGTGTTGCCGGTCCCTTGTTGCTGGATATGTACAAACTTGCCTGTTGTTACAGTGATTGTTGCCGGTCCCTTGTTGCTGGATATGTGCATACGCAAAAACGGCCCCAGATATGACAGTATATGTTTACTTTTTTTCCCCAAACATCATTGATAGATTGTGTGGAACGGCGCATGACATGAAACGCATTTTGATAACTCACTGCGAAATGGCGTGGTATAGAATCGTTCCAAAAACAACACACCTTTTCGCGTCTTGACACAGAAAGTGGTCGAAATAATTATTCGACTATTTCTTTTCATTGTATTGTAACTATCCAGATGACAATACAGAATGATTTCTTCTTTCTTTCTTATTATCTCAGGCATTATCTCACTAGAGGAGAGACGACAAGAAAACACCCCCCGGCAACATGAGCAAATCAAATGACTACCTTTCCACCCCTGCATTCCCAGTTTATGGCTTCCACAAAGAACAGATTGAAGCGACAGAACACACACCGCCTCATAAAGACTCTAGACAAGAATCTTAATCAGCCTCTCACAGATTCCAGTCAACCAACTGAGATGCTTCAGGACTAGAAGGACTGACAGGCGGGCATCCCGCCTATCCACGTTAGTATCCCCTGTGCAGCAGCCAAAGCACATCACGCAGCAGAGGAACTCAAGTCCAGAACCCTCGAAACTCTCAACACCTCTGACCCACCTACCATCTAGGCCAGAGCATAACTCTCAACACCTCTGACCCACCTACCGCCTAGACCAGAGCATAACTCTCAACACCTCTGACCCACCTACCACCTAGGCTAGAACATACAGGGATGGATCAGCTGAAGAGGCTGTGATAAACGGTGGAGGTAGAGTTTTCGTCAAGTTCCCGGACGGCAGATCCTTCGTAGAGTCTGTGGCCACGGGCACACCTTCCACAAACTTGTACGTCGCATTACTAACCCACAGAAAGTCCATTACCGCAGAGTGTTGTCGCTGTCTACGTGAACGGTGTCAACGCACAGTGTACGTTGCCACTGTCGCTATTAGGGTTTGTTGGCCCGACCGGCTTGGAAATGCGTGCAGAAGAAAGTCATCGTTAAATTTGCAGGATGTGGTTCCCAGGTCTGAACAGCATTCTGCTGACCAGGCAGGTAAATTTGCAGGATGTGGTTCCCAGGTCTGAACAGCATTCTGCTGACCAGGCAGGTAAATTTGCAGGATGTGGTTTCCAGGTCTGAACCGCATTCTGCTGACCAGGCAGGAAGGAAAAGGATGATTCACTTGCATAGCGTCAGATGTCAAATGTCAAATGTCCACGTAATTCATTTTCTATCACTTCTTGATACAGATGTAAAGGTTTGTTGGATTCCTTCACATACTGGATTTCTTTTTAATTTCTGACTACACTGTTTGATTTTGATGCATTTCTTTAACCATATATTTATACACATATGCACTCAAGCACACCACACACACACACACACACACACACCACACACACACACACACACACACACACACACACACACACACACACACACACACACACTCGCGCGCGTGCGCGCACGTATGCACGCATGAGCACATGCACACGCACGCACGCACGTACGCACGCACGATCGCACACACACACACACACACACACACACACACACACACACACACACACACACACACACACACACACACACACACGTGCCCGCGCACGTGCGCGCGCGTGCGCACGACAGGATTCAGTTCTTCGCAGCTACAGCAAGCCAGATCGTAAGACGCATTGCAAAAGTTATTTCTGAATTAAACAACAGCAACAACAACAACAACAACAGCAACAGCAACAAAACAGGAAACTGTCGATCCGCGTAAGGCTTCAAACTGCCATCATATTTAGCGAATGTGCATGCAAGACCCTCGCTCGAGAGAGTCCTCATGAGAATCTACAGTTCCTTTCTATGCATGCTGACTGGAGAGCACCTAGAGAGTCCTCATGAGAATCTACAGTTCCATTTTTTGCATGCTGACTGGAGAGCACCTAGAGAGTCCTCATGAGAATCTACTGTTCCATTCTTTGCATGCTGACTGGAGAGCACCTAGAGAGCGATACAAAGGGGGGTTGATTAGTATGAAAGGTATCAAAGTCTGAAGAAGAGCTAGGGGCATAGGTGCTCTCTGGTAGGTTTTAGGTTTTGTGCATAAAACAAAAGCAGAGAAGAATAGAATAGGGAAGAAATAAAAGACGACTGCAGTCTGATGTAACTGTCCACAGACATGAGCCTCTTGACATCTGCATCCACACTGCTAAACATTGTCCAGCCATCTATGTGCATCCACACTGCTAAACATTGTCCAGCCATCTATGTGCCATCCACACTGCTAAACATTGTCCAGCCATCTATGTGCCATCCACACTGCTAAACATTGTCCAGCCATCTATGTGCCATCCACACTGCTAAACATTGTCCAGCCATCTATGTGCATCCGCACTGCTAAACATTGTCCAGCCATCTATGTGCCATCCGCACTGCTAAACATTGTCCAGCCATCTATGTGCCATCCACACTGCTAAACATTGTCCAGCCATCTATGTGCCATCCACACTGCTAAACATTGTCCAGCCATCTATGTGCATCCACACTGCTAAACATTGTCCAGCCATCTATGTGCATCCGCACTGCTAAACATTGTCCAGCCAGCTATGTGCCATCCACACTGCTAAACATTGTCCAGCCAGCTATGTGCCATCCGCACTGCTAAACATTGTCCAGCCATCTATGTGCCATCCACACTGATAAACATTGTCCAGCCATCTATGTGCCATCCACACTGCTAAACATTGTCCAGCCATCTATGTGCATCACGAAGGCCTTCAATTATTCTTCAGGAGTGTAGACTCACCATCTTTCCGAGTCATGATCGATTTTTGCATCATGATGCCATGTGTACATTCTAATCTTTGTCAGGTATGTAGCGCATGTGACTGATTACTTTTAAAGAGCTGTTGTGTCCCTTGTTTCCAAGGAGACCGAGATCATGATAGCAAACCAAACCACAGGCCAAAATGCAGACATTTAAAACTGTTAAGATGATGCAGACAGTTTAAAACTGTTAAATAATGCAGCAATAATTCTTTACAGGTCAAAATGCAGACAGTTTAAAACTGTTAGATAATGTAGCACAGGCCAAAATGCAGACAGTTTAAAACTGTTAGATAATGTAGCACAGGCCAAAATGCAGACAGTTTAAACTGTTAGATAATGTAGCACAGGCCAAGATGCAGACAGTTTAAAACTGTTAGATAATGCAGCTATCCTTATTTGTTTCTACATTAAGCGATAATTAATTATGCAACGTTTCAAACTGTTTATGCAGCTATCAGTATTTGTTGCTACATTAAGCTATAGGCAAGCGATATTGCAAGTATTTTTGTTAAGATAATGCAGCTATCATTATTTGTTGCTACATGAAGCCATTTCCAACGTGATATGTGAGTATTTTGTGTGTTCGAAAGAGGAGAGCTCGCTTGGGCACAACTTAGACACACGGTCACTGGACTGCCGCACGTCTCCCAATGAACCTGCAGTAGACAAGGAAGTAAACAAAGTTTTTCTATAACTGAGTCTGATAAAGGTTGCCTCCCGTATTCTTCTCCGGTGAGTTTCTGTTGTTTCAGGTTTTGAAAGTCAGCCAAGCGGGACGTCAGACCACGTCCCATCAAATGATGTAGACAATGAAAGGGTTACAGATTTTGGCAAGACTGATTCTCTTCTTTTGACAGGTACATAAGCAAACTGTTTTCTTCTTTTTAAAACACTGTGCGCTAGCGAAAGTTTGGAAGAACTATCTGTGAAAAAAAAAAAAGATCTACTGTCTGGGTTAAAAAAAATATTAAAAAACCCTATCCGCATGTTATGTTTTGTTGAAGGGTAACACATTATCAGTGAGCGTACTTTTACTTCATCTGTTGCAAACCCATACATCATTCAGTTATTGCCCAAATAAAATGGAAGTAACAGTGTAACAATCAGCATTGCAGACTTAGTGATCGTGGTGGCAGGTTAGTCTCTCATCAGCTGCTTGCAGGATTATTCGCCCCTGTCAGTTCGTGCCCCCAGGTCAGTCTTAGTGTGGACTCCATGGGAAGACTGGAACCACAAAGTGAAGTTACATCGAGTGTATCATGGGTAGTTATGTCGCTTCATCTATAAATAGTCCTAACTGCTTACACAGGTCTGGGCACACGCACGCACACACACACACACACACACACACACACACACACACACACACACACACACACACACCACACCACACACGCTGCGCTGCGCGATGCCACACACACACACACACACACACACACACACACACACACACACACACCGCGTGCGCGTGCGTGCACACACACACACACACACACACACACACACACACACATACAACACACACCACACACACACACACACACACACCACACACACACACACTGCATGCGCATGCGTGTGCACTCATGCAAGCACACACACACACACACACACACACACACACACACACACACACACCACACACACACACACAACATACACACACACACCACACACATCACACACCACACACTGCATGCGCATGCGTGTGCACTCATGCAAGCACACACACACCACACACACACACACACACAACACACACACACACACACACCACACACCACACACACGCGCGCGCGTGCCGCGCGCGCGCGCGCGCGCGCACGCGCACGCACGCACGCACGCATGCACGCACACGTGGTCTTTGTCGAGACACCAAGGATCTTGCGGAAGCATGTCATCTCTACTGCCTCAATCCTTCTCTCAAGTTCAGCTGTCAGAGTCCACGTCTCACAGACATAGAGAATTATGACAATGACCGGGGAGCGTATCAGTCTGATCTTGGAACTGAAGGTGATGTTTCTGTCTTTCCAGACCCATCTGGAATGATATGTGTGTCCTGGAAAGATAAAGTGCGCTCTGGCACGTAGTCTAAGACCAGAATGTAAAGTGCATCTTTGCCATGCGTCCGTTCATTTGTTTCTACCGTTACTGATCTAAGTTTTGCTTTCCTCTCCATATACATGTATATCGTCAGTTCATGTCAACGTCATCACCATGTATATCGTCAGTTCATGTCAACGTCATCACCGTGTATATCGTCAGTTCATGTCAACGTCATCACCATGTATACCGTAAGTTCATGTCAACGTCATCAACTATGTATATTGTAAGTTCATGTCAACGTCATCACCATCTATACTGAAAGTTCATGTCAACGTCATCATCGTGTATAGCGCAAGTTGATGTCAACATCATCACTACGTATACCGTAAGTTCAGGTACATCGTCAGTTCATGTCAACGTCATCACCATGTATACCGTAAGTTCATGTCAACGTCATCACCAGGTACATCGTCAGTTCATGTCAACGTCATCACCATGTATACCGTAGTTCATGTCAACGTCATCACCAGGTACATCATCAGTTCATGTCAACGTCATCACCATGTATACCGTAAGTTCATGTCAACGTCATCACCATCTATACTGTAAGTTCATGTCAACGTCATCATCATGTATAGCGCAAGTTGATGTCAACATCATCACCATGTATACCGTAAGTTCAATGTCAACGTCATCACCAGGTACATCGTCAGTTCATGTCAACGTCATCACCAGGTACATCGTCAGTTCATGTCAACGTCATCACCATGTACATCGTCAGTTCATGTCAACGTCATCACCATGTATACCGTAAGTTCATGTCAACGTCATCACCGTGTATACCGTAAGTTCATGTCAACGTCATCACCAGGTACATCGTCAGTTCATGTCAACGTCATCACAGGTACATCGTCAGTTCATGTCAACGTCATCACCAGGTACATCGTCAGTTCATGTCAACGTCATCACCAGTTACATCGGCAGTTCATGTCACGTCATCACCAGTACATCGTCAGTTCATATCAACGTCATCACCAGGTACATCGTCAGTTCATGTCAACGTCATCACCAGGTACATCGTCAGTTCATGTCAACGTCATCACCAGGTACATCGTCAGTTCATGTCAACGCGTTTAAACTGACTCGCTGGCAGCGCTGTGTCTCCTCTGGTAAGCGGCGTCAAGGCGACTTTCTTTCGGTTGCTCCCGACGGTCAGCGGTGGTAGGCCTGTGTCAGGATGCTCCGATGTCACAGCGTCAGGAGAAGCGGGAGTGAGCAGCACTGGGATTAGATCACGGCATGAGGTGGACAAGACAGCAACCAACACTCAAAAAAGCGCGATATGTACAGGAAATAAGAATGAAACGTTCACACTGATCAAACACACACAACACACACACACACAACACACACACACACACACACACACACACACAACACACACACACATGCCGTGCGCAGTGCACAGTGCGTTTTACGATTAAGAGACCACAAAGGAATCACCAAACTTTGCAAACTTTGTTCTTACACACTGTTTACTGTTCTACATCAGGTCAGGTTCGAGTCTCTTCAAAGCACGCTTTGCAGCCTGCGCTGCTCTCTGCAACAAAGTCTCTCTCTGAAGCATTTTCTCTACCTGTAACAGCATATATGTTTCTTTCTTACGGTCAAGTTTTGTCCTCTTTCAAATCTATGTTTACTTTGCAACTCTTCTAATTCTGTCTGTCTCGTGTCTGTTTCAAGTGCAAGCTTTTCTTTTCCCAGCGTGTTCCTGAATTGTCAACAGTCATGAAATCTTCACAGAGCCTGTCATCTTCCCCTCTCTTCTGATGCTTATTTCCCCATTCTGCTGTTGACAACACGGTCGGTTTGGAGAGCTGTGACGAGGCGCAGTTGTGATGACGTCAACGCAGTCTGTATACTCGGATTCCTGACGGTGGCTGGAATCCGGGACTAGGACAGGGACTGCGTCCCAATGGTGAAGCTGCAGGTTCCTTGCCTGTCAATAAAACTAGTAGCACTCAGGACTGGGCAGGGTTTGCGTCCCCAACTGTTGGAAATGAAGGCTCCATGCCGTCAACTAACAAACAATCTGTCTCAAATCTGATGGCTCTTTTCTGTATCAAGTAGTTTTACCGTCCAGTGTTAGGTTATTTTGCTTAGTATCATAATTTATGATGCAAACAATAAGACGCATTCTCTGAACGAGTATTAACACTGTGCTAATGTGTAGGTCCATGTTAGTTATTTTGCTTAGTATCTAATTTATGATGCAACAATAAGACGCATTCCTGAACAGGTATTACACTGTGCAATGTGTAGGCCTGGGTTGTGTGTTCAGCGGGCGTTTTGTTTTTTAAAATATGTGTGTGTGTGTGTTGTGTGTGTGTGTGTTGGTGCGTGCGTTGCGTGCGTGCGTGCGTTGCGTGCACGCGCGCGCGCGTGCGTGCGTGCGTGTGTGTGTGTGTGTGTGTGTGTGTGTGTGCGCGCGCGTGAGAGAGAGAGAGAGAGAGAGAGGGAGAGAGAGGGAGAGAGACAGACAGACAGACAGACAGAGCACAACAAAAGCAGCATGATAACTAGATTTTATTCTTGAAATGTTGAACAACTCAACCATTTCATGACACACAAAAAAATAGTTAAAAGCGCCATTGGTCTGGATGACATTTTCAGTTCTATAACCAAAATCTGGTGCAAGTTGCAACATTAGGGATCAAATTCTCAAACGTTGACACATTCATGATCCGTAGAGCTACTTTTTGTTATTTACACATTCATGATCCGTCCAGTTACTTTTCGCATATTCAACGATGTGCCAATCGTGCAATGGAAGTAACTTCCTTTAAAAGTCTTACAGCACTAGTGATCTCCCCTGTTTTATGATCGGAGCGTGCTCGAAGCAGACATAAAGAATTCTCGGTGATCAGACTAAATAGAGCAGAATGCAGAGTACCGCAACTTCCTACACACACGACATGGTGTCGTTTCAAACACTTGGTGGAGTTGCAGCACTGTGGATCGCTCCGGCGAAAAGCTGTCATTCAAAGCCGCTCAACACAATGCCGTCGCTGTTCCAGTTCGTCCGCATCTACTCCTGCTCGAGGCCGACCTGAAACGGTGATGAACGTGTTTGACAGGAAGGCCAAGCGCGTGCAGAGGGACCGTTTGCAATGGCTGAGGATCACCAAGTGTATGATTTACTTAAAGATGTAGGTAGAGACAGCGCACTGAAGGCTGAGAAAAAAAGCATGCTGGGTGTTGAAGTGGTAGTACTGGTACTGGTTGGCATTGTCTGAAGGTTAGGCCCCTAATAGTTTATGTAATCAACTCTGCTCTCACATTTTCCGGCTGCTGTAGCCTGTGTAGTGACTGCCAAACATGTGACCAGAAGCAGAATTCTCTGGATTGGAAGGATTGCCCATCACATTTGACCCATTCCAGTTTGCGCTGAAGCAGAACAGATTACAATCACATTCCGCTATGCCATGTCGTACTTGATTTGCATACATTCTTTCCAGGTCAATAGCCTATTGTTGACTTATGCACATTCACACTGGCATAACAATGCAGCATTCATCAAAAACAAAACTGGTCTATAGTCAGCAGAGTAGGTCTTTCAGTGTGCAAGGACTTCCTGCACCTCCTTCCCCTTTCCATTTGCTCATCTCGGTTATGAATTATGCGTAAGGAAAGATTATGAAAATGTAATTGACCTCCGTGCTTCATCATTTCATTGATGGACATTAGGTCATTGTTAATCAAGGTTGTTTTCCGTTTTGGTTTGTTTTGTTCTTTACAGTGCAGATGTGAGCCTGTGAAAGCAATGTCAAGATGGTGTTTATTTCTCAGCAGCAAGATGCAGTAATTGTGATACTCATCCACAAAGACACAATTCCATGTGCATGTGCCCTGCCTCCACTCCCTTCCACCTCTCTCTCCATCTCTCCTTTCCCCTTTCTCCACCCTCATTCAAACTTCATCAATTCAACTCCCACCCTCCTAATGAATAATATGCACACTGTCATGCACACACACACACACAAACACACACACACACACACACACCACACACACACACACACACACGAATAGACACTCTCACAAACATATATGCTCACTCAAAAACACATACACACACAAGCACACACTCGGATCAGTCACCCTTTCTAGATATCTTTTCTGTTTTCGACACCCAATCTTCATCTTTGGAAAAAAAAATGATATGAAAGAGAAAAGAAATCTGTTTCCCACTGTAATCCATCTCTCCTTTCGCTCTCTCTGCTTGTTGACTCTTAAAAAGAAAAGAAAGTTTTAGTCACTGACGCTGTGTGTATCTGCTTGATGACTCTTTGAAAGAAAAGAAAGGTTTTAGTCACTGACGTAAATTTGTTGAGGGCATAGGGCTTGGGCAACACCCCTCCAGCAACACTTTGTCCTGGGCTGACCAGTTCAGCTGGGGCCTCACAGTCCATAGGCTGACCAGTTCAGTCCCTGTACAGTCAGTGGATGACCAGTTCAGCTGGATCCTTACAGTCAGTGGGCTGACCAGTTCAGTCCTCCATAGTCAGTGGGCTGACCAGTTCAGTCCTCTACAGTCAGTGGACTGACCAGTTCAGTCCTGTACAGTCAGTGGACTGACCAGTTCAGTCCTGTACAGTCAGTGCTGACCAGTTCGTCCTGTACAGTCAGTGGCTGACCAGTTCAGTCTCTACAGTCAGTGGACTGACCAGTTCAGTCCTGTACAGTCAGTGGCTGACCAGTTCAGTCCTGTACAGTCAGTGGCTGACCAGTTCAGTCCTCTACAGTCAGTGGGCTGACCAGTTCAGTCCTCTACAGTCAGTGGACTGACCAGTTCAGTCCTGTACAGTCAGTGGCTGACCAGTTCAGTCCTGTCTAGTCAGTGGCTGACCAGTTCAGTCCTCTACAGTCAGTGGACTGACCAGTTCAGTCCTGTACAGTCAGTGGCTGACCAGTCAGTCACTGTACAGTCAGTGGCTGACAGTTCAGTCCTCTACAGTCAGTGGTGACCAGTTCAGTCCTGTACAGTCAGTGGCTGACCAGTTCAGTCCTTTACAGTCAGTGGCTGACCAGTTCAGTCCTCTACAGTCAGTGGACTGACCAGTTCAGTCCTGTACAGTCAGTGGGTGACCAGTTCAGTCCTCTACAGTCAGTGGACTGACCAGTTCAGTCTCCACAGTCAGTGGGCTGACCAGTTCAGTCCTGTACAGTCAGTGGGCTGACCAGTTCAGTCCTCCACAGTCAGTGGACTGACCAGTTCAGTCCTCTACAGTCATGTGGCTGACCAGTTCAGTCCTGTACAGTCAGTGGGCTGACCAGTTCAGCCCAGTACAGTCAGTGGCTGACCAGTTCAGTCCTGTACAGTCAGTGGCTGACCAGTCAGTCCTGTACAGTCAGTGGGCTGACCAGTTCAGTCCTGTACAGTCAGTGGCTGACCAGTTCAGTCCTCTACAGTCAGTGGGCTGACCAGTTCAGTCCTCTACAGTCAGTGGACTGACCAGTTCAGTCCTGTACAGTCAGTGGACTGACCAGTTCAGTCCTGTACAGTCAGTGGCTGACCAGTTCAGTCCTCCACAGTCAGTGGGCTGACCAGTTCAGTCCTCCACAGTCAGTGGGCTGACCAGTTCAGTCTCCACAGTCAGTGGGCTGACCAGTTCAGTCCTCTACAGTCAGTCGACTGACCAGTTCAGATGGGTTCTCTACAGTCAGTGGACTGACCAGTTCAGATGGGTTCTCTACAGTCAGTGGGCCTCTGACCAGTTCAGTCCTCTACAATCAGTCGACTGACCAGTTAGATGGGTTCTCTACAGTCAGTGGACTGACCGTTCAGTCCTCCACAGTCAGTCGATGACCAGTTTAGATGGGTTCTTACAGTCAGTGGACTGACAGTTCAGATGGGTTCTCTACAATCAGGGACTGACCAGTTCAGTCCTCTAAAGTCAGTGGACTGATCGTTCGATGGGTTCTCTACAGTCAGTGGACTGACCAGTTCAGTCGTCTACAGTCAGTCGACTGACCAGTTCAGATGGGTCTCAACAGTCAGTCGACTGACCAGTTCAGATGGGTTCTCTACAGTCAGTGGCTGACCAGTTCAGATGGGTTCTCTACAGTCAGTCGACTGACCAGTTCAGATGGTTTCTCTACAGTCAGTGGACTGACCAGTTCAGATGGTTCTCTACATCAGTGGGACTGACCAGTTTAGTCCTCTACAGTCAGTGGACTGATCCGTTCAGATGGGTCTCTACAGTCAGTGGACTGACCAGTTCAGATGGGTTCTCTACAGTCAGTGGGCTGACCAGTTCAGTCCTCTACAGTCAGTGGACTGACCAGTTCAGATGGGTTCTCTACAGTCAGTGGACTGACCAGTTCAGATGGGTTCTCTACAATCAGTGGACTGACCAGTTCAGTCCTCTAAAGTCAGTGGACTGACCCGTTCAGATGGGTTCTCTACAGTCAGTGGACTGACCAGTTCAGTCCTCTACAGTCAGTCGACTGACCAGTTCAGATGGGTTCTCTACAGTCAGTCGACTGACCAGTTCAGATGGGTTCTCTACAGTCAGTGGGCTGACCAGTTCAGATGGGTTCTCTACAGTCAGTCGACTGACCAGTTCAGATGGTTTCTCTACAGTCAGTGGACTGACCAGTTCAGATGGGTTCTTACAATCAGTGGACTGACCAGTTCAGTCCTCTACAGTCAGTGGACTGATCCGTTCGATGGGTTCTCTACAGTCAGTGGACTGACCAGTTCAGTCCTCTACAGTCAGTCGACTGACCAGTTCAGATGGGTTCTCTACAGTCAGTGGGCTGACCAGTTCAGATGGGTTCTCTACAGTCAGTGGACTGACCAGTTCAGATGGTTCTCTACAGTCAGTGGACTGACCAGTTCAGATGGGTTCTCTACAATCAGTGGACTGACTAGTTCAGTCCTCTACAGTCAATGGACTGACCCGTTCAAATGGGTTCTCTACAGTCAGTGGACTGACCAGTTCAGTCCTCTACAGTCATTCGACTGACCAGTTCAGATGGGTTCTCTACAGTCAGTCGACTGACCAGTTCAGATGGGTTCTCTACAGTCAGTGGGCTGACCAGTTCAGATGGGTTCTCTAGCTCTACAGTCAGTGGGCTGACCAGTTCAGATGGGTTCTCTACAGTCAGTGGGCTGACCAGTTCAGTCCTCTACAGTCAGTCGACTGACCAGTTCAGATGGGTTCTCTAGTCAGTGGTCTGACCAGTTCAGTTCTCTACAGTCAGTGGCTGACCAGTTCAGCTGGATCCTCTACAGTCAGTGGGCTGACCAGTTCAGATGGGTCTCAACAGTCAGTGGGCTGACCAGTTCAGCTGGGGCCTCAACAGTCAGTGGGCTGACCAGTTCAGCTGAGTCCTCTACAGTCAGTGGGCTGACCAGTTCAGTCATCTACAGTCCATGGGCTGACCAGTTCAGCTGGGTCCTCTACAGTCAGTGGGCTGACCAGTTCAGCTGGGGCCTCAACAGACCAGTTCAGAGGGGTCCTCAATGGTCCAGCTTTTTCAAACTTGAATTTAGAATCCATGCACCATGTCTGTCATAGCCCACTTTCCTTTTCCCCTAGTGGGCTCCAGTCACAGACCGCTCTTGTCATGCTGGTCGCAGGCATCTGTGGCATGTGACAAATCTAGAACTCTTCTTTTCTTTTTCTTACTAGACTATATAGAAAGATAATTATGTTTATCATGTACTGTACTAAATATATTTACTTATACGATATGGTGTTTAGTTAAATAGTCATTGGATGTGAACACAACACGACACACACCACACACACACACACACACACACACACACACACACACACACACACACACACACATACACACACACACACACATACACACACACACAAACACACACACACACACTATATCCAATGGGACGTTTGTTATATTGTGTTATGATTCACAAACAGCCCTGATGTGGCCCTTTGCGGTCGGCTGGGCTATAAGCAACATTATCTTATCTTATGATTCACAATAGTTATTTAATGTTGGTTTTCCTGTGCCCTTTTATTGTATTGCCTTTTTTTTATAATTGCAAGATAAACCACCCACCCATCTTCATTTCATGCTCCTCCTCGCCACACCATTTCTCTTCATCTAATATGACTTAATGTGGAAAGACGTTAAATTGAAAACAACAACACACTCACTGAATATAAACCTCAGTTGGGGTTAATGGACTTTTTTTCAAATCCATTTTTAACTTATTTAAGAACTTTTTTTGTTTTTTTTGTTTTAATGGAAATAATGCTAACTTTTGGTATGTTGTTTTGACATTCAAACAAAACAGAAATGATGCTAGATAACTTTTGGGACTTTTTTCCCTTGACATTCGCAATATTGAATTCTTTTAAGTAATAATTTCTGTTTTGTGAATCGGTTATTAAGTACTATTAAAGTTGACCTAATCATTCTAAAGAGGTATTTCAGGCATGAAATTAATGTGCTTGGAGCTTTGCAGAAATAAATTAGGTTTACAGAAAAAAGGATTCCTTCTAGGGTTGTTTTTCTTAATCAGTAAACGAAGTACACACACACACACACACACAACACACACACACACACACACACACACACACACACACACAACACCTGTCAACATTACATAACTGATTCTTCCATTTTCAAAACACATTCTGAAATTGTATTACATAAAGTAAACGAACTGCTGATAATTTGACTCTTTTTTATTTTGATTTTGAATCATGGAATAAGAACATGTATAATGTCATACTGTCATTTTCTTTCTTTCTGCAGTTTGGCTACAGATTGTCAGACAGGATGTGTGATATCAAAAGGTATATTTTTGTTATATTTCAAAGAAATGTGATCATGTTCATGCTTATTTCTATTAATTTTGTGTA
This sequence comes from Conus ventricosus, assembly GCA_018398815.1. Classification (NCBI taxonomy): domain Eukaryota; kingdom Metazoa; phylum Mollusca; class Gastropoda; order Neogastropoda; family Conidae; genus Conus; species Conus ventricosus. The sequence goes on from CM031605.1 coordinate 99,955,698, forward strand.
TTTCCTTTAGTGTTATATTCTCTCTCTCTCTCTCTCTCTCTCTCTCTCTCTCTCTCTCTCTCTCTCCTCTATCTCTCTCTCTCTCCCCTCATTCTCTCTCTCTCTCCCCTCATTCTCTCTCTCTCTCTCTCTCTCTCTCCTCTCTCTCTCTCTCTCTCTCTCTCTCTCTCTCTCTCTCTCTCTCTCTCTCTTTCTCTCCCTCTCTCTCTTAGTTCCTCAGATTAATCAGTCAGTCAATCAACCAATGAATTAACATATGTGTGGGAAGGAAATTTAGAGTTGTTTTGTTTCCAAAGGAATGTTAGTTGACTAAAGTGTGTAACATTTAAAGGAGTTGTTTTACATTGAGGGAGAGAGAGGGGGAAGGGGGAGGAAGGGATTTGATCCTGGACAATGCCTAGCCAGAGTCATTGACTGTGGAAAGGGCTCACAGTGAAGGAGTGTCACGGCACACTCGTTCAGCTTCCATCGATAGAAATGGATGTTATCTCCATGAGAGAGTTGCTTAGATTTGCTGACCAACATCGCCATGCAGGTGTATGTATCATGACCTTTGTGGCCTGGGTGATGCCAGGATTCATAAGGAAAGAAATCTATGATAGTCAGCCGCATCATGTAGTCTCAGACCAAAGGGGAATTCCATAAATGGTCTTCTTCATCCTCATTCATCATCATGAAAAAGTTGGGAGGTGGAGTCCATGTAGACATCAGCTGAACTTAGAGAATGCCAGGTTGTTTTACGGAACAGAAGTTCATCACAGAACAGTTTCACTGGTACATTCTGTGGCAGTTGATGCCCAGCTATGATGAAAATCATGGTTTTTATTTTCCATCATTATCCATGGCGGTGTAGGGTTTATGTCAAAAGCTTTGGTCAAGTTCTGTGGAGACTTGATATGAATAAACATTTATTTCGAGCTAGATTCAACTTTACAGTAAAGTTCAGAATTTGAACGGCAACAGGCTATGTGGGGACCTAATGTTACCATTTTATTACTTTTTTTAATCTTTTGTCCGTATACGATAACCTACAGAGTGTGAATAGTATGATCATGTTGCTAGATGGAATGTAATGGAAAGAAGGTTTTGGAATAACACGGAAGAAGGATGAAAGTAATGATGCTGATGGGAGTAAAAAAAACGGTTGTGATATTACTAGAAAATTTGAATGCTTACTGACAATGTGTGTTTGTGTGTGCAATTTTGTGCTTATTTATAAAATATGATTGTAATCTTGATGGATTTGAATTAGAGAACTCCTCAGAGCTAAAGACGGGAGGCGAGGAAGGGGGCAGGGAGGGGGGGAGGGGGAGGTCGTGGAGCATGGTGGGAGTTCCTCCTGAATGCTCATTCACAGTGACTTCACAGGTGAACAGTTACTGTCAGAATGGTTTTGTACAGTGGGAAGGGGTGGGGTGGTTTTGTACAGTGGGAAGGGGTGGGGTGGTGCTGCTGGTTGTACAGTGGGAAGGGGTGGGGTGGTTTTGTACAGTGGGAAGGGGTGGGGTGGTGCTGCTGGTTGTACAGTGGGAAGGGGTGGTGCTGCTGGCTGTACATTGGGAAGGATGGGGTGGTTTTGTACAGTGGGAAGGGGTGGGGTGGTGCTGCTGGTTGTACAGTGGGAAGGGGTGGGGTGGTGCTGCTGGTTGTACAGTGGGAAGGGGTGGGGTGGTGCTGCTGGTTGTACAGTGGGAAGGATGGGGTGGTTTTGTACAGTGGGAAGGGGTGGGGTGGTTTTGTACAGTGGGAAGGGGTGGGGTGGTGCTGCTGGTTGTACAGTGGGAGGGATGGGGTGGTTTTGTACATTGGGAAGGGGTGGGGTGGTTTTGTACAGTGGGAGGGGTGGGGTGGTTTTGTACAGTGGGAAGGGGCGGGGTGGTGCTGCTGGTTGTACAGTGGGAAGGGGTGGGGTGGTGCTGCTGGTTGTACAGTGGGAAGGGGTGGGGGTGGTGCTGCTGGTTGTACAGTGGGAAGGGATGGGGTGGTTTTGTACAGTGGGAAGGGGTGGGGTGGTTTTGTACAGTGGGAAGGGATGGGGTGGTTTTGTACAGTGGGAAGGGATGGGTGGTTTTGTACATGGGGAAGGGGTGGGGTGGTGTTGTACAGTGGGAAGGGATGGGTGGTTTTGTACAGTGGGAAGGGTGGGGTGGTGCTGCTGGTTGTACAGTGGGAAGGGATGGGGTGGTTTTGTACATTGGGAAGGGGTGGGGTGGTTTTGTACAGTGGGAAGGGGTGGGGTGGTTTTGTACAGTGGGAAGGGGTGGGGTGGTTTTGTACAGTGGGAAGGGGTGGGGTGGTGCTGCTGGTTGTGCAGTGGGAAGGGATGGGGTGGTTTTGTACAGTGGGAAGGGGTGGGGTGGTTTTGTACAGTGGGAAGGGGTGGGGTGGTTTTGTACAGTGGGAAGGGATGGGGTGGTTTTGTACAGTGGGAAGAGGTGGGGTGGTGCTGCTAGTTGTACAGTGGGAAGGTGTGGGGATGGTTTTGTACAGTGGGAAGGGAAGGGTGGTTTTGTACAGTGGGAAGGGGGTGGTGTGGTTTTGTACAGTGGGAAGGGGTGGGGTGGTGTTGTACAGTGGGAAGAGGTGGGGTGGTCCTGCTAGTTGTACAGTGGGAAGGGGTGGGGTGGTTTTGTACAGTGGGAAGGGAAGGGGTGGTTTTGTACAGTGGGAAGCGAAGGGGTGGTTTTGTACAGTGGGAAGGGGTGGGGGAAGGGGTGGGGTGGTGCTGCTGGTTGTACAGTGGGATGGGGTGGGGTGGTTTTGTACAGTGGAAGGGGTGGAATGGTTTTGTACAGTGGGAAGGATGGGGTGGTGGTGCTAGTTTGATTGTCACAGTCACTTCACAGCAGAACAGTAACTGTCAGAATGGTTGTGTACAGTGGGAAGGGGTGGGGTGCTGCTGGTGTGACTGACCACGAGAATGAAGAAGATGAGACGATGAAACAAAGGTGTGTGTGTGTGTGTGTGTGTGTGTGTGTGTGTGTGTGTGTGTGTGTGTGTGTGATGTAAGATTAAGTGAAATTGAAACAAGGAAAAGAGAGTGGGCTGTTACAGGCAGTTGTAAATAGACTGCCGGCAATGTCTTTTCTCAGACTACTCTCCACAGAGCACTGTGCTAGTAATAACGTTTGCTTTCTGACATTGATGTCTGAATCTGTTTTGAAACAGAAAGTTTGGCGTGGCAGTATGCTTTGTGACATTGATGTCTGAATCTGTTTTGAAACAGAAAGTTTGGCGTGGCAGTATGCTTTGTGACATTGATGTCTGAATCTGTTTTGAAACAGAAAGTTTGGCGTGGCAGTATGCTTTGTGACATTGATGTCTGAATCTGTTTTGAAACAGAAAGTTTGGCGTGGCAGTATGCTTTGTGACATTGATGTCTGAATCTGTTTTGAAACAGAAAGTTTGGCATGGCAGAATGGTGTGTGACATTGATGTCTGAATCTGTTTTGAAACAGAAAGTTTGGCATGGCAGTATGCTTTGTGACATTGATGTCTGAATCTGTTTTGAAACAGAAAGTTTGGTGTGACAGTATTCTGTGTGACATTGATGTCTGAATCTGTTTTGAAACAGAAAGTTTGGCGTGGCAGTAGAGCTGGGCTGTGGGAAAGGGTTTGTGTCTAGGAACCTCTACAGCGACATGGTGGACACGCTGTATCAGTGCGAACTGTCAGCGAAAACGTTGGTAATGTTACAGTTGTCAGTGTGCGCACTGACATTCAAATGCTTGTTTATGTCTTTGCTAATATGCATGATTGGATGGTTTGGGATGTTGTGTTGTTGAGCTGAAAACATTGGTGTGTGTGTGTGAATGGATGTGCATTTAGCTGAAGCATTTTGTATTGTGTGTCTGTTTTCTGAGAGGCTGTCTTTTGCTAGTGTGTGTGTGTGTGTGTGTGTGTGTGTGTGTGTGTGTGTGTGTGTTGTGTTTATGCTTGTGCGTTCACATGTGTGTGTGTGTGTGTGAGAGAGAGAGAGAGAGAGAGAGAGAATATATGGATTTGTATGTTTGTTCTTCATTGTCTACCTACAGCGGTGCTCTCAGGCTTGTGTGTGTGTGTGTGTGTGTGCTGGAGTGCATATGTGTATGAATACCTTGTTTTTAAAAAGTACGCATCAAAATCAGTGTGCCAGTGGTCAAAAATTAAAAGGAAATCCAGTATGTGAAGGAATCCAACAAAATTTATGTCTGTATCAAGAAGTGATAGAAAATAAATCAAATACATAGTTTTGTGAAAATGGCAGTTCTTGTTTTCATGTTTTATAGACTTTATTGCTTATTGAATGCCTGTGTAAAGTCATAAACAACAGAAATGATACAAGGAGTGTTTTAGAAGGTTGGTTGTCATTTAAATTTATACAGGTTTTGATGGCTTATTTGACGTGCTTGTAAAGTCATAAACAACAGAAATGATACAAGGAGTGTTTTAGAAGGCTGGTTGTCATTTAAATTTATTACAGGTTTTGATGGCTTATTTAATGTGCTTGTAAAGTCATAAACAAGAGAAATGATACAAGGAGTGTTTTAGAAGGTTGGTTGTCATTTAATTTTATACAGGTTTTGACAGCTTATTTGATGTGCTTGTAAAGTCATAAACAACAGAAATGATACAAGGAGTGTTTTAGAAGGTTGGTTATCATTTAAATTTATACAGGTTTTGATGGCTTATTTGATGTGCTTGTAAAGTCATAAACAACAACAATAGTTATTTCACTATTTTGCCACTGGTGATCATAAACAACAGTTGTGTAACAGACCCTGTCTACAACCATCTTAAAAATATCATGAAAAATAGGCATCCATGTAAGTACATTGACAGTATGAATTCATGCAAGTGAAAAAGTTTGCATATGTTCACTCACACCACACACACACACCACACACCACACACACACACACACACACACACACACCGCACACACACACAGAATTAAAAGAATTTACAAAAGAGAGAATGGGAGAGCGCATTCTATTAGAAACAAATCTGATAAAGGCTATTACACTGTATTACTACATAGACATGCAGAATGAATGATTCTTGGGTTAACAAATCTTCTGATAAAGGCTGTTATTACACTGTATTACCACATAGACATGCAGATGAATGATTCTTGGGTTAACAAATCTTCTGATAAAGGCTATTATTACACTGTATTACTACGTTGACATGCAGATGAATGATTCTTGGGTTAACAAATCTTCTGATAAAGGCTATTACACTGTATTACTCCATAGACATGCAGATGAATGATTCTTGGGTTAACAAATCTTCTGATAAAGGCTATTATTACACTGTATTACTACGTTGACATGCAGATGAATGATTCTTGGGTTAACAAATCTTCTGATAAAGGCTATTACACTGTATTACCACATAGACATGAAGATGAATGATTTCTTGGGTGCAAATATATTGCAAGATCACAACAGGAAAACAAAAATGGCCAAAGTGACTGTTGATTCCAAGTCAAGGGTTTTCATATTGGACAGAACTGCAGTGTGACTGGTGATGACTTTTCAACAATTCAAACCCCCAAAATTGTTGTAGGCCACAGGTTGATCAGTCACTCATCAGAATGTTGTAGGCCACAGGTTGATCAGTCACTCATCAGAATGTTGTAGGCCACAGGTTGATCAGTCACTCAGAATGTTGTAGGCCACAGGTTGATCAGTCACTCATCAGAATGTTGTAGGCCACAGGTTGATCAGTCACTCATCAGAATGTTGTAGGCCACAGGTTGATCAGCCACTCATCAGAATGTTGTAGGCCAGGTTGATCAGCCACTCATCAGAATATTGTAGGCCACAGGTTGATCAGCCACTCATCAGAATGTTGTAGGCCACAGGTTGATCAGCCACTCATCAGAATGTTGTAGGCCACAGGTTGATCAGTCACTCATCAGAATGTTGCAAGCCACAGGTTGATCAGTCACTCATCAGAATGTTGTAGGCCACAGGTTGATCAGTCACTCATCAGAATGTTGTAGGCCACAGGTTGATCAGTCACTCCTCAGTAGAAAGAAACTCGTGGAGAGCGTGGCAGCAGAGAGTCCTCAGAAGAGAAGCCCCCTTCAAGCAAGTGTTTCGGCCCTTATCTCCTGACACTCTAGGGGGTTGGGCCACACCGGTTCATGACTCCGGATGTCCCTCTGCTGCCCCTTTTTTTCCCCATCTTGGGACGAGCCTGACTGGGATTCGAACCCATGACCCTCTGGACATGCTCATTTTCTACTTAATGACTCGCGCTTTAACCACTGAGCCACAGGGACACCTGATATTTGTAGGGATATTAAGCCTTATGAAGTTCACTTTTGTTCCTCCTTGACCAGATCCAGCTTGAACACCTCTCTGCCGCTTCTGCCATTGCTTTCAGGGCTCTGTATTTTCCTTCCCTGCAACTGAGAGCTGTTTCGTGAGGCTGTATGCAGACGTTCCTACAAATCCCTAGCTCCAATTTCTGCAGTGAGGACTTTGACCTGATAGCCTTCTCTCCTCAGGCTGTTTGCCAGATCAGCATACTTTTCAGTCTCGTAGATTTGAGCTGCCTCCATTCTGTTCTCATATGGCACCGTGAGCTCGATCATGATCAGCTGCTTGGTTGACTTAGAGTGGACTACTATGTCTGGTCTCATGCCACTCTTGCTGATGATCTCTGGGTGACTCTTCCATTCTGGGGGTCTGCAGTGCACTCCCAGTTCATCTGCCCCATCCAGCAGATTCTGCCTGCATGTTTTCGAGTGGCACTGTTGTTCTTGGCCATGATTTGCTGCCTCCTGCCGTGAAGAATGTTGTGGGTGCTTTTGGAGTCCTGATTCTCCCTTTTGTGGTGTTGGTACTAGCCCAGACTACTTGTACAATTTCTTTGAGCACTTGGTTGTGCCTCCATGTGTACCTTCCTTGAGCCAGGGCTACTTTACATGAGCTTAGAACATGCTCCACTGTTTGTTTTTCATGGCAGAGGGGCATGCAGGATCGTCTGTTTTCCCCCACTTCACCAGGTTTGCATTTGAGGCAGAAGGTCATATGCAGATCTGAGAATGAAGCTGATCTGAGAGGGGCCATGTGCCAAATGTCATTCCAAGTTAGACTTCTTTGGAGTGCATTCTCCCACGTTGTCCATTGCCCTTGCTGGCTCTGCTGGACTGCTTTTTGGAGTCTTTTTTGGTCTTCTTCTTTTCTCATCTCTGAATCATCATGTCTCTTTTGGCTTTTCCTTTGGCCTTTGACCACCATTCAGTTTTGGTCACCCCAGTCCTTGTCTGTTGGTCTGTGTGTGTCCTGTTATTTCTCTGATCTTGAGACTTTCTTTTGCAGAATCCATCGCCTCTTGAACTTTCCATTTTCTGCCTGTCTTCAGCTGGGGCTTGATTGCTTCTACCACCTTGTCTCCTGAGTCCTCCAGCATGCTTTGAAGTCTGATCTTCCCTGCTTTGTATTCCTCCAGGATGGATTTCAGTGGTAGTTTGAGCTTTGCTTGGCGACAGTACAGCGCGATGTCAGTCAGACAGGGTGGGACACCAAGCCATTTCCTTGTAAATGTGAACTTGTTGATTTTGGCTTCCATTGCCTCCACTGTGCTGGTGCAGATGTCGTATATCATCAGAGGCCATAGGAGCTTTGGTATCAGCATGAACTGCAGACACCAGACCTTGTATTTGCCAGGGAGCCCACACTGGTCAATGGTCTCCAAGCCTTCTTCCGCCATCTGCTTGGTTTCTTTTGCTCTTTGTGTGTCTTTCAGCGTATCATCATACCATCTTCCAAGGCTCTTGACTGGTTCTTCTGTGACTGTTGGAATGGCCTGGTTGGCAACACTGAAGACCACAGATTCGGCCACTTTTCCTTTCCTCAGTGAGAGACTCCGTGATTTCTTTGGCTTGAACTTCATTCTGGATGAGGCAACTATGTCGTCCAGCCTCTCCAGCACATGACGTGTCTCGTCTTCTCTGGATGAAATCACTGTAGTGTCATCCATGAAGGCCTTGAGAGGAGGCATCTTGTATCCATCGCCAAGGTCTGTTTGTCTCGCGTTGTTTGTTGCTGTTGTTGATCAGTCACTCCTCAGAATGTTGTAGGCCACAGGTTGATCAGCCACTCGTCAGAATGTTGTAGGCCATAGGTTGATCAGTCACTCCTCAGAATGTTGTAGGCCACAGGTTGATCAGCCACTCATCAGAATGTTGTAGGCCACAGGTTGATCAGTCACTCATCAGAATGTTGTAGGCCACAGGTTGATCAGCCACTCATCAGAATGTTGTAGGCCACAGGTTGATCAGTCACTCATCAGAATGTTGTAGGCCACAGGTTGATCAGTCACTCATCAGAATGTTGTAGGCCACAGGTTGATCAGTCACTCATCAGAATGTTGTAGGCCACAGGTTGATCAGTCACTCATCAGAATGTTGTAGGCCACAGGTTGATCAGCCACTCATCAGAATGTTGTAGGCCACAGGTTGATCAGCCACTCATCAGAATGTTGTAGGCCATAGGTTGATCAGCCACTCATCAGAATGTTGTAGGCCACAGGTTGATCAGCCACTCATCAGAATGTTGTAGGCCACAGGTTGATCAGTCACTCATCAGAATGTTGTAGGCCACAGGTTGATCAGTCACTCATCAGAATGTTGTAGGCCACAGGTTGATCAGCCACTCATCAGAATGTTGTAGGCCACAGGTTGATCACTCATCAGAATGTTGTATGCCACAGGTTGGTCAGCCACTCCTCAAAATGTTGTAGGTCACAGGTTGATCAGCCACTCATCAGAATGTTGTAGGCCACAGGTTGATCAGTCACTCATCAGAATGTTGTAGGCCACAGGTTGATCAGTCACTCATCAGAATGTTGTAGGCCACAGGTTGATCAGTCACTCATCAGAATGTTGTAGGCCACAGGTTGATCAGCCACTCATCAGAACAAGGAGAGAGTGTTCCACAGAGGCAGAGATGGCGTCACAGTGTGACAGAAATGATCCATCACATGATTTGTGGTCATATGAGGAAGATGCAGTACAGGCGGGTTCTTAACAAAGGTTCCACTGTATTTCTTTCTCGATAGTGCCACCATTCAGCTATAAACAACTGTTGTATTTCTTTCTCTATAGTGCCACTGTTAAGCTATAAACAACTGCTGTATTTCTTTCTCTATAGTGCCACTGTTAAGCTATAAACAACTGTTGTATTTCTTTCTCTATAGTGCCACCATTCAGCTATAAACAACTGTTGTATTTCTTTTCTATAGTGCCACTGTTAAGCTATAAACAACTGCTGTATTTCTTTCTCTATAGTGCCACTGTTAAGCTATAAACAACTGTTGTATTTCTTTCTCGATAGTGCTACCATTCAGCTATAAACAACTGTTGTATTTCTTTCTCTATAGTGCCACTGTTAAGCTATAAACAACTGCTGTATTTCTTTCTCTATAGTGCCACCATTCAGCTATAAACAACTGTTGTATTTCTTTCTCGATAGTGCTACCATTCAGCTATAAACAACTGTTGTATTTCTTTCTCTATAGTGCCACTGTTAAGCTATAAACAACTGCTGTATTTCTTTCTCTATAGTGCCACCATTCAGCTATAAACAACTGTTGTATTTCTTTCTCTATAGTGCCACTGTTAAGCTATAAACAACTGTTGTATTTCTTTCACTATAGTGCCACTGTTAAGCTATAAACAACTGCTGTATTTTTGTCATTATAGTGCCACTGTTAAACTATAAACAACTGTTGTATTTTTGTCATTATAGTGCCCTGTTAAGCTATGAACACCTGTTGTATTTCTTTCACTGTAGTATCACCATTAAGCTATAGACAACTGTTGTATTTTTGTCATTATAGTGCCACTGTTAAGCTATAAACAACTGTTGTATTTTTGTCATTATAGTGCCACTGTTAAGCTATAGACAACTGTTGTATTTTTGTCATTATAGTGCCACTGTTAAGCTATAGACAACTGTTGTATTTTTGTCATTATAGTGCCACTGTTAAGCTATAAACAACTGTTGCATTTCTTTCACTATAGTATCACTGTTAACCGTTCAGCTATACACAACTGTTGTATTTCTTTCACCATAGTGCCACTATTAAGCTATAAACAAGCGTTGTATTTCTTTCATTGTTTTGCTCAGGCCCTCTGTAAAGTCATAAACTTGCATTTCTAGTCATAGCTGTGCTAGTGAAGGGGGAAAAAACCGGTTTCATCTGTCTGTGGTTTTGGTTAGATTTATCCATAAGCATTTAGTTGTTGTTTTGTTTCTTGTGTGTCCTTGTAGGAGCTGTCTGAGCCCTCTCCAGAGGTGCCTACACACAAAGTGATCATGGATGAAGAGTTCTTCCCCTTTCGAGACAACTCTTTGGACCTGGTAGTCAGCAACCTGAGCCTGCACTGGGTCAATGACCTACCTGGCTGTTTCAGACAGGTACTGAGACAGAGCTTAATCTAGAGCGCGGGATTGGTACAATCCCCTGAAAATATGTTCCTTTCCGCAATTATGGAGTCTTAACGCGGGCAGACTCCCGCACAGTTGCAGGACTGCCCGCCCTGTTCACTGATCGTTGTGGGCGCTCGTTTGTTGTCTGCTTGAAAAACTGAAACTAGGACTGAACAGGAGCGAACGATTTCTTGATATTTCATTGGCTGTTAGTGTAAATCAACCAATCGGCGGCGTTCATCTCCTCCATCTTGATCACCTAGGAGAAGTTCCAAGAGTTTAACCTTCTTGACAAGCATGCGTCCGCTAGTGCCCAGTAAAACACGTGGCAACAATGGGCGCCGCCATGTTTCTCGTTGAAAAGGAAGTCTCGCGAGAACGTGACTTCCTTCTTTCTGTAGCCATTCACTTCCGTTTGCAAAAAACCGCGAGTCGATACGTGCCGTAGTTCTCGAGTTACGAATTTTTTAAGTTTTGTGGTCGAAATGCTGTTTTTCACCGTGGCTAACCTTGATTTCTTCCGTTCTATAATGAAATTTAGTAATGAAGATACTGTGATTTGTGGGATTTACGGCATGAGACTTAGTGAAAGTGCTGGGTGATGAAGCTTACAGTGACCTAGATTTCAACTGGGATGAGGTTCCAGATATGATAAACAACGATTCGGAAGAAAGTTCTGAAGAAGATTTTTTTTTTTTCCTCAGTAAATGGCTCATGTGACATTCTTCAAACTTATGATATAGCAACATATATATTCGTAGGAATTTAAAAAATGATTTTCATTTCATTATTTCCTTTCCTCTCTTTTAAAATAATTTTTAAATGGGTAACCATGTTCAAATTACGGAGTTACTTGTCTTGCCGATGGTTTTCGGTGTAACTAAGCTCAGGTAAGTGCATACTGAAGAGGGTTAAGGCGCCATATTGGATATTTTCCAAAATGAAGCGTGCACCTACCCTATTCGACTTTGACTTTCATGGAGGAAAAGTGGAAAAAAAAAAAAAGATTCTGTGCCATGTGAGGGTGGAGAAGATCATGAAGAAACCACGACTACATCCAAAAACTGTGTGTGTGCGCGCGTGGGCACGCGCGCCTATGTGTGTGTGAGTGTGGGCGCGTGTGCGTGTGCGCGCGCGCGCTTTTGTATATGTTTTGCTGTTTATAACTTGCTTATTTTTTTATTTGTTTTATTGGTTGTTTAATCTAGATGATTTGATCAAGGTGTGTTGAAGTCTGTGTACAAAGGTGGAGGAGGTATCTAACGGGTAGGAGGGGGGGGGGGGGGGTGCCCTCTTTTTTTTTAATATGAAGGGGGGACTGCCCCCCTTTTTCAAAAATCCTAGATTAAGCTCTGCTGAGATCCACTCTCTACCCTTCAGACATTTTGAGAGAGATTAACATTTTTCATCTGATTTAAGATTTTACGGAAGAAAGATTTTTAATGCAATTTCTGGTGCGTTTCTAGACGATGTCATTTAATGAGATGTGTGAAAGTTGGATTTTTTTTTTTTTTTTTTTTTTTAAAATTGACTGGTGAGTTGATTTTAACGTGGTGACAGCCCTGATGTGGCCCTTTGCGGTCGGCTGGGCTATAAGCAACATGATCTTATCTTATCTTACCCTTCAGACAGGTGCTGACATAAAAGTACTGGCATGCACCCTCTACCCTTCAGACAGGTACTGATATCCACCCTCTACCCTTCAGACAGGTACTAACTTCCACCATCTACCCTTCAGACAGATACTAACATCCACCATTAAGCCTTAAGATGGGTAAGATAGGTAAGATAATGTTGCTTATAGCCCAGCCGACCGCAAGATGGGTAAGATGGGTACTGAGATCCATCTACCCTCAGACAGGTACTGCCATCCACCATCTACCCTTCAGACAGGTACTAACATCCACCATGAAGCCTTCAGACAGGTACTGCCATCCACTATCTACCCTTCAGACAGGCACTGCCATCCACCATCTACCCTCAGACAGGTACTGCCATTCACCATCTACCCTTCAGACAGGTACTGCCATCCACCCTCTACCCTTCAGACAGGTACTAACATCCACCCACCATCTGCCCTTCAGACAGGTACTAACATCCACCATCTACCCTTCAGACAGGTACTGACATCCACCATCTACCCTTCAGACAGGTACTAACATCCACCATCTACCCTTCAGACAGGTACTGACATCCACCATCTACCCTTCAGACAGGTACTAACATCCACCATCTACCCTTCAGACAGGTACTAACATCCACCATCTACCCTTCAGACAGGTACTGACATCCACCATCTACCCTTCAGACAGGTACTGACATCCACCATTAAGCCTTCAGACAGGTACTGACATCCACCATTAAGCCTTCAGACAGGTACTAACATCCACCATCTACCCTTCAGACAGGTACTGCCATCCACCATCTACCCTTCAGACAGGTACTAACATCCACCATCTACCCTTCAGACAGGTACAAACATCCACCATCTGCCCTTCAGACAGGTACTAACATCCACCATGTACCCTTCAGACAGATACTGCCATCTACCCTTCAGACAGGTATTAACATCCACCATCTACCCTTCAGACAGGTACTAACATCCACCATCTACCCTTCAGACAGGTACAAACATCCACCATCTGCCCTTCAGACAGGTACTAACATCCACCATCTGCCCTTCAGACAGGTACTAACATCCACCATCTGCCCTTCAGACAGGTACTAACATCCACCATTAAGCCTTCAGACAGGTACTAACATCCACCATTAAGCCTTCAGACAGGTACTGATATCTACTATCTACCCTTCAGACAGGTACTGATATCTACCATTAAGCCTTCAGGCAGGTACTGACATCCACCATTAAGCCTTCAGACAGGTACTGACATCCACCATTAAGCCTTCAGACAGGTACTGACATCCACCATTAAGACATCTACCCTTCAGACAGGTACTGATATCTACTATCTACCCTTCAGACAGGTACTGACATCTACCATTAAGCCTTCAGACAGGTACTGACATCCACCATTAAGCCTTCAGACAGGTACTGACATCTACCATTAAGACATCTACCGTTCAGAGAGGTACTGACATCTACCATCTACCCTTCAGACAGGTACTAACATCCACCATCTACCCTTCAGACAGGTACTAACATCCACCATTAAGCCCTCAGACAGGTACTGACATCCACCATTAAGCCCTCAGACAGGTGCTGACATCTACCATTAAGCCCTCAGACAGGTACTGACATCCACCATTAAGCCCTCGGACAGGTGCTGACATCTACCATTAAGCCCTCAGACAGGTACTGACATCGACAATCTACCCTTCAGACAGGTACTAACATCCACCATTAAGCACTCAGACAGGTACTGACATCTACCATTAAGCCCTCAGACAGGTACTGACATCTACCATTAAACCTTCAGACAGGTACTGACATCCACCATCTACCCTTCAGACAGGTACTGACATCTACCATCTACCCTTCAGACAGGTACTAACATCCACCATTAAGCCCTCAGACAGGTACTGACATCTACCATCTACCCTTCAGACAGGTACTGACATCTACCATCTACCCTTCTGGTGGGATCTGTTCTGTCTGTCAGCGTCTATACATTCCCTGAATATGAGACAGTCGGTGATAAAATTCTTTTGCAGAAATGTGCATCTCTAATGCATAACATTCCCATCTAACACACTGGAATTCAGTCCAGTGCGTCACTAAAATGTACCAAAATTTAGTGTGATGATTTTCTCCTGTATGCATTGTAACTCCTGGCAGTACGTCACGTAAAACCACCTTCGTCCGATCCACCACAATCGAAGTCGATGCAAATGCAACTTTCCTCAACGTTTTAGAATGTTTTGAATTGATGAGCAACTTCCCCTTGAGAACTCTTCTCTGCTTAAAAATTAACTAGAGTCATCAAATCAGACAACCCACTCTATGATTGGACCACAAGATCTTGTGATTCGGCCAAGCACAAACAACCCTACAGCGTGATGACAACCCTGACGGCCATGACGTACTGGCGCTTCTTATGTCGCAACAACCAGCATAAGGGTCAACACCCTGCCTTTTTCTTGCTTGCCAGCTTTGGTGGTCAGTTCATCAGCAGTGTGATGTGTGTTAGTTTCACCAGAATCCTTCAAGCTTCGGTGGTCAGTTCATCTGCAGTGTGATGTGTGGTAGTTTGACCAAAGTCCTTCAAGCTTCGGTGGTCAGTTCATCTGCAGTGTGATGTGTGTTAGTTTCACCAGAATCCTTCAAGCTTCGGTGGTCAGTTCATCTGCAGTGTGATGTGTGGTAGTTTGACCAGAGTCCTTCAAGCTTCGGTGGTCAGTTCATCTGCAGTGTGATGTGTGTTAGTTTGACCAGAGTCCTTCAAGCTTCGGTGGTCAGTTCATCTGCAGTGTGATGTGTGGTAGTTTGACAGGAGTCCTTCAAGCTTCAGTGGTCAGTTCATCTGCAGTGTGATGTGTGGTAGTTTGACTGGAGTCCTTCAAGCCCAACCCTCCCCTCTCACCCTTTCCACACTCTTCCTCCCAACCACCATCCCCTAACGCCTTGTTCTGCCCACTGTGATCACCTTCCACTCTCATCTCATGTGCTGTCCATAGATGGCTTAATGATTGGAAAAAGTATGTTTTGAAGCTTCCGTAGTGTCCAGACAGAACTTAACTGCTGGTCTGAACATGTTTCAGGTGCATGCTGCTCTGAAGAACGATGCTGTCTTTATGGGCAGTATGTTTGGCGGAGACACTTTGTATGAACTGCGCGTGGCATTGCAGCTTGCAGAACTGGAGAGAGAGGGGGTCAGTGGATGCCCTTTTTTCAATTTGTTTTCAGCTTTGTCATTCGTTAGGCTTTTATGTTAATGTGGGTGGAATTAGACTAACCATAATTTTGTTGCTACGATGGTCAATTGAAGAAGAAAAAATATGAAAGAGAAAGAGTGTGTGTGTGTGTGTGTGTGTGTGTGTGTGTGTGTGTGTGTGTGTGTGTGTGTGTGTGAGAGAGAGAGAGACAGAAACTAGCTTTCATTTGGAACAGACATGACAGTGAAGAAAGGTCTGCCGCTCTCAGGGGAAAGTATGCCAGCATGGTTTAGCATCAGTATGAATTTTCCCATTTTGCAACCCTGATATGGCCCCTGTGGTCTGCTGGGTTGTCAACGGCATGATTGACCGGTCAGTCTCCAATGGGCTGTAAACAGCATGATTGACCGGTCAGTCTCCAATGGGCTGTAAACAACATGATTGACTGGTCAGTCTCCAATGGCTGTAAACAGCATGATGACCGGTCAGTCTCCAATGGGCTGTAAACAGCATGATTGACCGGTCAGTCTCTAATGGCTGTAACGCATGATTGACGTCAGTCTCCAGTGGGCTGTAAACAGCATGATTGACCGGTCAGTCTCCAGTGGGCTGTAAACAGCATGATTGACCGGTCAGTCTCCAGTGGGCTGTAAACAATGATTGACGGTCAGTCTCCAGTGGGCTGTAAACAGCATGATTGACCAGTCAGTCTCCAGTGGGCTGTAAAATCATGATTGACCGGTCAGTCTCCAGTGGGCTGTAAACAGCATGATTGACCGTCAGTCTCCAGTGGGTTGTAAACATCATGATTGACCGGTCAGTCTCCAGTGGGCTGTAAACATCATGATTGACCGGTCAGTCTCCAGTGGGTTGTAAACATGATTGACCGGTCAGTCTCCAGTGGGCTGTAAACACATGATTGACCGGTCAGTCTCCAGTGGGCTGTAAACAGCATGATTGACCGGTCAGTCTCCAATGGGCTGTAAACAGCATGATTGACCGGTCAGTCACCATGGACTGTAAACATCATGATTGATCGGTCAGTCACCATGGGCTGTAAACATCAAGATTGACTGGTCAGTCTCCAATGAGCTGTAAACATCAAGATTGACGGTCAGTCTCCATGAGCTGTAAACATCAAGATTGACCGGCCAGTCTCCATGGGCTGTAAACAACATGATTGACCGGTCAGTCTCCAATGGCTGTAAACATTATTGACCGGTCAGTCACCAATGGGCTTAAACATCATGATTGACCAGTCAGTCTCCAATGGGCTGTAAACATCATGATTGACCGGTCAGTCTCCAGTGGGCATCATGATCGACCGGTCAGTCTCCAATGGGCTATAAACATTATGATTGACCGGTCAGTCTCCAAACTGAAAGCAGGAACTCGATTTTCGCTTTCCTTCCTAACAGTGTGCTTCATACACCTGTGCTTCATACACCTGTGCTTCATACACCTGTGCTTCATACACCTGTGTTTCATACACCTGTGCTTCATACACCTGTGCTTCATACACCTGTGCTTCAGTATACCTGTGCATTCTGCACCCTGTGGGCCACAGTAAAGAAAAGGATTTTTCCCACTAAAAGTAGTTTTATGATATACTTGCCTGTCAAAAAATTGTTTCTCTCTCCTACTACATCAGGAATCCACCCTAAAAAAAAAAAAAAAGAGCTCACTCTATTCAACCTACAGGAATACATGAGTTGTCTCCCCTGAGTGAACATCATCAGCTCACTTGACTCCAAAATAAATCAGTTTTCTCTTTTTTTACCCAACTGTGGGGGTTAGGGAGGGAGTTCTAGCAGTTTGGACAGATAAGTATATCATAAAACTGCCTTCAGTAGGAAAAATCCTTTTCTTCATACTTAGCTTCCAAACAATTGCTGGAATATCAAAAAGGATGGTGGGATCTGAGAGCCAGAAGTTCAAAGTCAAGCACAAGGCTGCCTTCTAACTTATTCCAGAACTCGGCGCCAGAAACAAAATGGTTTTAAGTAAAGATTCCTGGATGTTCAAGGATTGTCCCCGCCCTCCCTAGTCAATCAATGTGCATTCACGTTGACTTCTAGGTCAATGCTGTAACCAATGCCAAATCAATTTGTCACCAAAAGGTAAAGTAAGCGGGCTTGTACATACCTGGGCACAAAAAGTCAGGAGGAAAATTTTGACACAGCCAAGATGTCTGAGCATAAATGCAGAAGTCAAATGTAACAAGATAAAGACTGCAGAGCCATTCGCTTTTAAAACCGTATTACCGCCAGACATTCTATTTTGCATAAAGCCCCATCGCCAGCCATTTTTTTAAAAAGCCTGGTACTTCATACCAGCATATATGAAATGTGGATATCTCTGGAACTAAACAACCAATTCTCATGCTATTTTTTGTGAAATGGAGGAGATACACTGTATCTTTATTATATTATAACATGTTAGTAATGGTTAGTCAACAACAGTTTCAAATGTTTAGTAATTTCAAGTGCAAAAAAATGCAGAATAAAAAAAAAATGAATGTTATCTTTTTTCTCAACGTAAGAAAAAAAGAAAGCATGCCAACAAACTCTCAATAAGGGACGAAAAATACTCCACTCACAATTGATGACTAGAAAGTATGGTATATAAAAATGGAAGAAACAGCCATAAATCCAACTACTCCAATAGCAGGGAACACACACACACACACACACACACACACACACACACACACACACACAAAGATTCAAAGATTTTAATCCTGTGACCCCTTATGGGGCATGGAGGACTTGAAACAAATCAAACAAATAGAAATGAAACAAATTAAACATTAACATTTTCCCTATAATGAACATACTGAATGTAATGTTACACAACTTTACTAAGTTTCAAAAACTTCGCTAAGTTTAGCAACACTTTCTTGCCACCACAAAGCAAACGACAATAGTTAAATACGGACTTTGTATATGTAAATTTTCTACGTGTAAACTGATTTCTAATGTCGTTATATTTGTTACATTTCATTACAAAATGAAATTCATCAAGGTCATTCTGGTCACAGTCCTGACAGAATCGTTCATCGTGAGGTATTCCAAATCGTCTGCCAATTTCTATCATGAGTTTATGATTGCCACAGTGAAACTGAATCAGTGGGTATATATAAACATCAGGTAAAATTTTAATATATTTTTCACGGCGAAACTCTGTTTTAAAATTTCTGTAAAATAAACACTTATTACTAGATTCTAAAGCATCATTCCATGCACGTTTGTAAATGTCTTCTAATGAATTACGAACATTTCTACAGAGACTGTGAACAGACGAAAACTTTTGTGTCTCCCACACACAGTCAAATCCTGTTTCTATCAGGACATCCCATATACATATCAAACCACCTAGATGTAAAACCTTGATTTCTGTATAAACCATATAATACCTGATACAATCTAGATGAATATTTGTTTGTTTGTGGAGAAAGTAAAGATGACCAGAATTTTATCATTCGTGCATGTACTTGAACTGAAACAGGATACATTCCTAGTTCTCCATATATTAATTCTTTTTTGGTAGAACAATTTAAATGAAAAAGATGCTTAAAGAATTTAAGTTGAAAACTTTCCATTAGCTTTAAATCACTATATCCCCAAATTTCACAGCCATATAAAAGCACAGGCAGTACCATTGACTGTAGAAAGAAACTCGTGGAGAGCGTGGCAGCAGAGAGTCCTCAGAAGAGAAGCCCCCTTCAAGCAAGTGTTTCGGCCCTTATCTCCTGACACTCTAGGGGGGTTGGGCCACACCCGGTTCATGACTCCGGATGTCCCCCTGCTGCCCCTTTTTTTCTTTCCCCCATCTTGGACGAGCCATGGCTGGGATTCGAACCCATGACCCTCTGGACATGCTCATTTTCTACTTAATGACTCGCGCTTTAACCACTGAGCCACAGGGACACCTGATATTTGTAGGGAAATTAAGCCTTATGAAGTTCACTTTTGTTCCTCCTTGACCAGATCCAGCTTGAACACCTCTCTGCGCTTCTGCCATTGCTTTCAGGGCTCTGGTTTTTTCCTTCCCTGCAACTGAGAGCTGTTTCATGAGGCTGTATGCAGACGTTCCTACAAATCCCCTAGCTCCAATTTCTGCAGTGAGGACTTTGACCTGATAGCCTTCTCTCCTCAGGCTGTTTGCCAGATCAGCATACTTTTCAGTCTTGTAGATTTGAGCTGCCTCCATTCTGTTCTCATATGGCACCGTGAGCTCGATCATGATCAGCTGCTTGGTTGACTTAGAGTGGACTGCTATGTCTGGTCTCATGCCACTCTTGCTGATGATCTCTGGGTGACTCTTCCATTCTGGGAGGTCTGCAGTGCACTCCCAGTCATCTGCCCCATCCAGCAGACTCTGCCTGCATGTTTTCGAGTGGCACTGTTGTTCTTGGCCATGATTTGCTGCCTCCTGCCGTGAAGAATGTTGCGGGTGCTTTTGGAGTCCTGATTCTCCCTTTTGTGGTGTTGGTACTAGCCCAGACTACTTGTACAATTTCTTTGAGCACTTGGTTGTGCCTCCATGTGTACCTTCCTTGAGCCAGGGCTACTTTACATGAGCTTAGAACATGCTCCACTGTTTGTTTTTCATGGCAGAGGGGGCATGCAGGATCGTCTATTTTCCCCCACTTCACCATGTTTGCATTTGAGGGCAGAAGGTCATATGCAGATCTGAGAATGAAGCTGATCCTGAGAGGGGCCATGTGCCAAATGTCATTCCAAGTTAGACTTCTTTGGAGTGCATTCTCCCACGTTGTCCATTGCCCTTGCTGGCTCTGCTGGACTGCTTTTTGGAGTCTTTTTTGGTCTTCTTCTTTTCTCATCTCCTGAATCAGCATGTCTCTTTTGGCTTTTCCTTTGGCCTTTGACCACCATTCAGTTTTGGTCCCCCCAGTCCTTGTCTGTTGGTCTGTGTGTGTCCTGTTATTTCTCTGATCTTGAGACTTTCTTTTGCAGAATCCATCGCCTCTTGAACTTTCCATTTTCTGCCTGTCTTCAGCTGGGGCTTGATTGCTTCTACCACCTTGTCTCCTGAGTCCTCCAGCATGCTTTGAAGTCTGATCTTCCCTGCTTTGTATTCCTCCAGGATGGATTTCAGTGGTAGTTTGAGCTTTGCTTGGCGACAGTACAGCGCGATGTCAGTCAGACAGGGTGGGACACCAAGCCATTTCCTTGTGAACTTGTTGATTTTGGCTTCCATTGCCTCCACTGTGCTGGTGCAGATGTCGTATATCATCAGAGGCCATAGGAGCTTTGGTATCAGCATGAACTGCAGACACCAGACCTTGTATTTGCCAGGGAGCCCACACTGGTCAATGGTCTCCAAGCCTTCTTCCGCCATCTGCTTGGTTTCTTTTGCTCTTTGTGTGTCTTTCAGCGTATCATCATACCATCTTCCAAGACTCTTGACTGGTTCTTCTGTGACTGTTGGAATGGCCTGGTTGGCAACACTGAAGACCACAGATTCGGCCACTTTTCCTTTCCTCAATGAGAGACTCCGTGATTTCTTTGGCTTGAACTTCATTCTGGATGAGGCAACAATGTCGTCCAGCCGCTCCAGCACATGACGTGTCTCGTCTTCTCTGGATGAAATCACTGTAGTGTCATCCATGAAGGCCTTGAGAGGAGGCATCTTGTATCCATCGCCAAGGTCTGTTTGTCTCGCGTTGTTTGTTGCTGCTTTCAAGATGAGTTCCATTGCCAGCACGAACAGTATCGGGGAAATTGCACAGCCCATTGCAATGCCCACTTCCAAGTTGATCCAATCAGTTGTGTACTCCTTGGTAGAGAACCGCATTGAGAAGCCATTAAAGTACTTCTTGAGCATGTCGCGGATGTTCTTTGGCACATGGTATATCTCAAGAGCCAACTGTATCATCTCATGGGGCACAGATCCATATGCGTTTGCCAGATCAAGCCACACTACGTCCAGGTCTCTCTTTTCTGTTTTTGCTTTTTGGATTGCGTCCCAGATCATTGTGGCGTGTTCTACACAGCCAGCCACGCCTGGGATGCCACCTTTCTGGACTGACACATCCAAGTACTTGTTTTCCATCAGGTACTTGGTCAGCCTTGCTGCCATGACAGAGAAGAAGATTTTCCCTTCGACGTTCAGTAGTGATATTGGCCTGAACTGGCTGATGTCACTTGAGTTTTGCTCTTTGGGGATGTACACACCATCTGCCGTCATCCACTGGCCGCTGATCTTCTGGTTTCTCCAAGCCGATCGCAGCAGCCTGTGGAGCCACTCCAGCATCCTGGGACATTTCTTGTAAAGCTGGTAAGGTATTCCGTTTGGCCCTGGTGATGATTTGGCTCTGGCTTTGTCGACCACCTTCTTGATTTCCGCCAACGTTGGAGGCTTGCCATTGAACTGTTCCTCAGGGTTGGTTGGCCACACCAGACCTTGAATGTCGAGTGGTGCTTTGCTCTGTGAGTCGGAGTATGTTTTCCTCAGATGCTGCTCAAGAACTCCTTTGTCCACACTTAGGGTCCCAGATTTTGGCTGCTCAAACAGTGTTCTGGCAAACTGGAAGGGGTCTCTGAAGAAGCGCTCTTGTGTCTTCTTCTTTTTGCTCTTCCTCTTCCTCGCAGATTCCGCTTTGCTGAGGGCGCTGTGTTTTTCTTTCAGGTCTTTCCACAGTTTTTCCAAGCCTTGTTTTTCAGCTGGCAGTGCGGTCTTCATTTGCTTCTTGAGGTTGTTCTTTTGGACTCTGATCTTGTCCATCTTTTCTTGGCGTCTGGATTTCTTTGGAGGTGTTTTCACTTTGGGTAGTTTTACTCCATAGGCGTCTCTACATGTGGCATACACAATGTCCCCATATGTGGCTAGTTTGTGTTCCAGGGTGCTTTTCCCTATCAGTGCATCGAGTCTTTGGACGATTTTTGCATCCAGTTTCTCCCAATCTTCAGTTTCGTTTGCTCGTGGCAGGTTGAGTTTCAGGCGCCTGGCATCGAGGGCCTGTGCAAATTCCTCATCCGAACCAACAGCGTGGATGTCCTTGGCACTGTGGTTTAAATCCTGGCCTTGGTCTACCGACGTCTTATCTGCTGATGCAGTGCGCTGCTGCTCATTCAGATGAGTCTTGACTGGTATAAGTCCAGTACAATGTTTACAGGCAAATCTTGAAATCTTGCCACCTTTAATAAAGAAAACATTGTACATTGCGCTTGGTCATACAAATACTTCTTACATTTATAAAAATTTCCTGTTCTGCTAAAGATTATACCTAAATATTTGTTTCCGTGTGGACGAGTGGGTGTATTTGGAATAAAACAATGATCATACCGTCTCTTGCAAACACAAATAAACAACAGAGAGTTCAAAAGCAAACTGTATTCTTTATTCCTCACAATGTCCATCTGATTCTAAATGCGTTATTCATAGATACTGCCTATTGAAAACAAGCATATTTTTCACTCAGCTGAACTTTCACGTACGCTGAAAGAAGGGCTGCCGGTACCTACTGCAAGCCAGCTGTGTTTGAAGTTAATTGCCTTTTACTAGTCTTAGCTATTCATCTTGCTCTCCCCCTCACATACACCTTAAACTGTCAGTCACTGCTGATTGGCTCGACGCTGAAACACTGGGCACAAGCACCGAGCCTGTGTCTGGTCTGATCTCTCATCTTCTGTTGGCATGCGTTCAATGCCTCACTTTGCAGTAATTCGGTCAAGCTCTCGCTATCCCATAATGTTTCCTGGTCACTATCTGGGTCTTTTTTTTCATCTGAATCAGGATCAACTAACCGTCTATTCAATAACTCCAGCACCTGATCTGTGGTAAATGTATGGAGAGGTCAAGTATGTGAAGTGCTTGGTTGTGACGTCATAGTGAATGGAAAAACAATCAGTATAAATCGATGAAGAAACCACTTAACTGAACAGCGCTCTGACAAAGCAAATGGCTGTGAGCAAAGATCAGGGAATCCCCCAACTATGATGTTTATTGATGGCTTTCTATCTCATCAACTTGGAGAGTGAGAGTATCGGGAGTTAGGTAACCCTAGTTGGTCGCATTTCAGCGACGTGGGCGGTGAGCCACGTGGTCGCAGAAATGCGACATTGGCGGCGTAGGGGTTAAGGATGTGTCCCCAGAGTCAAATTTATCACAAGATTACTCTGTGTTTGGGTGAGAAAAAAGTACTGTATACAGAGTTTTTCGACAAAGGTCACACTCAAGACAAAATTATCAGAAAACGATATTCAAGAATGTGATAACAATAATGCACCCTAAAAACACAGTGACCCTCCAAACTGTACAGACACAGTAGAAACAAAGGCAATTCAGATTGCTGTGATGAATTTATGTCTCAGAGCACAGAGCCATTCCCTAATGGCTGTGGAAGACAAAGGGTTAAAAAGGTAGCATGAAAGCGTAACCCATGGCTGCTATTATCTCTTTAAACCTCCTGGAAGTGCCCCCACTCATTCATGTTTTTAAAGCCCAGCTCGACCATTTTTTTTTCTTTTAAAAGGCAAAAAGAATGAGTAACTAACCAGGTACTCCTCATGTTGCACACACAAGTTTCACAGTTGATGGCCTTTTTGCAGAGTGATGGGGTCCAACTGGTTGAGGGTGGACAGCTAAGAAAGAAGAAGTCTGGAGTTAGCTAATACACTCAGTCATGGCTTTGAACAGTAACTGTAAACACCTCTTCTACATCACAGCCCCTGAGGCCCATGGTTACTGTTGTCTCAGTGAACTTAGCAGGTTCCAAAACTTCAACTATCTGATTTGATACAAATGAAAAACTTGCTTTTCATAATAGTTTCTTTTGACTGTTTTTCTTCTTTTATTTCTTTTTTTTTTTGTTTGTTTTTATTTTCGTGTTTTTTTGTTGTGTGTAAAATTAACATCTTTTGCAAACAAAAATGAGAAATTTATATGAGGAAGGTGGCCTTGCCTGCCACAACTACTCCATCCAAACAGTCATTGCCTCGATGTCTTCAGCCACATACCTCTGAGACAGAACCTGCTAACGGTGGTCATCATCTTCCAGCCTGCTGAACGACATAGGTCAGTAACCACAATATTCCACCAGAGGACGCAACTGGCAGACAGAGCCCGGACTTCATGACCCTGATATCCTGTCTAGAGGGAAGATGGTTCTGACCATAGATAAAAGCCTGGTGGATGACATGTCTAAGCAAGGAGCTTATCGTCTTGGGTCTTACAGCAGCACCATGTCTACCAGGCAATAATCGCAAGTCATGGAAGTCCCACTCTGCCCTCTGAAGGAAGACCTTTGGCACCCTGACAGGACAGTTAACCTGCTCCACCTTTGAAATGTCTGGGCCTGGTACCAGATGATGAAGGGGCCAGCGCAGGCAGGTTAGTTATAGGAGGCCGCTCTTTTGGGCTTGGCGGTTTTGGCAAGGAAAGTAGGGCAGGTGGACAGGGAGGAAAGTAGGGCAGGTGGACAGGGAGGAAAGTAGGACAGGTGGACAGGGAGGAAAGTAGGGCAGGTGGACAGGGAGGAAAGTAGGGCAGGTGGACAGGGAGGAAAGTAGGACAGGTGGACAGGGAGGAAAGTAGGACAGGTGGACATGGAGGAAAGTAGGGCAGGTGGACAGGAGGAAAGTAGGACAGGTGGACAGGGAGGAAAGTAAGGCAGTGGGCATGGAGGAAAGTAGGGCAGGTGGACATGGAGGAAAGTAGGGCAGGTGGACATGGAGGAAAGTAGGGCAGGTGGACAGGGAGGAAAGTAGGACAGGTGGACATGGAGGAAAGTAGGGCAGGTGGACAGGGAGGAAAGTAGGGCAGGTGGACAGGGAGGAAAGTAGGGCAGGTGGACAGGGAGGAAGTAGGGCAGGTGGACAGGGAGGAAAGTGAGGGACAGAGAAAGTGGAAAGGGAGGAAAGTAGGGCAGGTGGACAGGGAGGAAAGTAGGGCAGGTGGACATGGAGGAAAGTAGGGCAGGTGGACAGGGAGGAAAGTGGGGACAGGTGGACAGGGAGGAAAGTAGGGCAGGTGGACATGGAGGAAAGTAGGCAGGGGACAGGGAGAAGTAGGGACAGGTGGACATGGAGGAAAGTAGGCAGGTGACAGGTGGAGTACAGGTGGACAGGGAAAGTAGGGCAGCTGGACAGGGAGGAAAGTAGGACAGGTGGACAGGGAGGAAAGTAGGGCAGGTGGACAGGGAGGAAAGTAGGGCAGGTGGACAGGAGGAAAGTAGGGCAGGTGGACAGGAGGAAAGTAGGCAGGTGGACAGGGAGGAAAGTAGGGCAGGTGGACAGGGAGGAAAGTAGGGAAGGTGGACAGGGAAGTAGGACAGGTGGACAGGGAAAGTAGGGCAGGTGGACAGGGATGAAAGTAGGGCAGGTGGACGAAAGAGGACAGGGGAGGGAGAAAGTAGGGCAGGTGGACAGGGAGGAAAGTAGGGCAGGTGGACATGGAGGAAAGTAGGGCAGGTGGACAGGGAGGAAAGTAGGGCAGGTGGACAGGGAGGAAAGTAGGGAGGTGGACAGGGGAGGAAAGTAGGGCAGGTGGACAGGGAGGAAAGTAGGGCAGGTGGACAGGGAGAAAGTAGGCAGGTGGACAGGGAGGAAAGTAGGACAGGTGGACAGGGAGGAAAGTAGAGCAGGTGGACAGGGAGGAAAGTAGGGCAGGTGGACAGGGAGGAAAGTAGGGCAGGTGGACAGGGAGGAAAGTAGGACAGGTGGACATGGAGGAAAGTAGGGCAGGTGGACAGGAGGAAAGTAGGGCAGGTGGACAGGGAGGAAAGTAGGACAGGTGGACAGGCGAGGAAAGTAGAGCAGGTGGACAGGAGGAAAGTAGGCAGGTGGACAGGGAGGAAAGTAGGGCAGGTGGACAGGGAGGAAAGTAGGACAGGTGGACATGGAGGAAAGTAGGGCAGGTGGACAGGGAGGAAAGTAGGGCAGGTGGACAGGGAGGAAAGTAGAGGGCAGGCAGGACAGTGGGGTGGACATGGAGGAAAGTAGGACAGGTGGACAGGGAGGAAAGTAGGACAGGTGGACAGGGAGGAAAGTAGGGACAGGTGGACAGGGAAGTGGAAGTGGACAGGAGGAAAGTAGGGCAGGTGGACAGGAGGAAAGTAGGGCAGGTGGACAGGTGGACATGGAGGAAAGTAGGATAGGTAGGAACGTAGGCAGGTGGACAGGGAGGAAAGTAGGGCAGGTGGACAGGGGGAGGAAAGTAGGCAGTTGGACATGGAGGAAAGTGGCAGGGACAGGTGGACATGGAGGAAAGTAGATAGGGGGACAAGGAGGTACAGGGAGGAAAGTAGGGCAGGTGGACAGGGAGGAAAGTAGGACAGGTGGACAGGGAGGAAAGTAGGGCAGGTGGACAGGAGGGAAAGTAGGCAGGTGGACAGGGAGGAAAGTAGGACAGGTGGACAGGAGGAAAGTAGGACAGGTGGACATGGAGGAAAGTAGGGCAGGTGGACAGGAGGAAAGTAGGACAGGTGGACAGGGAGGAAAGTAGGACAGGTGGACATGGAGGAAAGTAGGGCAGGTGGACAGGAGGAAAGTAGGGCAGGTGGACATGGAGGAAAGTAGGACAGGTGGACAGGAGGAAAGTAGAATGGCAGAGAAGTAGGGCAGGTGGACATGGAGGAAAGTAGGGCGTGACAGAGGAAAGTAGGACAGGTGGACAGGAGGAAAGTAGGGCAGGTGGACAGGGAGGAAAGTAGGGACAGGTGGACAGGGAGGAAAGTAGGCAGGTGGACATGGGAGGAAAGTAGGAGGGGACAGGAGGAAAGTGGACAGGTGGAGAGGAAAGTAGGGCAGGTGGACAGGGAGGAAGTAGGGCAGGTGGACAGGGAGGAGAGTAGGCAGGTGGACAGGGAGGAAAGTAGGGTAGGTGGAGGGGGGGGACAGGGAGGAAAGTAGGGCAGGTGGACATGGAGGAAAGTAGGGCAGGTGGACAGGGAGGAAAGTAGGACAGGTGGACAGGGAGGAAAGTAGGGCAGGTGGACATGGAGGAAAGTAGGGCGGGTGGACATGGAGGAAAGTAGGACAGGTGGACAGGGAGGAAAGTCGGGCAGCTAGACAGGGAGGAAAGTAGGACAGGTGGACAGCGAGGAAAGTAGGGCAGGTGGACAGGGAGGAAAGTAGGGCAGGTGGACAGGGAGGAAAGTAGGGCAGGTGGACATGGAGGAAAGTAGGGCAGGTGGACAGGGAGGAAAGTAGGGCAGGTGGACAGGGAGGAAAGTAGGGAAGGTGGACAGGTGGACATGGAGGAAAGTAGGGCAGGTGGACAGGGATGAAAGTAGGGCAGGTGGACAGATGGACAGGGAGGAAAGTAGGGCAGGTGGACAGGGAGGAAAGTAGGACAGGTGGACATGGAGGAAAGTAGGGCAGGTGGACAGGGAGGAAAGTAGGGCAGGTGGACAGGGAGGAAAGTAGGGCAGGTGGACAGGGAGGAAAGTAGGGCAGGTGGACAGGGAGGAAAGTAGGGCAGGTGGACAGGAAAGTAGGACAGGTGGACAGGGAGGAAAGTAGGACAGGTGGACAGGGAGGAAAGTAGAGCAGGTGGACAGGGAGGAAAGTAGGGCAGGTGGACAGGGAGGAAAGTAGGGCAGGTGGACAGGGAGGAAAGTAGGACAGGTGGACATGGAGGAAAGTAGGGCAGGTGGACAGGGAGGAAAGTAGGGCAGGTGGACAGGGAGGAAAGTAGGACAGGTGGACAGGCAGGAAAGTAGGACAGGTGGACATGGAGGAAAGTAGGACAGGTGGACAGGGAGGAAAGTAGGACAGGTGGACAGGGAGGAAAGTAGGACAGGTGGACATGGAGGAAAGTAGGATAGGTGGACAGGGAGGAAAGTAGGGCAGGTGGACAGGGAGGAAAGTAGGGCAGGTGGACAGGTGGACATGGAGGAAAGTAGGACAGGTGGACAGGTAGGAACGTAGGGCAGGTGGACAGGGAGGAAAGTAGGGCAGGTGGACAGGTGGACATGGAGGAAAGTAGGGCAGTTGGACATGGAGGAAAGTAGGGCAGGTGGACAGGTGGACATGGAGGAAAGTAGGATAGGTGGACAGTACGGCAGGTGGACAGGGAGGAAAGTAGGGCAGGTGGACAGATGGACAGGGAGGAAAGTAGGGCAGGTGAAAAGGGAAAGTAGGGCAGGTGGACAGGGAGGGAAGTAGGGCAGGTGGACATGGAGGAAAGTAGGGCAGGTGGACAGGGAGGAAAGTAGGGCAGGTGGACAGGGAGGAAAGTAGGGCAGGTGGACAGGGAGGAAAGTAGGACAGGTGGACATGGAGGAAAGTAGGGCAGTTGGACATGGAGGAAAGTAGGGCAGGTGGACAGGGAGGAAAGTAGGGCAGGTGGACAGGGAGGAAAGTAGGGCAGGTGGACAGGTGGACAGGGAGGAAAGTAGGACAGGTGGACAGGGAGGAAAGTAGGACAGGTGGACAGGGAGGAAAGTAGGGCAGGTGGACAGGGAGGAAAGTAGGGCAGGTGGACAGGAATGTAGGACAGGTGGACAGGGAGGAAAGTAGGACAGGTGGACAGGGAGGAAAGTAGGGCAGGTGGACATGGAGGAAAGTAGGGCAGGTGGACAGGGAGGAAAGTAGGACAGGTGGACAGGGAGGAAAGTAGGACAGGTGGACAGGGAGGAAAGTAGGGCAGGTGGACATGGAGGAAAGTAGGATAGGTGGACATGGAGGAAAGTAGGGCAGGTGGACAGGGAGGAAAGTAGGGCAGGTGGACAGGTGGACATGGAGGAAAGTAGGACAGGTGGACAGGGAGGAAAGTAGGGCAGGTGGACAGGGAGGAAAGTAGGGCAGGTGGACAGGTGGACATGGAGGAAAGTAGGGCAGTTGGACATGGAGGAAAGTAGGGCAGGTAGACAGGTGGACATGGAGGAAAGTAGGATAGGTGGACAGGGAGGACAGTAGGGCAGGTGGACAGGGAGGAAAGTAGGGCAGGTGGACAGGGAGGAAAGTAGGGCAGGTGGACAGGGAGGAAAGTAGGGCAGGTGGACAGGGAGGAAAGTAGGGCAGGTGGACATGGAGGAAAGTAGGACAGGTGAAAAGGGAAAGTAGGGCAGGTGGACAGGGAGGAAAGTAGGACAGGTGGACAGGGAGGAAAGTAGGGCAGGTGGACAGGGAGGAAAGTAGGGCAGGCGGACAGGTGGACAGGGAAGAAAGTAGGACAGGTGGACAGGGAGGAAAGTAGGGCAGGGGGACATGGAGGAAAGTAGGGCAGGTGGACAGGGAGGAAAGTAGGACAGGTGGACAGGTGGACATGGAGGAAAGTAGGGCATGTGGACAGGTGGACATGGAGGAAAGTAGGACATGTGGACAGGGAGGAAAGTAGGGCAGGTGGACATGGAGGAAAGTAGGACAGGTGGACAGGGAGGAAAGTAGTGCAGGTGGACAGGGAGGAAAGTAGGACAGGTGGACAGGGAGGAAAGTAGGGCAGGTGGACAGGGAGGAAAGTAGTGCAGGTGGACAGGGAGGAAAGTAGGACAGGTGGACAGGGAGGAAAGTAGGTCAGGTGGACAGGGAGGAAAGTAGGGCAGATGGACAGGGAGGAAAGTAGGGCAGGTGGACAGGGAGGAAAGGTCAGGTGGACAGGGAGGAAAGTAGGGCAGGTGGACAGGGAGGAAAGTAGGGCAGGTGGACAGGGAGGAAAGTAGGTCAGGTGGACAGGGAGGAGAGTAGGGCAGGTGGACAGGGAGGAAAGTAGGGCAGGTGGACATGGAGGAAAGTAGGGCAGGTGGACAGGGAGGAAAGTAGGGCAGGTGGACAGGGAGGAAAGTAGGACAGGTGGACAGGGAGGAAAGTAGGACAGGTGGACAGGGAGGAAAGTAGGGCAGGTGGACAGGGAGGAAAGTAGTACAGGTGGACAGGGATACCAGCCATCATTATGCCATTGTAGGCATCGTGGCCTGCATCTCACTGACCCTGCATGCAAAATCCATTATATTTAAAATGCATGTTTCCAGAATGAGATTCCCGACAGAGCATCCGGTAATAGCCTCGAAGTGGCTGGAGGCCAGATACTCCAGGACTAAGGGAAGACTCTATTTAGAACAAGGACTTAGTTTAGGGGAGCCCAGTGCAGCATAAGAAATCAGTTTGGACAAAAATCTCTATTGAGAACAGAGGCTTAGTTTAGGGGAGCCCAGTGCAGCATAAGAAATCAGTTTGGACAAAAAGCTCTATTGAGAACAGAGGCTTAGTTTAGGGGAGCCCAGTGCAGCATAAGAAATCAGTTTGGACAAAAATCTCTATTGAGAACAGAGGCTTTGTTTAGGGGAGCCCAGTGCAGCATAAGAAATCAGTTTGGACAAAAAGCTCTATTGAGAACAAAGACTTAGTTTAGGGGAGCCCAGTGCAGCATAAGAAATCAGTTTGGACAAAAAGCTCTATTGAGAACAGAGGCTTAGTTTAGGGGAGCCCAGTGCAGCATAAGAAATCAGTTTGGACAGAAGATAAGATAAGATAATGTTGCTTATAGCCCAGCCGACAGTTTGGACAGAAGGGGATCATGGCTTAGCAACAGTGGATGTGGAACTCCTCAAATTAGTGGCCTTCCTTCCAGAGCTCTGTAGATCTATAAAATGGGCAAGGTTCTCAATTGTAGATTCAGCCGGAGAGTTTCCAGATTGCAAGCACCGTTTGAAAAAGATTCTGGGCTTATTATCACACACCTTCAAAGTGGACTGTCTTTGGCCAGCCATGATCCTCACCATCATGAAGGGCGGAAACGTCTCAGAAGAGACAGGTATCACTGGATGTAAGACTGGCGTGGAGAGAGAGAGAGAGAGAGAGAGAGAGAGAGAGAGAGAGAGGGAGAGACATGGGATCGGCATGCCATCTTTGCATCCATGACTGAATCAAAAGATCCTTCCAAGAGGGGAGAGAGGTTAGGACCTTCACAAGCAGGGAAATAGCATGTTTATCCAGCTCTTTGACCACTTCAGTGTGGAAATCAGAATCAACAGGCATTTCTGCTTGGATGCCTTCTTTAGGACTGCTGGAAGAAGGGATGTGAACATCCCCCCAAGAGATCAACAGAGCATCCACAGCTAAGGTTGTGGGTCTGGAATTGGCAAGACAAACACTGGAAATTGATTGTTCCATCTGGTTACAAACAAATCCACATGAGGAGGACACAGATATAGACACTTGTCATAAGACCAACTGGTTGATCATCCACTTGGAGGACACAGATCTAGACACTTGTCATAAAACCAACTGGTTGAACATCCACTTGGAGGACACAGACACACTTGTCATAAGACCAACTGGTTGATCATCCACATGAGGAGGACACTGACACACTTGTCATAAGACCAACTGGTTGATCATCCACTTGGAGGACACAGATCTATACACTTGTCATAAGACCAACTGGTTGAGCATCCACTTAAAGGACACAGATCTATACACTTGTCATAAGACCAACTGGTTGATCATCCACTTGGAGGACACAGATCTAAACACTTGTCATAAGACCAACTGGTTGATCATCCACATGCGGAGGACACAGACACACTTGTCATAAGACCAACTGGTTGATCATCCACTCAGAGGACACAGACACACTTGTCATAAGACCAACTGGTTGAGCATCCACTCGGATGGTACCCTCCGGGGGGTTGCGACCTTGTCGTGGTCGGAGGGTTTGCGTGGTCCAGTGATCCCTTAGGCTTTGCTGGCGGGGCCATCAATACTTGGAGATAGGCTGTTTTTTTCACACTGCTTCTAGGCCTGAGAGGTGCAGATGCTGTTTGGCCTAAGCGTAACGTGGTAAGGAGTTGATGCCCCTGGTAGGGCTTCCCATGTCAGATAGGCTAAGGGTGAGGATCCTGACTAAGAGTAACCCGCCTTTCTCCTTTTCTTGTTTTCTGCCTCCCTTATTTGGCCCTTTTCTATCTTCGTCTCCCCTTCAAGTCTTCTTTTCCACACTCCTTTCTCTCTTTTTGGTCCCCTTTTAAAGATCCCGCGTTTGCCTTTGGGTGCGACCTGTGTGGGAGGGGAATGAGACCGGTGTTTGAGGGGCCAGCGCTCTCAACACATCACTTGGTGGGGACCTCTCCAGACGGGGAGTACATTTTGGGCCCGGGTGTACAAATCGGCCCCCTTTTTTGGGGGTTTTGGTCAAGACGGCATTCCCCAGCGGGCCCAAAGAAAAAACCCCTGCATGCTACCTCTTTTCCCCGGGAGTTGAGAGATCGGGGGATGGGGTTTGGTTTGTTCGCTTGTCGTATTCTCCCCCGAAGCCCGGAAGGGGCAAGACATGGTTTTTTGGGCCTCCCCTTAGTTGGACTCCAAGGGGGGTGGTAAGGGAGGGATGAAAAACAAAAAATACACTGGCTTTTTCAAACACATCCCCCAAAAAAGAGGAAGGCACATCCCTATTCAGGGGATTCGATTCGACAGCGTTCGGATATGGAGATACAAAAAGACGGGTTTTGGGGGCTTCCGGCTCGTTGGAAGGAACGGAGCAAGAAAACCCCCTTTTCAGCTTTGAGCCCATTTGCTATCAAAAGGGCTTCAAGGTATAGCAGGGACCCTCGGTCCATCAAGGGGTTGGGGAAAGGTTCATTTCTTTTTCAATCAAGTCCACAAACAATCTGAACAGCTCTGAAACAATAAAAACTAGTGGACAGGGGATCGGGTAACCCCCCAAAAACATTTTTAAATTTATCAAAAGGCGGGATTCCTGCCGGGATTTACAGGGTCTCGAGGCGAAATAAAACGGAGGGCTCCCAGGGTGTGCGGAGGTGCGCGGGGTGATGTCAAGGGGGTGCAAAAGAGGGGCCCCCAAACACCCTTTTTCGACATTCTGCAACCCTGTGCGCCTCCGGCATCAAAGGGTCCCTGATTGCCCGGGGTTCATTTGTACGCCCCGTGCCCGTTGAGGTGTTCCGATGCCAAAATTTGGGATGTTAGAGCCCTTTTTTTTGGGGCGGGAGGTGTGGGGTATTTGCTGCAAGGAAACCCCTAGGCCTTTAAAGACCCACTTTGGCAAACTGCGGGGGGCGCCATCCTCCTCTTCAGGGAATGTCCCTGTGGATTCAGGAATTGCAATACAAAGGGTTAAGAAGAAAAAAAGACTCCTTTTTTGAGCCCGCAAGCAGGTTTGGGCAGTCAGTCGCCGCAGTTTTTGTATGCTTGGGCCGTAAAGAAAGTTCCAACATTCCAACTCGGTCGTTGCGTCAGTTTAAACTTTACGTTTTCGAAGCTTTGAAAGGGAAAAAACGTCACCGGGGAAGCGGTCCACCACCTCTCAACCCAAAGTGAGCCCCCGGGTGGGGGCCCAAAAAATCCGCCACCCCCAGACTCCCCAGCGTCTACAACCTGCTGCTGGGCAATTAAAAACCACCCCCCGACCTGAACTCCTCTGTCCAGGCCCGTGCGGGCAAGGGAGTTCCCCCTGTGGAGATGGTGGGAAAGGAAAAACCTCCACCTCCCCAAACCCAGACCTACTTCCCCTGGGGGCAAGTTCCCAGCAGGGCAGATACCATGAAATTAAAAACAAATTTACGCTTTAGCAGAGATGTTGAGGGGAAGACCGATCTCCCCTTTTCGCCCCTGCACCATGGAAAAATAAAATTTTTCCCATTGGAATATCCGGGGTCAAATTTCCCAACTTGAGGAGCGCAGTTCTGTTCAATTATGAAACCTTCTGTGGGCTCTTCAAAAAACCCAAATTCAAAGCCAAAAACCTTTTACCTTCGGTTTTAAATATTCTTTAAAAACCCTGAAAACCCCATCCCTTTGGGACTGTGGGGGCGGGGTTGCCCTTCTCCTACACAAAACTTGTTGTATAGTCCTGCGCTCTGTTACCCCCCTTTCGGGCTGTAGCGCAGAGTCACTTCCACAAACTTGACATCTGCCCCTTTTATCACCCCTTTCGCCCCGGTTTGGGGTCGTCGGGCCTTTCAGTCTGAAAAGAGAACTTCCTCGACCTTTTTGCTGTTGGGTGATTTAAAAGGGTCAAACCCTTTTGGGGTTGCTGGCGCATCCGAGGTCTGCTGATTGGGATGCCCTTTGGATTTGGATTTTGTTTGTTGAACGACATCTGCAACTTCCTCCACTCTTCCACAGGTTCACTTTCGTGTTTTAAATTTGTCGGTTTGTGACCCCTCCTGGTCCCACATGAGTGGGCTGTCCCTGAACGCACGGAAGGGCCATTTCCCGTCTTACTACAACCCCCTCATAACTGAAACCGTCTTGTCTCTCAAATCTAAATTTCAAGACCAAAGGGATCTATTTGAACCATATTTCTAAAGAATTTAGGAACTGCTTTCTTAGAGTCCGGGCCCAGCTGAATCACTGACTAACATGTGATCAAGTGTTTCTAAAGCTTTTTTCCATGTCTTCCCATAAACTTCAAATGCCAAAAAACCCTGGTTTATTCAGACTGCCCCAAAAAATTCCAAAGTTAGAAAAAGGGCTACGTCAGGGGTTTCCAACGACCTTGGTCCAACGCTCGAGCCCCTCAAAAACCCCCCTAAATCAGACACACTTTTAAAATCATAAAAGTCGGTCCTGGAGAACTTTGCTCCAGGCTGCATCAAAAACTTCCAAAAAAAAAGTGTGGAACATCATTAAGAAAACAAAGGGGGAAAAACCTGTCCCCCGGCCCATCAAAATTTTGGGTTCTTTAATAAAAGAAAAAAAGCTATAATTGCTTTCTTCAACCATTGAAAAGTTCCCCCCTTCAAAAATCCCCCCTTTTGTCAAAAAAAAGCCCTAAAAAAAATCACCCCGCAACTTTTTTTCCGACAAAATGGAAGACAAATCTTCCTTTCACTTAAACAGCTGAAAACTGCCTTGCTTCTTGCAGCGATCCTTCCCGGTTTTGATGAAATCCATTATCAGCGTTGAAACATCTTCCCTAGAAGGTTGAACTACTCTACGGGCTACAACCATGTGGGCTACAGGGTTTTTTTCCACCCTCTTGGCGAAAAGCCCCCATTATTTTCCTCCCCCAAACCTGGAAAAGTCTTTCAACCTTCAAAACCGTCCCCCTAGTTGACCACTGTGTTTGTAAATTGATGGAAAAAATGGGCAATGCTAGGGTCAAAGGGAAACTTGAAACCGATGGCCTTTTGGGGAAAGGAACCCGGGGGGGGGTTTCCGCAAAAACCGGGCTACTGTTGACCATTGATTCGTCGGAATCTACACTTGGGGGCCTTTTTGAACAAAAAAAGATGCGTGGAATTTTCTTTTACTTGGGAAGGCCTACGAACCACCTGGAAATCGGGGGGTACTTTTATGTCTCCACATTGGGGTTTTCGAGGGCTCTTTCCCCTTTTTTTTCAAAATTTTTTTGGGGAACGACAGTTTCAGGTCCGGGGTTTGGGCCCCCCTCTTCTGTGTCCACGGAGGAGTTGGGTGTTTCCACAGGGGGGCATACTATCTCCCGCCCTCTTTAGTATTAAATCCAAAAATTTTTCAATCAGTCAGCAGGGTCAGACTGCCTTGTTTTTGGGGATTTTGCTGTCTACGCAACGGAAACCTGACCCGAGTGTCCACGCAGGCTCCACTTTGCAATAAAATCCATTGGGGGGCGATGAAAAAAGGGGTTTCTCCTTTTTTGTACAAAAAAAACCCCTGTATTCACTTTCCCTACTTTCCCATTTTTTTTCCCGATCCGGAAAATTCCAATAGGGGAAAACCCCCATTTCCGCTGTTAAAGAGGGCCCAAATTTTTTGGGGGGCATTTTTGACCAAAAACTTAACTTTCTCAGCCATATTAAAAACCTAAAAACTGCTTGCCAAAAGGCACTGAATATTCTGGGGGTCGTAGCACACACCGACTGGGGCCTGATAAGAAAACTTTGTTGCACCTCTACAGAGCCCGGGTCCGTTCCAAACTGGACTACGGTTGTGCTGTGGTACGGCTCCGAAAGATCATCTTACCTCAAACTCTTGGCCCTATCCACCATCAAGGGCTTCGTCCTTCTTGGAGCGTTCCGCACCACCCCATGTGTACAGCCTGTACGCAGAGGCAGGTGAACCTTCACGTCCAACCGCAGGCTGAAACTGTCTTTGAATTATTACATCCGACTGTTCTCAGAACCGCAGAATCCTGCCTATGACTGTGTTTTTGACCCCCCGTTCCAAAGTAATTTGAAAAATAACCCGAAATGTATTCCGCCTTTTGGGGCTTCGTATGCAGCCTCACGTGGGGAATGCAGGTATAGACCTGGGAGTAGTTTCCGATTTTTCCAAGTTTCCGGATAAACCTCCATGGACCTTTTTCACACCAGAGATTCGTTTCGATCCGCAGCTTTCTGTAAGGAGTCTACCAGCTCTCTGGCGTACAAGCTTTGTATGCCGAGCTCTGTTCCAAATTCCCATCCTATCAAAAAAAGTTTTCACTGACGGTTCCAAGTCTGAGGATGGAGTGGCCTGTGCCAGCCTACTGCCCGGGCTCCTTCTCAGATATTGTTGGAACATATACATTCAGATGCTTCGTCTATTCTGCTGAACTTACTGCTCTAGTACTGGCTTTGAAGATAATCTCCCCTTCTTCGAAGAGGGACTTTCTGTTCTGTCGGGTTCGCTGTCAGCTTTGGAGGCCATAGCTGGCCGCAACCTTCAGCACCAGAACTTTTAAATTTTTTTTTGAACTTTTTTAGCAAGTTGAAGGCGGACGGTTACAACATTACTCTTGCCCTTTGGGTTCCTGGCCCTGTTGGCATCGGCGGGACGAAATGGTTGATCGTTTAGCCAAGAACCCACAAGAGAGAAACTGTCCAACACTTATATCCCCTGCTCAGATGGAAACCCAAAATTAACGATTAGTGAGAGACCTCTGCAGGAGGATTGGAACACACAGACGAATAACAATCTCTTTTAGATCCGTCCAAACCTTAAAGACTTCCTCCCATCTACGTCGGGTGGTGTAAAGAGGAAACGGTTCTGTGCCGGCTGCACACCGGCCATTCGTATTTTACCCATTCTTACCTTTTAAAGAGTGAAGAAGCTCCGTGGTGCATTCCATGTCATGCGCCACTCACAATGAAACATGTTCTTTTAGAGTGTTGGGACTTGCACGATGTGAGACACAAACATTTACAGCGGAGTCCATGAAGATCCTGTTCAGGGATGTCCCGCCTGACGTGATCCTTGGGTTTTTGAGAGAAATTAACATTTTTCATCTGATTTGAGATTTTACGGAAGAAGGATTTTTAACAAAGTTTCTGGTTCGTTTGTAGACAATGTCATTTAACGAGATGTGTGAAAGTTTTTTTTTTGTTTGTTTTTTTGTTTTTGTTTTTTTTTTGTTTTTTTTTTTTTTTTTTAAATGACTGGTGAGTTGATTTTAACGTGGTGACAGCCCTGATGTGGCCCTCTGCGGTCGGCTGGGCTATAAGCAACATTATCTTATCTTATCTTATCTACTCGGATGGTAAACACATGATCCTTCCTGGATAGAGTTTCTGCCTAGATGGTGAGTCTCCCCAGAATGTGTCTTGGGAAAAAAAGATGTATTTACAGAGTCTCCCCAGAATGTGTCTTGGGGAAAAAAATATGTATTTACAGAGTCTCCCCAGAATGTGTCTTGGGGGAAAAAAGATGTATTTTCATAGTCTCCCCAGAATATGCCATAGGGAAAAAAAAGATGTATTTTCAAATCCTTGCAAAATAGGAGGACCAACACTGCCAGATCGTTTAGCTGTCTGCCAGATCATTCAGCTGTCTGGAGGGGGTTTCCTCTGGATTCCTTAAGTAGGCTACCACTGTCAAGTTGTCTGAGCGCACCATGACTGTTTTCTCTTTCAAGAGATGGGACATTTCCGTCAGGAAATTTGAGCAGTGCTGTGAAAGACGCATCCATGAAGTGGATTGAACTCGACTGTGTGGTTGGAGTCTTCCCAACTCAGTTCACAGCAAACTCAACTCTGGATAGGAGCAGTCAGAGCAGAACACAAATAAATGGCTCAGATGGGAATCGAACACATGACCTCCTGGCCAGGAATCCATGATGCCAACCACTCTGCCATGTGGTTGATGTTTACTCCTCAAGAAAAAAGCTGGAAAAAAGACCCCCATCTGGGCCTTGGATATTCGTGAAAAAAAGAAATTTTGATGGTAAATGAAAACATTGTAATTGATCTTCTTTTTTTTTTTTTTTAACAGTAGTTGTCATTCAAGAAGGTTAAAAAAATGTAGGGATGGAGAGAGGTGGGTTTTTTAATTCTGTTTTGGTTTGTGTGTGTGTGTTTCAATTTTAATGCCCAGTTTATTTTACAGGGTTTTGCTCCTCATATATCACCCTTTACTGATGTTCAAGACTTGGGCAACCTCTTGACAAGAGCAGGTTACACCATGCTAACCATTGTAAGTGAGGTTTGTTGACAGTGGTCATGTTTTGTCTTCTGCCTTTGCAGCAGGAAGAGTGTTGACAGTGGTCTTGTTTTGTCTTCTGCCTTTACAGCAGGAAGAGGGTGATGCTAACCATTGTAAGTGGTGTTTGTTGACGGTGGTCATGTTTGTCTTCTGCCTTTACAGCAGGAAGAGTGTTGACAGTGGTCATGTACTGTCTTCTGCCTTTACAGCAGGAAGAGTGTTGACAGTGGTCATATACTGTCTTCTGCCTTTACAGCAGGAAGAGTGTTGACAGTGGTCATATACTGTCTTCTGCCTTTACAGCAGGAAGAGTGTTGACAGTGGTCATATTCTGTCTTCTGCCTTTACAGCAGGAAGAGTGTTGACAGTGGTCATGTTTTGTCTTCTGCCTTTACAGCAGGAAGAGTGTTGACAGTGGTCATGTACTGTCTTCTGCCTTTACAGCAGGAAGAGTGTTGACAGTGGTCATGTTTGTCTTCTGCCTTTACAGCAGGAAGAGTGTTGACAGTGGTCATGTTTTGTCTTCTGCCTTTACAGCAGGAAGAGTGTTGACAGTGGTCATGTTTTGTCTTCTGCCTTTACAGCAGGAAGAGTGTTGACAGTGGTCATGTTTGTCTTCTGCCTTTACAGCAGGAAGAGTGTTGACAGTGGTCATGTTTGTCTTCTGCCTTTACAGCAGGAAGAGGGTGATGCGGAAACAGGAAATGGCTTTGTGGGTGGGGTGGAGTCTGGTTGTGGCTTGCTTGAAGGAGTCCAGGTATCCGGGAAGGGAGGATGTGACGTGGGTTAGGATAAGATAAGATAATGTTGCTTATAGCCAGGCCAGCCGACCGCAAAGGGACACATCAGGGCTGCATGGTTAGGAGAGTCAGACTGTGATAGGTGTGGGGAGTAAGGAGGTGAGGGGGTGGTGATGATCAGTGGGGGTGGGAGATGTGACGTGGGTTAGGAGAGTCAGACTGTGATAGGTGTGGGAAATAAGGAGGTGAGGGGGTGGGAGATGTGACGTGGGTTAGGAGAGTCAGACTATGATAGGTGTGGGGAGTAAGAGGTGAGGGGTGGTTAGGGAGATGTGACGTGGGTTAGGAGAGTCAGACTGTGATAGGTGTGGGGAGTAAGGAGGTGAGGGGGTGGGAGATGTGACATGGGTTAGGAGAGTCAGACTGTGATAGGTGTGGGGAGTAAGGAGGTGAGGGGGTGGTGAGGGAGATGTGACATGGGTTAGGAGAGTCAGACTGTGATAGGTGTGGGGAGTAAGGAGGTGAGGGGTGGTGATGATCAGTGGGGTGGGAGATGTGACGTGGGTTAGGAGAGTCAGACTATGATAGGTGTGGGGAGTAAGGAGGTGAGGGGGTGGGATTTGTGACATGGGTTAGGAGAGTCAGACTGTGATAGGTGTGGGGAGTAAGGAGGTGAGGGGGTGGGAGATGTGACGTGGGTTAGGAGAGTCAGACTGTGATAGGTGTGGGGAGTAAGGAGGTGAGGGGTGGGAGATGTGACGTGGGTTAGGAGAGTCAGACTGTGATAGGTGTGGGGTGTAAGGAGGTGAGGGGTGGGAGATGTGACATGGGTTAGGAGAGTCAGACTATGATAGGTGTGGGGTGTAAGGAGGTGAGGGGGTGGGAGATGTGACGTGGGTTAGGAGAGTCAGACTATGATAGGTGGGGAGTAAGGAGGTGAGGGGGGGATTTGTGACATGGGTTAGGAGAGTCAGACTGTGATAGGTGTGGGGAGTAAGGAGGTGGGGGTGGGAGATGTGACGTGGGTTAGGAGAGTCAGACTGTGATAGGTGTGGGGTGTAAGGAGGTGAGGGGGTGGGAGATGTGACGTGGGTTAGGAGAGTCAGACTATGATAGGTGTGGGGAGTAAGGAGGTGAGGGGGTGGGATTTGTGACATGGGTTAGGAGAGTCAGACTGTGATAGGTGTGGGGAGTAAGGAGGTGAGGGGGTTGGAGATGTGACGTGGGTTAGGAGAGTCAGACTGTGATAGGTGTGGGGAGTAAGGAGGTGAGGGTTGGGAGATGTGACGTGGGTTAGGAGAGTCAGACTGTGATAGGTGTGGGGAGTAAGGAGGTGAGGGGTTGGGAGATGTGACGTGGGTTAGGAGAGTCAGACTGTGATAGGTGTGGGGTGTAAGGAGGTGAGGGGGTGGTGAGGGAGATGTGACGGGTTAGGAGAGTCAGACTATGATAGGTGTGGGGTGTAAGGAGGTGAGGGGGTGGTGAGGGAGATGTGACATGGGTTAGGAGAGTCAGACTATGATAGGTGTGGGGTGTAAGGAGGTGAGGGGGTGGGAGATGTGACGTGGGTTAGGAGAGTCAGACTGTGATAGGTGTGGGGAGTAAGGAGGTGAGGGGTGGTGAGGGAGATGTGACGTGTGTTAGGAGAGTCAGACTGTGATAGGTGTGGGGTGTAAGGAGGTGAGGGGGTGGTGAGGGAGATGTGACATGGGTTAGGAGAGTCAGACTGTGATAGGTGTGGGGAGTAAGGAGGTGAGGGGTGGGAGATGTGACGTGGGTTAGGAGAGTCAGACTGTGATAGGTGTGGGGTGTAAGGAGGTGAGGGGGTGGTGAGGGAGATGTGACGTGGGTTAGGAGAGTCAGACTATGATAGGTGTGGGGTGTAAGCAGGTGAGGGGGTGGGAGATGTGACGTGGGTTAGGAGAGTCAGACTGTGATAGGTGTGGGGGTAAGGAGGTGAGGGGGTGGGAGATGTGACGTGGGTTAGGAGAGTCAGACTGTGATAGGTGTGGGGTGTAAGGAGGTGAGGGGGTGGGAGATGTGACATGGGTTAGGACAGTCAGACTGTGATAGGTGTGGGGAGTAAGGAGGTGAGCGGGTGGTGAGGGAGATGTGACATGGGTTAGGAGAG
This sequence comes from Conus ventricosus, assembly GCA_018398815.1. Classification (NCBI taxonomy): domain Eukaryota; kingdom Metazoa; phylum Mollusca; class Gastropoda; order Neogastropoda; family Conidae; genus Conus; species Conus ventricosus. The sequence goes on from CM031605.1 coordinate 99,997,141, forward strand.
TCAGACTGTGATAGGTGTGGGGTGTAAGGAGGTGAGGGGGTGGTGAGGGAGATGTGACATGGGTTAGGAGAGTCAGACTGTGATAGGTGGGGAGTAAGGAGGTGAGGGGTGGTGAGGGAGATGTGACATGGGTTAGGAGAGTCAGACTGTGATAGGTGTGGGGTGTAAGGAGGTGAGGGGGTGGTGAGGGAGATGTGACATGGGTTAGGAGAGTCAGACTGTGATAGGTGTGGGGTGTAAGGAGGTGAGGGGGTGGTGAGGGAGATGTGACGTGGGTTAGGAGAGTCAGACTGTGATAGGTGTGGGGAGTAAGGAGGTGAGGGGTGGGAGATGTGACGTGGGTTAGGAGAGTCAGACTGTGATAGGTGTGGGTGTAAGGAGGTGAGGGGGTGTGAGGGAGATGTGACATGGGTTAGGAGAGTCAGACTGTGATAGGTGTGGGGAGTAAGGAGGTGAGGGGTGGGATTTGTGACATGGGTTAGGAGAGTCAGACTGTGATAGGTGTGGGGAGTAAGGAGGTGAGGGGGTGGTGAGGGAGATGTGACGTGGGTTAGGAGAGTCAGACTGTGATAGGTGTGGGGAGTAAGGAGGTGAGGGGGTGGTGAGGGAGATGTGACGTGGGTTAGGAGAGTCAGACTGTGATAGGTGTGGGAGTAAGGAGGTGAGGGGGTGGTGATGATCAGTGGGGTGGGAGATGTGACGTGGGTTAGGAGAGTCAGACTGTGATAGGTGTGGGTGTAAGGAGGTGAGGGGGTGGTGAGGGAGATGTGACGTGGGTTAGGAGAGTCAGACTATGATAGGTGTGGGGTGTAAGGAGTGAGGGGGTGGTGAGGGAGATGTGACGTGGGTTAGGAGAGTCAGACTATGATAGGTGTGGGTGTAAGCAGGTGAGGGGTGGGAGATGTGACGTGGGTTAGGAGAGTCAGACTATGATAGGTGTGGGGAGTAAGGAGGTGAGAGGGTGGGAGATGTGACGTGGGTTAGGAGAGTCAGACTGTGATAGGTGTGGGGTTTAAGGAGGTGAGGGGTGGGAGATGTGACGTGGGTTAGGAGAGTCAGACTGTGATAGGTGTGGGGTGTAAGGAGGTGAGGGGGTGGGAGATGTGACGTGGTTAGGAGAGTCAGACTATGATAGGTGTGGGAGTAAGGAGGTGAGGGGGTGGTGATGATCAATGGGGGTGGGAGATGTGACGTGGGTTAGGAGAGTCAGACTATGATAGTGTGGGGTGTAAGGAGGTGAGGGGGTGGGAGATGTGACGTGGGTTAGGAGAGTCAGACTATGATAGGTGTGGGGAGTAAGGAGGTGAGAGGGTGGGAGATGTGACATGGGTTAGGAGAGTCAGACTATGATAGGTGTGGGGTGTAAGGAGGTGAGGGGTGGGAGATGTGACGTGGGTTAGGAGAGTCAGACTGTGATAGGTGTGGGGAGTAAGGAGGTGAGGGGGTGGGAGATGTGACGTGGGTTAGGAGAGTCAGACTGTGATAGGTGTGGGGTGTAAGGAGGTGAGGGGGTGGGAGATGTGACGTGGGTTAGGAGAGTCAGACTGTGATAGGTGTGGGGTGTAAGCAGGTGAGGGGGTGGTGATGACCAAATCAGTGGGGGTACAGTGGAACTCGGACACCTTGACGTCCTCCACTGTGGGGTGTGTAGAGGGAGGGAGACATGGGGAGGTCAGTTTAGGACAGAGAAAGACAGAGGCATGGCTGACAAAACAGTCTGATGTTAAAGTGGGGGAGTCTTTATTTGGAGAGGTTTTATTTGAAGGTTCTGCTCTGTTGCCATGGAGAGAACAGGAAAGATGAAACCGAAAACAAAAACAAGAAGACAAACAAAGGACTCATTCTAAACTCATTCTAAACTAGCTGTTATCTCCCCTTACTTCCCCCAGAAACTGACCATTTCATCATTTAAAAAAATTATGTTAGAAAAATGACTCAGCACAGACTTGTGATTTTTTCAAGGTATGTTTATAAATGATTGAGAAACCACAAACAATATAGCAAAGTTATTTTTCTATTTACTTGGTAAGACAGTATGCATGACAAAAAAAAAGAGATTTTGTGTGTCATGTAAAAATAGGGGTGGTACACACCCTATGAACAAAAAATTTACATTAACTGGTTTTATGCCCTGAAAGTATTCAGCTGTTTTCAACAATTTAAGGGCTGCAGTCACATTGTAAGGGTGATTTGTAATGTTTCTTTCACCACACTGTGCTTGACAGTGTAGCAGGCGATGCCACATTGCCACATCAAGCCAAACCGAGCTGGTGACATGGTGTGAAAAGCACCTGCTAGCGAGCATTCAGCTTGCAAAGCCTAGTAAGCCTGCACTCTAATAATTAATATGCAGGAGCTGTCTGCAACAAGTAGTTTTGTACAAAAAGTTCACCCACTTCAGAGAAAAATTCCAAAGCTTTGGACCGCATATGCGGTCCTTAGTATACGAAGGTTGTAAACGTAAGGACTGGATATGTAGTCCTTAGTATAGAAAGAGTTAAAGTTGTTTGCTAACTTTAGAAAACACTGTTGTATTTCGTGTATTACCTGTAACAATATGTTATTGCATTTCTAATTCGGTAACCTTTTTCTTTAACTTATCGATTAAACTCTGAGTTGTCAACTTTTTGTGTGTGTGAATGCTTTAGGGAGTGCTTATAAAAATGCGTCAGCATAATAATTATACTGAACATCATCATAATAATGATAGTGATGAAAATGAAAACATAGTAATAATGACAGTGTTAATGCTACCTTGACATAGTTCTAGCCAAAATCTTTTTGTGGTTGTTTTTCTTTTTTCTTCTTTTTAATTTTCCCACTTTTTTTTCAGGACATAGATGAAATGGCAGTGACATATCCAACGATTTATGAACTCATGTATGATCTAAAAGGTAACAGTTGTGTTGGTGTTGGTGTGTGTGTGTATGTGTGTGTGTGTGTGTGTGTGTGTGTGTGTGTGTGTGTGTGTGTGTGTGTGTGTGTTTTATTAAACATCGCTTTCATCCTGAGTTAGAGCTGACATTACATTTATGCTCACTGTGGCAATGTGCTGAAGACCAATAATCTTTGATGTGTGACAGACATTTTGCTCTCTGGCTTACATTACATTAATGCTTAATGAATTCTGTGATGATGTGCCAAGTTATTACTCCCAAACTGATAAACTCTGATGTGCCACAGTGATAACTTGGGCAGAGCGAAGATATTGGTTTTTAGATATATGTGCAGGCTTCATCTAAATGAAACTTCACATGTAACTAGCTTGACCATTTAACTATACTCATTTCTTTCCCATAGCACTGAGTATGGTATGTTTTTCTCATTTCTTTCCCATAGCACTGAGTATGGTATGTTTTTCTCATTTCTTTCCCATAGCACTGAGTATGGTATGTTTTTCTCATTTCTTTCCCATAGCGCTGAGTATGGTATGTTTTTCTCATTTCTTTCTCATAGCACTGAGTATGGTATGTTTTTCTCCCTGGTGTGGATGTTTTGTGACAGGTCAGACATTGTGCTCCCTAAGATGCCAGAATAAAGACAATTTTTGAGAGCCAATCAAATTTGTGATAGGATAAGAATCCAGCCTTGAACACATGACAAAGGGAGTGTTAATGGAGAAATCATCTTATTCTGAACAAACCTTAAAAAGTTTCAGTACTATCTGCCAAACGTGAACAAACAAATCACAAGACAAAACACAATGCGTTTAGACCTCATAGGTCTTCTTCAGGCAAGATGGGCAACACTCAGGACCAGGAAAACGAAGAACGAGCAATCACTTATCTCATTAAATTCAGTGATGTATTCCACCCAGCTGGATTTTTTCTTTTCTAAGCAAAATCATCTTTCATTTGATCGGATTTGAACATGATTTTTTCTTTAGATCAGTCTTTTAATTGATGACATGCTTTTGAATGTTAACCTTGGCGTTTTAGTGTGTTTATGGTTCTGGTTTTAACTGGCCTCCCGCTGTCCTGTGGCCTGTGTGTTGGCTGGGCAGTACACAGGTCTTGAGGTCCTCTCACAGGGGGAGGTGTCACACGCTTCTGCTCAAATTGCCATCATCTTTTCCTCCTCGTTTATAGGTTTTGCTTGCACATACAACACTTTTTTTTCTCTCTGTTGGTTGGGCTGTGTGTATGCTGATGATGACAACACACACAATGTTGTAAGTATGGGGGCTGTGTGTATGTTGTAGGTATGGGCGCTGTGTGTTTGTTGTAGGTATGGGGGGGGGGGGGGGGCTGTGTGTATGTTGTAGTTAGGGGGGGGGGGGGGGGGGGGGGGCATGTGTATGTTGTAGGTAGGGGGGGGGGGGGGCATGTGTATGTTGTAGGTATAGGGGGGGGGGGGGGGGGGGGCATGTGTATGTTATAGGTATGGGGGGGCTGTGTGTATGTTGTAGGTATGGGGGCTGTGTGTATGTTGTAGGTATGGGGCTGTGTGTATGTTATAGGTATGGGGGGGCTGTGTGTGTGTTGTAGGTATGGGGGGCTGTGTGTATGTTGTAGGTATGGGGGCTGTGTGTATGTTGTAGGTATGGGGGCTGTGTGTATGTTATAGGTATGGGGGGCTGTGTGTGTGTTGTAGTTATGGGGGCCTGTGTGTATGTTGTAGGTATGGGGGCTGAGTGTATGTTGTAGGTATGGGCGCTGTGTGTTTGTTGTAGGTATGGGGGGGCTGTGTGTATGTTGTAGTTGGGGGGGGGGGGGGGGGGGCATGTGTATGTTGTAGGTATGGGGGGGGGGGGGATGTGTATGTTGTAGGTAGGGGGGGCATGTGTATGTTGTAGGTATGGGGGGGGGGGGGGGGCTGTGTGTATGTTGTAGGTATGGGGGCTGTGTGTATGTTGTAGGTATTGGGGGGGGGGGGGGGCTGTGTGTATGTTGTAGGTATGGGGGGCTGTGTGTATGTTGTAGGTATGGGGGGCTGTGTGTATGTTGTAGGTATGGGGGTGCTGTGTGTATGTTGTAGGTATGGGGGGCTGTGTGTATGTTGTAGGTATGGGGGCTGTGTGTATGTTGTAGGTATGGGGGCTGTGTGTATGTTATAGGTATGGGGGGCTGTGTGTGTGTTGTAGGTATGGGGGGCTGTGTGTATGTTGTAGGTATGGGGGCCTGTGTGTATGTTGTAGGTATGGGGGCTGAGTGTATGTTGTAGGTATGGGGGCTGTGTGTATGTTGTAGGTATGGGGGGCTGTGTGTATGTTATAGGTATGGGGGGGCTGTGTGTATGTTGTAGGTATGGGGGCTGTGTGTATGTTATAGGTATGGGGGGCTGTGTGTGTGTTGTAGGTATGGGGGCTGTGTGTATGTTGTAGGTATGGGGGCTGTGTGTATGTTGTAGGTATGGGGGGGGCTGTGTGTATGTTGTAGGTATGGGGGGGCTGTGTGTATGTTGTAGGTATGGGGGCTGTGTGTATGTTGTAGGTATGGGGGCTGTGTGTATGTTGTAGGTATGGGGGGCTGTGTGTATGTTGTAGGTATGGGGGATGTGTGTATGTTGTAGGTATGGGGGGCTGTGTGTATGTTGTGGGTATGGGAGGCTGTGTGTATGTTATAGGTATGGGGGGAGTGTATGTTATAGGTATGGGGGCTGTGTGTATGTTGTAGGTATAGGGGCTGTGTGTATGTTATAGGTATGGGGGGGAGTGTATGTTATAGGTATGGGGGCTGTGTGTATGTTGTAGGTATGGGGGGGCTGTGTGTATGTTGTAGGTATGGGGGGAGTGTATGTTGTAGGTATGGGGGGCTGTGTGTATGTTGTAGGTATGGATGCTGTGTGTATGTTGTAGGTATGGGGGCTGTGTGTATGTTGTAGGTATGGATGCTGTGTGTATGGTGTAGGTATGGGGCTGTGTGTATGTTATAGGTATGGGGCTGTGTGTATGTTGTAAGTATGGGGGGCTGTGTGTATGTTGTAGGTATAGGGGCTGTGTGTATGTTGTAGGTATAGGGTCTGTGTGTATGTTGTAGGTATGGGGAGGCTGTGTGTATGTTGTTAGGTATGTGGGTTGTGTGTATGTTGTAGATATTGGGTGCTGTGTGTATGTTGTAGGTATGGGGGGCTGTGTGTATGTTGTAGGTATGGGGGGCTGTGTGTATGTTGTAGGTATGGGGGGCTGTGTGTATGTTGTAGGTACGGGGGCTGTGTGCATGTTGTAGGTATGGGGAGAACAACTGCTCCTGGACCGTAAGCTGCTTCTCCACAGAGACACCATGACTGCAGCAGCTGCCATTTATCAAAGTAAGTTTTCTTTTTCAGTGTGAAAGGCCTGTGTATTTATGTGTGTGAGCAAGTCAGAATGCATTCGTGTGTGACTTTGTGTCTGTATGTGTGTGTGTCTTTGTGTGCTGTGTGTGTTCTTTTCTTTCTATGAACATCTGCCATCATCCTTTTGATGGTTCTGATGTGTATAAAACTGGGGGGTTTCCACAATCTGGGATGTTGGTTATGCAGAACTGGCAGTGGGGGGGGGGGGGGGGGGGGGGGGGGGGGGGGGAATTGTGGGGTGTGTGGTGTGGTGGAGGGGGTAGTGGGGGGGGTGCAGGGGAGGGGGGGTGGAGGGTAGGGGAGGGGGGTCGCTGGCTGGTCAGATTCGGGACTTGAAGCACTCTACTGAGGCTCAGGAGATAACCTTGGGAGGCAGGCTGTTCCAGTCCTCGGGGAAGAAGGAAAATTTCCTGTAGTTTGTTTTACAGGCAGGAAGGAGATAAAGAAGGAAAGCTTCCTGTAGTTTGTTTTACAGGCAGGAAGGAGATAAAGAAGGAAAACTTCCTGTAGTTTGTTTTACAGGCAGGAAGGAGATAAAGAAGGAAAACTTCCTGTAGTTTGTTTTACAGGCAGGAAGGAGATAAAGAAGGAAAACTTCCTGTAGTTTGTTTTACAGGCAGGAAGGAGATAAAGAAGGAAAGCTTCCTGTAGTTTGTTTTACAGGCAGGAAGGAGATAAAGAAGGAAAAACTTCCTGTAGTTTGTTTTACAGGCAGGAAGGAGATAAAGAAGGAAAACTTCCTGTAGTTTGTTTTACAGGCAGGAAGGAGATACGTCTCCCCATGTGACTGTCTTGTAGACCTTGCTGGGTTTGTTTGTGTGGTTTTCAGTACATTTATAAGCAGTTAGAAAGTGTGACCCCCCCCTCATATTTTTGTGGCCCCTGAAAATTTGGAAATATGTTTTTACGCTCTGTGTCAGACCCCCTAATTTTTAGAAAATAGTTATGACTGCTAAAGGACAGTTAACTGTGAATCACTCACACACATGCAGAATATCAGTGAACATGTAAGTACACAAACACACAGACACATGATTTTCTTGTTTTTGTCCATTTTTATTGGTTCTGAAATCTTTCTTTTCTTTATTTTGATCCTGGACTGGCACTGTGTACCCAAAGCGCTAGAGAAGGATTAAGTTTCTGTCTGGGATTTCCAAAGAGCAGACCTGTTTTCTGCTGTGCTGCATGAAAGGAGAGATTCACATATGTACACCATTGGGGGGGTTTTCTGCCATGCTGCATGAAGGGAGAGTTTCACATATGTACACCTTTTTTTTCTGCCATGCTGCATGAAGGAAGAGATTCACATATGTACACCATTGGGTTTTTTCCTGCCATGCTGCATAAAGGGAGAGATTCACATCTGTACACCATTGTTTTTTTTCTGCCATGCTGCATGAATGGAGAGATTCACATATGTACACCATTGTTTTTTTTCTGCCATGCCACACGAAAGGAGAGATTCACATGTGTTCACCATTGTTTTTTTTCTGCCATGCTGCATGAAGGGAGAGATTCACATATGTACACCATTGGGTTTTTTCCTGCCATGCTGCATGAAGGGAGAGATTCACATATGTACACCATTGGGTTTTTTCCTGCCATGCTGCATAAAGGGAGAGATTCACATATGTACACCATTGTTTTTTTCTGCCATGCTGCATGAAGGGAGAGATTCCATATGTACACCATTGTTTTTTTCTGCCATGCCACACGAAAGGAGAGATTCACATATGTACACTGTTGTTTTTTTTCTGCCATGCTGCATGAAGAGAGAGATTCACATATGTACACTGTTGTTGTTTTTTCTTCCATGCTGCATGAAGGGAAAGATTCACATATGCACACTGTTGTTTTTTTCTGCAATGCAGCATGAAGAGAGAGATTCACATATGCACACTGTTGTTTTTTTCTTCCATGCTGTATGAAGGGAGTGATTCACATATGTACACTGTTGTTGTTTTTTCTGTCATGCTGCATGAAGAGAGAGATTCACATATGTACACTGTTGTTGTTTTTTCTGCAATGCTGCATGAAAGAGAGAGATTCACATATGCACACTGTTGTTTTTTTTCTGCCGTGCTGCATGAAGGGAGAGATTCACATATGTACACCGTTGTTGTTTTTCCTGTCATGCTGCATGAAGAGAGAGATTCACATATGTACACTGTTGTTGTTTTTTCTGCCGTGCTGCATGAAGGGAGAGATTCACATATGTACACTGTTGTTGTTTTTCTGCCATGCTGCATGAGGGAAGAGATTCACATATGTACACCATTGTTTTTTTCTGCCATGCTGCATGAAGAGAGAGATTCACATATATACACTGTTGTTTTTTTCTGCCATGCTGCATGAAGGGAGAGATTCACATATGTACACCATTGTTTTTTTTCTGCCATGCTGCATGAAGGGAGAGATTCACATATGTACACTGTTGTTTTCCAGCCATGTATGGCAACGACAAAGGGATCCCTGCCACCTATCAAGTCATCAACTTTATCGGGTGGAAACCAGATCCTAGTCAGGTAAAAGTCATGTGTGTCTCTGTCTGTCTCGTTCAGGCTTGTAGCAAACTCTCTGTGTCCAGAAGGACTGGGCAGTAAAGGCAAGCATGTCAAGGGGAGAAGTGGTGTGCTTAACACTAGACTAACTTCATGTGGTGTGATATGTGATCACTAGGTGGCATGACATCCGGGATTGTCCACATCAGAAGAGCAATGAGAGGAGCAGACTGCTGGACTGACCACCTGCTGCTGAGGTGCAAGCTCTCCTTCTCCATCGCTAGCACCCACAGACGCCAGAAAGCTGACATCAAGAAGAAGCTGGATGTCCAGTAACTGAATGATCCAGTGACAAGGGAAACCTTCGTGACCAACCTTGCGAACCAGCTCAATAGTTTCCCAGATGAAGCTGACCTAGAAAAGGCCTGGGTAAACTTCAGAAACTCAGTCTATGACGCTGCCAGACTGTCTCTTGGGCACCCAAAGAGGAAACACCAGGACTGGTTTGACAGCAACAACTCGGAGATCGGCAGACTGCTACAGCAGAAGCAAGAAGCCCACACAAGCTGGCTCAACGACAAGAGATCAACAGCCAAGCATGATCGTCTCAAGCATCTCAGAGGCAAGGTCTAGGCTGAGCTGAGACGGATGGAGGACAAATGGTGGAAACAGAAGGCTGCAGAGCTAGAACAGTACGCTGATGAGCACATCTCCAAGAAGTTCTCTGCAGGCCTGAAGACTGTGTATGGCCCCTCCTCCAATGCTATGGTGCATGTACGGACAACTGATGACACTCTGCTTACTGAGAAGAGTGACATTGTACAGCGGTGGTGTGACCACTTCAGCCAGCTTCTGAATAGACCACCTCAAATCGATCAGCAGGTGATCTGGGACATGCCCCAACGTCCAGTTTTAATATCGCTTGACAACCCGCCAACTAAGGAGGAAATCCAGAAGGCGATCAAGCAGCTCCAAATCGGAAAGGCACCGGGCCCTGATGGCATTCCCCATGAGATCTACAAGGTTGGTGGAGAGGCCTTGGTTGACAAGCTAACTGAGCTGATGCAGCAGTTCTGGGGTGAGGGAGCAGTACCACAAGACTTTAAGGATGCCAACATCATCCACCTGTATAAGAACAAGGGCGACAGAGCATCGTGCGACAACCACAGTGGCATCTCACCATTGAGTGTAGCCAGAGCATCATGCGACAACCACAGTGGCATCTCCATTGAGTGTAGCCAGAGCATCGTGCGACAACCACAGTGGCATCTCCATTGAGTGTAGCCAGAGCATCATGCGACAACCACAGTGGCATCTCCATTGAGTGTAGCCAGAGCATCATGCGACAACCACAGTGGCATCTCCATTGAGTGTAGCCAGAGCATCATGCGACAACCACAGTGGCATCTCCATTGAGTGTAGCCAGAGCATCATGCGACAACCACAGTGGCATCTCACCATTGAGTGTAGCCAGAGCATCATGCGACCAACCACAGTGGCATCTCCATTGAGTGTAGCCAGAGCATCATGCGACAACCACAGTGGCATCTCCATTGAGTGTAGCCAGAGCATCATGCGACAACCACAGTGGCATCTCCATTGAGTGTAGCCAGAGCATCATGCGACAACCACAGTGGCATCTCACCATTGAGTGTAGCCAGAGCATCATGCGACAACCACAGTGGCATCTCACCATTGAGTGTAGCCAGAGCATCATGCGACAACCACAGTGGCATCTCCATTGAGTGTAGCCAGAGCATCATGCGACAACCCAGTGGCATCTCCATTGAGTGTAGCCAGAGCATCATGTGACAACCACAGTGGCATCTCACCATTGAGTGTAGCCAGAGCATCATGCGACAACCACAGTGGCATCTCCATTGAGTGTAGCCAGAGCATCATGCGACAACCACAGTGGCATCTCACCATTGAGTGTAGCCAGAGCATCATGCGACAACCACAGTGGCATCTCCATTGAGTGTAGCCAGAGCATCGTGTGACAACCACAGTGGCATCTCACCATTGAGTGTAGCCAGAGCATCATGCGACAACCACAGTGGCATCTCCATTGAGTGTAGCCAGAGCATCATGCGACAACCACAGTGGCATCTCACCATTGAGTGTAGCCAGAGCATCATGCGACAACCACAGTGGCATCTCACCATTGAGTGTAGCCAGAGCATCATGCGACAACCACAGTGGCATCTCACCATTAGTGTAGCCAGAGCATCGTGCGACAACCACAGTGGCATCTCCATTGAGTGTAGCCAGAGCATCATGCGACAACCACAGTGGCATCTCCATTGAGTGTAGCCAGAGCATCGTGCGACAACCACAGTGGCATCTCCATTGAGTGTAGCCAGAGCATCATGCGACAACCACAGTGGCATCTCCATTGAGTGTAGCCAGAGCATCATGCGACAACCACAGTGGCATCTCCATTGAGTGTAGCCAGAGCATCATGCGACAACCACAGTGGCATCTCCATTGAGTGTAGCCAGAGCATCGTGCGACAACCACAGTGGCATCTCCATTGAGTGTAGCCAGAGCATCATGCGACAACCACAGTGGCATCTCCATTGAGTGTAGCCAGAACATCATGCGACAACCACAGTGGCATCTCACCATTGAGTGTAGCCAGAGCATCATGCGACAACCACAGTGGCATCTCCATTGAGTGTAGCCAGAGCATCATGCGACAACCACAGTGGCATCTCCATTGAGTGTAGCCAGAGCATCATGCGACAACCACAGTGGCATCTCACCATTGAGTGTAACCAGAGCATCATGCGACAACCACAGTGGCATATCCATTGAGTGTAGCCAGAGTATCATGCGACAACCACAGTGGCATCTCACCATTGAGTGTAGCCAGAGCATCATGCGACAACCACAGTGGCATCTCACCATTGAGTGTAGCAGGAAAGATTGTGGCCCGGGTCGTCCTGAATCGCATCATACACCAGTTTCTGGATGATGTCGTCTGTGAGAGCCAGTTTGGCTTCAGGAGCAACAGGGGGACAATCGACATGATCTTTGCTGTTAGCCAGCTGCAAGAGAAGTGCGGGAACAGAATCAGAATCTCTGTATCCTCTTTGTGGACCTGACAAAGGCTTTTGATACCATCAGTTAGAGGGTCTGTGGGCTATACTGTCCAAACTTGGCTGCCCACTGAAGTTTGTCAAGATTATACGATCCTTCCATGACGGCATTATGGCTCGCATAGTGGAAAACGGCACTGTGTCTGACCCCTTCCCGTGTCCAATGGAGTGAAGCAAGGATGTGTCCTGGCACCAACCCTATTCAGCCTCATGTTCGCCACAATAGTATTCCCTGCTCTCTCCAGTACCAACACAGGGATGACTGTCCGCTACAGATGTGATGGCCGCTTCTTCGACTCAAGGCGCCTGAAGGCCAAAACAAAAGTTCTTGAGGCCTTTGTGAGAGACTTCCTGTTTGCCGATGACTGTGCACTCGCAGCACTCAATGAACCAGCCCTGCAAGAGCTTGCCAGTTGCCTGTCTGCAGCAGCAAATGCCTTTGGCTTGACGATCAGCCTGCAGAAGACAGAAGTGATGCTCCGACCAGCACCAGGCCTCTCTCCTCCACAACCAAAAATCGTGATCGAGGACACGACCCTGAACAATGTTGACAGCTTCACCTACTTGGGGAGTCGCTTGTCTTCATTGTGTGGCTTGGATAAAGAAGTGTCGAACAGACTGGCAAAAGCAGGAGCTTCCTTTGGCAGGCTTTGGAACAGAGTGTGGGGAGAGCGTGGTATCACTCTAATTACCAAGCTGGCAGTCTACAGAGCAGTCATTGTCACCTCGCTGCTCTACGGCTGTGAGACCTGGGCACTGTACAGGGAACAACTGAAGACTCTGGATCATTTCCACCTCCGCTGCCTGCGTAAGATCATGGGCATCTCCTGGGAGAACAGGATTTCCAACGCAGAAGTGTTTTGCAGAGCAAAGATGCCTGGTATCGAGGCGCTGATCATGAAAGCGCAATTGAGATGGGTTGGGCATGTGGTATGAACGGACGACACGCGACTTCCAAAAATGGTCTTTTTCTCTGAGTTGGCGACTGGAACAAGGAACACTGGACGGCCACTCAAACGCTGGATGGCCACTCAAATGCTTCAAGGACTGTCTGAAAGTATAACTGGCAGCTGTGGCATCCCGCTTCAGGGCTGGGAAACACTTGCCACAGACCACAGTGCCTGGCGACTTCCTGTCCACAAAGGAGTAAATAGCTTTGAAGAGAAGTGTTTGCAGGAATTGGACCAGAAGCGCTAAGCCTGCGAAGAGAGGAGACCTGACCCAGTGACAGCTGTCACATGTCCAGAGTGTGGATGTATCTGTGTGTCCAGCTTTGGCTTGCGTTCACACATTCGGAGTCACTGACGTCTTCGTCGGACATCCATGGAACTTCACAGCACGGCCTGTCCAAGTGTTATGGATTGACATTTTATTTAAGTCTCCATGTGGCTGTGTATGTGTGTGTGTGTGTGGGGGGGGGGGGGGGGGGGGGGGGGGGGGGATTCATGATTGCATATTTTTAGCCCTGGAGTATTGTGCAGATGCTACCCCTGACCAAGTGGTTGTTAATGTTAAAATCAGTGCTGCAGGTTCGGTCAATTAAAATCCTCATATATGCTTGCATGTGAATTAGGTTAAAGTTCACTGGGGCACATAATCAATGATGTAAATATGCTTTAAGCTTAAACTGTGCAAAAAAGAGTGCCAAAGTTAGTTAAGAATAACATACATTTACTGGGTTGAAGAACAAACGCACGCACACGCTCTTTCTCTCTCTCTCTCCTTCACACACACATACACATGCACACACATACACACACACACACAACACACACACACGCACGCACGCACGCACGCACACACACACACACACACACACACACACACACCCCACACACACACACACACACACACACACATATTTCTGATTGCCCAACTGTCATTACTTTTGACAGACTTTTTTGAGTGATTGCCAACATCTCTAATTGCCATTGTCTGCAGGACTATCTTTGTCTGGGAAGATTGTGTGGTGCTGTTTAAAACTGTCATTTTGCTTTGATTTTGAATGACAAAAGACTGCAAATTTTACCATTTTGCCATTTGGTCTTGGAAAGGGACTAAAGGACTGCTAATTTTATGGGGAAAAACTAACATTTAGCCTTGATTTTAAGTGAACAAAGGACCTAATTTTATGGGAAAACTGACATTTGGCCTTGATTTTGAATCATACCTAATTTTATTTGAAATCAACATTTGGTCTTGATTTTGAATGAAAAGGGGACTGTTAATTTCATGAGGAAACTGTCATTTGGCCTTGATTTTGAATAAAGAAAGGACTGCTGATTTCATGGGAGGTTCAGTGGGGTTTTCACCTGACATTCTTTCGTGACAAAGTCACAAGATTCTGGTTTCCCCACTAACAACCTAAATCCAAAGTGGTAGTTACAGCTGGTAGCTTGTTGAGTGTGATCCACTGGTGTAATTTCCAGTCTGAGAGACCAACTGAACGTGGAGTAGATGGACACAGTTGGTTACACATGGTCATGGCTGAGAGGCCTATTGAACATGGGGTAGATGGACACAGGTGGTGACATGGCTGAGAGACCAACTGAACATGGGGTAGATGGACACAGGTGGTGACATGGCTGAGAGACCAACTGAACATGGGGTAGATGGACACAGTTGGTTACACATGGTCATGGCTGAGACCTACTGAACATGGGGTAGAAGGACACAGTTGGTGACATGGCTGAGAGGCCTATTGAACATGGGGTAGATGGACACAGTTGGTTACACATGGTCATGGCTGAGAGACCTACTGAACATGGGGGTTAGATGGACACGTTGGTTACACATGTCATGGCTGGGGCCCAAAACTGAACATGGGGTAGGTGGACACAGGTGGTGACATGGCTAAGAGACCAATGAACATGGGGTAGATGGACACAGTTGGTTACACATGGTCATGGCTGAGCCCAATGAACATGGGGTGGCGGACACAGGTGGTGACATGGCTGGAGGCCTACTGAACATGGGGTAGATGGACACAGTTGGTTTACACATGGTCGTGGCTGAGACCAACTGAACATGGGGTAGATGGACACAGTTCGTGAATGGGCTGAGAGGCCTATTGAACATGGGGTATTTTGGACACAGTTGGTTACACATGGTCATGGCTGAGAGACCAACTGAACATGGGGTAGATGGACACAGTTGGTGACATGGCTGAGAGGCCTATTGAACATGGGGTAGATGGACACAGTTGGTTACAATGGTCATGGTGAGAGACCAACTGAACATGGGGTAGATGGACACAGTTGGTTTAACATGGTCATGGCTGAGAGACCAACTGAACAGGGGGGTAGTTGGACACAGGTGGTGACATGGCTGAGAGGCCAACTGAACATGGGGTAGATGGACCATTTGGGTTGAATGGCTGAGAGACCAACTAAACTGGGGTAGATGGACACAGGTGGTGACATGGCTGAGAGCCCAAAATGAAACAGGGGGTAGAGGGACACAGTTGGTTACACATTGGTCATGGCTGAGGGGCCCAAATTGAACATGGGGTTAGATGGGACACAGGTGGTGAATGGCTGAGAGGCCTATTAAACATGGGGTAGATGGACAACAGGTGTTGACATGGCTGAGGGGCCCAACTGAACATGGGGTAGATGGACACAGTTGGTGACATGGCTGAGGGGACCAACTGAACATGGGGTAGAGGGTCAAAAGGTGGTGAAAATGGCTGAGAGGCCTATTGAACATGGGGTAGATGGACACAGGTGGTGACATGGCTTGAGGACCAATGAACATGGGGTAGATGGCACAGTTGGTTACACATGGTCATGGCTGAGACCAACTGAACATGGGGTAGATGGACACGGTGGTTACATGGCTGAGAGGCCTATGAACATGGGGTAGATGGACACAGTTGGTTACAAATGGTCATGGCTGGGGAAAACCCTATGAACATGGGGGTAGGTGGACACAGTTGGTGACATGGCTGAGAGACCTACTGAACAGGGGGGTTTAGATGGCCCACAGTTGGTTGACATGGCTGAGAGACCTACTAAACCCATGGGGTAGAGGGGACACATTTGGTTACATGGCTGAGAGGCCACGAACATTGGGGTAGATGGAAAACGTTGGTTACACATGGTCATGGCTGAGGGGACCAAACTGAACAGGGGGTTTAGGTGGACACAGTTGGTTACACAGGGTTTCATGGCTGAGGCCCTACTGAACATGGGGTTAGATGGACACAGTTGGTTACCATGGTCTTGGCTGAGAGACCTACTGAAACATGGGGTAGATGGACACAGTTGGTTAAAACATGGTCATGGCTGAAACCACTGAACATGGGGTAGATGGACACAGGTGGTGACATGGCTGAGGGGCCCAAAACTGACATGGGGTAGATGGACAAGGTGGTGACATGGCTGAGGAGACCAACTGAACATGGGGTAGATGGCACAGGTGGTGACATGGCTGAGAGGCCAATGAACATGGGGTAGATGGACACAGGTGGTTACTTGGCTGAGAGGCCTATTGAACATGGGGTAGATGGACACTGGTGGTTACAAAGTCATGGCTGAGAGACCAACTGAACATGGGGTAGGCGGACACAGTTGGTTACTTGGCTGAGAGCCAAACCCTGAACATGTGGTAGATGGACACAGGTGGTGACATGGTGAGAGACCAACTGACATGGGGTAGATGGACAAGGTGGGTGACATGGCTGGGGAGACCTACTGAACATGGGGTGGGATGGCCACAGTTGGTTACACATGGTCATGGCTGAGGGGACCAACTGAACATGGGGTAGGTGGACACAGTTGGTTACACATGTCATGGTGAGGACCAACTGAACATGGGGTAGATGGAACGTTGGTGAACGCTATCTTGGTGAGAGACCAAACTAAACATGGGGTAGGTGGACACAGTTGGTTACACATGGTCATGGTGAGAGACCAACTGAACATGGGGTAGATGGGACACAGTTGGTGACATGGCTGAGGGCCTATTGAACATGGGTTAGATGGCCCACAGTTGGTTTACACATGGTCATGGCTGAGACCAACTGAACATGGGGTAGATGGACACAGTTGGTGAACACTATCTTGGCTGAGAGCCCAAAACTGAACATGGGGTAGGTGGACAGTTTTGGGTTACACATGGTCATGGCTGAGAGACCAACTGAAACTGGGGTAGGTGGACACAGTTGGTAAACGCTATTTTGGCTGAGAGACCTACTGACATGGGGTGTTTGGAATAATGAAAGAAAAACTATGGCATGGGAAAATGTTAAGTGTCTGATACAGGGTGTAGGGGGATGAAAGAAGATGGGTGAAGTTTCCTGGAATCTTGGATAAAGACTCCAAAGAAGGAGAGGGTCTGTGCATGAGAAACTGTTTGTCTTTTAAAAATCAAAAGAGACTTAGTGGACTTCGTATGTCATTCAGCAACAACAAAAAACTTAGTGGAGTACGTATGTCATTGAAAAATGAAAAACTTTGTGGACTACACATGTCATTCAGCAACAAAAAGAGACTTAGTGGAGTACGTATGTCATTGAAAAATGAAAAGAGACTTTGTGGAATAAAAAGAGACTTAGTGGACTACGTATATCATTCAAAAATAAAAAGAGACTTGGTGGACTATGTATGTCATTCAAAAATTAAAGGAGACTCAGTGAACTACATATGTCCAAAAATAAAAGAGACTCAATGGACTACATATATAATTCAAAAATAAAAAGAGACTTAGTGGACTACTTATGTCGTTCAAAGATAAAAAGAGACTTAGTGGACTACATATGCGGTTTGTGTAATTTATGGCATGTTAATCAAAAATATATGTTTTAAAGTAATATAGCTACCAGTGTTTCAAACTGGGGGATATTTGAGTGTGAGAGGGATGAACAGATGTAGGATTGTGTGAACATGCACATAGTGATGTAAAGTATGTAGTGATGTACAGTGTATAGTGGTGTACAGATGTAGTGATGTAAAGTATGTAGTGATGTGCAGTGTATGGTGGTGTACAGATGTAGTGATGTACAGTATGTAGTGATGAACAGTGTATGGTGGTGTACAGATGTAGTGATGTAAAGTATGTAGTGATGTACAGTGTATGGTGGTGTACAGATGCAGTGATGTAAAGTATGTAGTGATGAACAGTGTATGGTGGTGTACAGATGTAGTGATGTAAAGTATGTAGTGATGTGCAGTGTATGGTGGTGTACAGATGTAGCGATGTAAAGTATGTAGTGATGTACAGTGTATGGTGGTGTACAGATGTAGTGATGTAAAGTATGTAGTGATGTGCAGTGTATGGTGGTGTACAGATGTAGCGATGTAAAGTATGTAGTGATGTGCAGTGTATGGTGGTGTACAGATGTAGTGATGTAAAGTATGTGGTGATGTGCAGTGTATGGTGGTGTACAGATGTAGTGATGTACAGTATGTAGTGATGTACAGTGTATGGTGGTGTACAGATGTAGTGATGTACAGTATGTAGTGATGTACAGTGTATGGTGGTGTACAGATGTAGTGATGTAAAGTATGTAGTGATGTACAGTGTATGGTGGTGTACAGATGTAGTGATGTAAAGTATGTAGTGATGTGCAGTGTATGGTGGTGTACAGATGTAGTGATGTAAAGTATGTAGTGATGTGCAGTGTATGGTGGTGTACAGATGTAGTGATGTAAAGTATGTAGTGATGTGCAGTGTATAGTGGTGTACAGATGTAGTGATGTAAAGTATTGTAGTGATGTGCAGTGTATGGTGGTGTACAGATGTAGTGATGTACAGTATGTAGTGATGAACAGTGTATGGTGGTGTACAGATGTAGTGATGTAAAGTATGTAGTGATGTGCAGTGTATGGTGGTGTACAGATGTAGTGATGTAAAGTATGTAGTGATGTGCAGTGTATGTGGGTGTACAGATGTAGTGATGTACAGTATGTAGTGATGAACAGTGTATGGTGGTGTACAGATGTAGTGATGTACAGTATGTAGTGATGTGCAGTGTATGGTGGTGTACAGATGTAGTGATGTAAAGTATGTAGTGATGTGCAGTGTATGGTGGTGTACAGATGTAGTGATGTAAAGTATGTAGTGATGTGCAGTGTATGGTGGTGTACAGATGTAGTGATGTAAAGTATGTAGTGATGTGCAGTGTATGGTGGTGTACAGATGTAGTGATGTAAAGTATGTAGTGATGTGCAGTGTATGGTGGTGTACAGATGTAGTGATGTAAAGTATGTAGTGATGAACAGTGTATGGTGGTGTACAGATGTAGTGATGTAAAGTATGTAGTGATGTGCAGTGTATGGTGGTGTACAGATGTAGTGATGTAAAGTATGTAGTGATGTGCAGTGTATGGTGGTGTACAGATGTAGTGATGTAAAGTATGTAGTGATGTGCAGTGTATGGTGGTGTACAGATGTAGCGATGTAAAGTATGTAGTGATGTGCAGTGTATGGTGGTGTACAGATGTAGTGATGTAAAGTATGTAGTGATGTGCAGTGTATGGTGGTGTACAGATGTAGTGATGTAAAGTATGTAGTGATGTGCAGTGTATGGTGGTGTACAGATGTAGTGATGTAAAGTATGTAGTGATGTGCAGTGTATGGTGGTGTACAGATGTAGTGATGTAAAGTATGTAGTGATGTGCAGTGTATGGTGGTGTACAGATGTAGTGATGTACAGTATGTAGTGATATGCAGTGTATGGTGGTGTACAGATGTAGTGATGTACAGTATGTAGTGATATACGTCCAGTTATAATACAGGCTATAGTTTCCCAAGCACTTACAAAATCTGTTTTGTAGGACTAAGGTAATTTTGTTCATGAGTGTATTTCTGGCATGACCGATTAATGAGAGCATTGTTGTGCGCATGCATGTATATATATGCATATATCTTGTAATGTTTGTTTCTGTCAGTGTCTGTGCTGTTTGATGGGGAAGTGTGTGGCATTATGCCATAAACCCCTGAAGATCACCATATATCTTGTAACGTTTGTTTCTATCAGTGTCTGTGCTGTTTGATGGGGAAGTGTGTGGCATTATGCCATAAACCCTGAAGATCACCATATATCTTGTAACGTTTGTTTCTATCAGTGTCTGTGCTGTTTGATGGGGAAGTGTGTGCCATTATGCCATAAACCCTGAAGATCACCACATATCTTGTAACGTTTGTTTCTATCAGTGTCTGTGCTGTTTGATGGGGAAGTGTGTGGCATTATGCCATAAACCCTGAAGATCATCGGATAGAGGATGTGGACCTCACTGCCCACTCTCTTGTTAGTTATTCTTGTTGACTGACTTGCACAGGGTTCAGTTCAGTTCATGTTGTTGATAGACCAGGCAATCACAGGGGGAGGTGGGGGAGAGAGGAGGCCATATCGAGCTGTCTCCCCATCAGAATCTATGCCCAACACAGGTTTTTAAAAAAATCAGCACTAAACCACGGGGGGGAGGGGGGGGGGGGGGGGGGTGATATGAAAACTGCATAAAAATCTTTCTCCTTTAATTCAGATGAAAAATGTTGATCTCTCATGGGAAAAACTAAAACTCACATCTGCTGGAACATCTCTGAACATGAAGTCTGCTGTAAGGTGTTTATGTCTGACATCAGGCAGGTCTAGGCACTCATGAAAAACAGGGTTTGTAGAGAGTGGTACATCACAGGGTTTGTAGGGAGTGGTACATTACAGGGTTTGTAGGGAGTGGTACATCACAGGGTTTGTAGGTACATCACAGAGTTTGTAGGGAGTGGTACATCACAGGGTTTGTAGGGAGTGGTACATCACAGGGTTTGTAGGTACATAACAGGGTTTGTAGGGAGTGGTACATCACAGGGTTTGTAGGTACATCACAGGGTTTGTAGGGTGTGGTACATCACAGGGTTTGTAGGGAGTGGTACATCACAGGGTTTGTAGGTACATCACAGGGTTTGTAGGGTGTGGTACATCACAGGGTTTGTAGGGAGTGGTACATCACAGGGTTTGTAGGGAGTGGTACATCACAGGGTTTGTAGGTACATCACAGGGTTTGTAGGGAGTGGTACATCACAAGGAATGCACCAGGGAGCTTCCTCACTCTCGTCAGAGATAGGAGTGAGTGTGCTACAGTGGGTGATGTTGCACCTAAATGCAAAGTAACTCCTAGCACTTGTGATGTGGTCTGTTGTGTGTCTGCCCAAGGTAGCACTTGTGATGTGGTCTGTTGTGTGTCTGCCCAAGGTAGCACTTGTGATGTGGTCTGTTGTGTGTCTGCCCAAGGTAGCACTTGTGATGTGGTCTGTTGTGTGTCTGCCCAAGGTAGCACTTGTGATGTGGTCTGTTGTGTGTCTGCCCAAGGTAGCACTTGTGATGTGGTCTGTTGTGTGTCTACCCAGGGTAGCACTTGTGATGTGGTCTGTTGTGTGTCTGCCCAAGGTAGCACTTGTGATGTGGTCTGTTGTGTGTCTGCCCAAGGTAGCACTTGTGATGTGGTCTGTTGTGTGTCTGCCCAAGGTAGCACTTGTGATGTGGTTTGTTGTGTGTCTACCCAGGGTAGCACTTGTGATGTGGTCTCTTGTGTGTGTCCACCCAAGGTAACACTTGTGATTTGGTCTCTTGTGTGTGTATGTCCACCCAGGGTAGCACTTGTGATTTGGTCTGTTGTGTGTGTCCACGCAAGGTAGCACTTGTGATGTTAACTGTTGTGTGTGTCTACCCAGGGTAGCACTTGTGATGTGGTCTCTTGTGTGTGTCTACCCAGGGTAGCACTTGTGATTTGGTCTCTTGTGTGTGTATGACCACCCAGGGTAGCACTTGTGATGTGGTCTGTTGTGTGTCTACCCAGGGTAGCACTTGTGATGTGGTCTGTTGTGTGTCGACCCAGGGTAGCTCTTGTGACGTGGTCTGTTGTGTGTGTCCACCCAAGGTAGCACTTGTGATTTGGTCTCTTGTGTGTGTATGTCCACCCAGGGTAGCACTTGTGATTTGGTCTCTTGTGTGTGTGTGTCCACCCAAGGTAGCACTTGTGATGTGGTCTGTTGTGTGTCGACCCAGGGTAGCTCTTGTGACATGGTCTGTTGTGTGTGTCCACCCAAGGTAGCACTTGTGATGTGGTCTCTTGTGTGTGTATGTCCACCCAGGGTAGCACTTGTGATTTGGTCTCTTTGTGTGTGTCCACCCAAGGTAGCACTTGTGATGTGGTCTGTTGTGTGTCGACCCAGGGTAGCTCTTGTGACGTGGTCTGTTGTGTGTGTCCACCCAAGGTAGCACTTGTGATTTGGTCTCTTGTGTATGTCCACCCAGGGTAGCACTTGTGATTTGGTCTCGTGTGTGTGTGTCCACGCAAGGTAGCACTTGTGATGTGGTCTGTTGTGTGTCGACCAGGGCAGCACTTGTGATTTGGTCTCTTGTGTGTGTGTGTCCACCCAAGGTAGCACTTGTGATGTGGTCTGTTGTGTGTCTACCCAGGGTAGCTCTTGTGACGTGGTCTGTTGTGTGTGTCCACGCAAGGTAGCACTTGTGATGTGGTCTGTTGTATGTCTACCCAGGGTAGCACTTGTTATTTGGTCTGTTGTGTGTGTCCACCCAAGGTAGCACTTGTTATTTGGTCTGTTGTGTGTGTCCACCCAAGGTAGCACTTGTGATGTGGTCTGTTTTGTGTCTACCCAGGGTAGCACTTGTTATTTGGTCTCTTGTGTGTGTCCACCCAAGGTAGCACTTGTGATGTGGTTTCTTGTGTGTGTGTCCACTAAGGGTAGCACTTATGATGTGGTTTGTTCTGTGTCTACCCAGGGTAGCACTTGTGATGTGGTCTGTTATGTGTCCACCCAGGATAGCACTTGTGATGTGGTCTGGTCTGTGTCTACCCAGGGTAGCACTTGTGACGTGGTCTGTTGTGTGTGTCCACCCAGGTAACACTTGTGATGTGGTCTGTTTTGTGACTACCCAGTGTAGCACTTGTGATGGTAACTGTTGTGTGTGTCTACCCAGGGTAGCACTTGTGATGTGGTGTGTTGTGTGTGTCCACCCAAGGTAGCACTTGTGATGTGGTCCATTATGTGTCCACCCAGGGTAACACTTGTGATGTGGTCTGTTTTGTGTGTCTACCAGGGTAGCACTTGTGATGTGGTCTGTTTGTGTCCACCCAGGGTAGCACTTGTGATGTGGTCTGTTGCGTCCACCCAGGGTAGCACTTGTGATGTGGGCTGTTGTATGTCCACCCAGGGTAGCACTTGTGGTACGGTGTGTGTCCACCCAGGATAGCACTTGTGATGTGGTCTCTTGTGTCCACCCAGGGTAGCACTTGTGATGTGGTCTGTTGTGTGTCCACCCAGGGTAGCACTTGTGATGTGGTCTGTTGTGTGTCCATCCAGGGTAGCACTTGTGATGTGGTCTGTTGTGTCCACCCAGGGTAACACTTGTGATGTGGTCTGTTGTGTGTCCACCCAGCCCAAGGCAGCAGAGCGAGGGTCAGGGGAGGTGTCACTGAAGGACCTGGACAAGATCGACCAGCTGACCACACAGATCCAAGAGGTGAGGAAGGAAGGCCAGGATGCTCCGCTGGACAAACTGGACAAGATCAACCAGCTGACCACACAGATCCAAGAGGTGAGGAAGGAAGGCCAGGATGCTCCGCTGGACAAACTGGACAAGGAGCTGGAGGGTGCGGCCACACAGTACACTGACCCCGAGTTTCCCAAGGGCAAGAAGTGAGGCTGGCAAAGGAAAGAACCTGTCTGGTTGAACTGGGAGAATTCTGTGTGCTGTGAGAATGGACATTGTGGTGTGGAGCTGGGAGCACTCTGTGTGCTGTGAGAATGGACAGTGTGGTGTGAGCTGGGAGGACTCGGTGTGCTGTGAGAATGGACATTGTGGTGTGAGCTGGGAGGACTCTGTGTGCTGTGAGAATGGACATTGTGGTGTGAGCTGGGAGGACTCTGTGTGCTGTGAGAATGGACAGTGTTTTGTGAGCTGGGAGGACTCTGTGTGCTGTGAGAATGGACAGTGTTTTGTGAGCTGGGAGGACTCTGTGTGTTGTGAGAATGGACAGTGTAGTGTGAGCTGGGGGGACTCTGTGTGCTGTGAGAATGGACAGTGTGGTGTGAGCTGGGGGGACTCTGTGTGCTGTGGGAATGGACAGTGTGGTGTGAGCTGGGAGGACTCTGTGTGCTGTGAGAATGGACAGTGTGGTGTGATCTGGGAGGACTCTGTGTGCTGTGAGAATGGACAGTGTTGCGTGAGCTGGGGGGACTCTGTGTGCTGTGAGAATGGACAGTATAGTGTGAGCTGGGAGGACTGTGTGTGCTGTGAGAATGGACAGTGTGGTGTGAGCTGGGAGGACTCTGTGTGCTGTGAGAATGGACATTGTGGTGTGAGCTGGGAGGACTCTGTGTGCTGTGAGAATGGACAGTGTGGTGTGAGCTGGGAGGACCTTGTGTGCTGTGAGAATGGACATTGTGGTGTGAGCTGGGAGGACTCTTGTGTGCTGTGTGTTGTGAGAATGGACAGTGTTGTGTGAGCTGGGAGGACCCTGTGTGCTGTGAGAATGGACAGTGTGGTGTTAGCTGGGAGAACTCTGTGTGCTGTGAGAATGGACAGTGTGGTGTGAGCTGGGAGGACCCTGTGTGCTGTGAGAATGGACAGTGTGGTGAGCTGGGAGGACTCTGTGTGCTGTGAGAATGGACAGTGTGGTGTTAGCTGGGAGAACTCTGTGTGCTGTGAGAATGGACAGTGTGGTGTGAGCTGGGAGGACCCTGTGTGCTGTGAGAATGGACAGTGTGGTGTGAGCTGGGAGGACTCTGTGTGCTGTGAGAATGGACAGTGTGTGGTGTGAGCTGGGAGGACTCTGTGTGCTGTGAGAATGGACAGTGTGGTGTTAGCTGGGAGGACTCTGAGTGCTGTGAGAATGGACAGTGCGGTGTGAGCTGGGGGGACTCTGAGTGCTGTGAGAATGGACAGTGTGGTGTGAGCTGGTGGGACTCTGAGTGCTGTGAGAATGGACAGTGTGGTGTGGGCTGGGGGGACTCTTGAGTGCTGTGAGAATGGACAGTGTGGTGTGAGCTGGGGGGACTCTGAGTGCTGTGAGAATGGACAGTGTGGTGTGAGCTGGGAGGACTCTGTGTGCTGTGAGAATGGACAGTGTGGTGTGAGCTGGGGGACTCGGTGTGCTGTGAGAATGGACAGTGTGGTGTGAGCTGGGAGGACTCTGTGTGCTGTGAGAATGGACAGTGTGGTGTGAGCTGGGGGGACTCTGTGTGCTGTGAGAATGGACATTGTGGTGTGAGCTGGGAGGACTCTGTGTGCTGTGAGAATGGACAGTGTGGTGTGAGCTGGGAGGACCCTGTGTGCTGTGAGAATGGACAGTGTGGTGTGAGCTGGGAGACTCTGTGTGCTGTGAGAATGGACAGTGTGGTGTGAGCTGGGAGGATTCTGTGTGCTGTGAGAATGGACAGTGTGGTGTGAGCTGGGAGGACTCTGTGTGCTGTGAGAATGGACAGTGTGGTGTGAGCTGGGAGGATTCTGTGTGCTGTGAGAATGGACAGTGTGGTGTGAGCTGGGAGGACTCTGAGTGCTGTGAGAATGGACAGTGTGGTGTGAGCTGGGGGGACTCTTGTGTGCTGTGAGAATGGACAGTGTGGTGTGAGCTGGGAGGACTGTGTGTGCTGTGAGAATGGACAGTGTGGTGTGAGCTGGGAGTACTCTGAGTGCTGTGAGAATGGACAGTGTGGTGTGAGCTGGGAGGACTCTGTGTGCTGTGAATACTGCCCTGTGAGAAAGGACCGACCATAATCAGGTGACTCTCCTGAAACACATTATTGGTGATGCTATGCACATTATTGGTGATGCTATGCACATTATTGGTGATGCTATGGATTTTTAACACCCTCATCCTGCCAATGCTGAGCGGCCTCACTTGTCTGTGCTGAACTTTCTCAGCTTTCAATGTGATACAGCTTTCAGTGTGATGCAGCTTAGCTCTCCTGTTGGGCTAAATCAGCTTGGTAGAATGTGAATTGTTAGCTTAGGGCAAAGTGAAGAAGTGCCTTTGATTGCACGTACTGAAATGTTTTCACGTGACACAAGATGTCTGTGTGAAATTCTGCCTGCCTTCTGATGAAGTACCATTGTGTAATGTGTGGTTTTCTTCTTTAAGTGCACAACAGATTATTGAATCATGGAGTACCATTGTGTAATGTGTGGTTTTCTTCTTTAAGTGCACAATAGATTATTGAATCATGGAGTACCATTGTGTAATGGGTGGTTTTCTTCTTTAAGTGCACAATAGATTATTGAATCATGGAGTACCATTGGTTTTCTTCTTCATGTGTACAATAGATCACTGAATCATGGAGTACCATTGTGTAATGTGTGGTTTTCTTCTTTGAGTGTACAATAGATCTTTGAATCACGGAGTACCATTGTGTAATGTGTTTTTTTTTTCTTTGAGTGTACAATAGATCACTGAATCATGGAGTACCATTGTGTAATGTGTGGTTTTCTTCTTTGAGTGTACAATAGATCACTGAATCATGGAGTACCATTGTGTAATGTGTGGTTTTCTTCTTTGAGTGTACAATAGATCTTTGAATCATGGAGTACCACAGTGTGGTATGTGTGGTTTTCTTCCTTGAGAGTGCAACAGATCATTGAATCATGGAGCACCTATTTGTCGCACTTCAAGTTCCATTAATAAAAATGGAAGAATCATGGGGACAGCTGAGATATGCATGCCTAAGTGGTGTTTTAATTTTCTTTTCTGAGTGTGTACTATTACATGTAAATGGTTCCTGTACATTAGTTCTGTCTTAATGGAGGAAAATGTTTAAGGGTCCATGTATTCAAAAGCTTCTTGACAGCTTCTATTTGAAAGAAAGTTTCTTCATATATATAAGTGGAGATATGTACCCTCTCATGAACTTGTGTGGAGCATTTGCACTGCTTTCATTGTGCTTACTGCATTCAGTTTTGGATGTACAGTAGTTGTGGTTTTATGCTGCTGTCAGCCATCATAGGATCTCTGTGGTGGGCATGTCTGTATACATGACGTGACTTGCTTAGTTAGTAAACTTTAAACATGAGTCAAAGTGTGCACCTGAACCAGTGTGCACAGGAGGTTGAGCATGATGTGTGTAACATTGCACTTGTTTGTCCAATTCGCCATGATAGTGTGTTCCTCAAAAATACTATCATCCAAACCATTCACTGGTTTCAAGACAAGGTCTTAACCCTTTCACCACCAAAGGCGCCATTTGGCGACAGTGTGTGTCACCGCTGACGGTGCTTTTTGGCGACCAGGTAGGGTTACCTAACTCCCGATATTCTCACTCTCTAATCTGATGAGACAGAAAGCCAGAAAGAATGTCATAGTTGGGTGATTCCCTGACCTATGCTCACAGCTATTTTGCTTCATCAGAGCGCTGTTCAGTTAAGTGTTCTTTATCAATTTATTCCGATTGTTTTTCCTTTCACTATGTCACAACCAAGCACTTCACCTACTCAGCCTCACTGTACATTTACCACAGATCAGGTGCTGGAAATACTGAAAAGACTGTCAGTTGATACTGAATAAGATAAAGAATACCCAGATTGTGAGCAGGAAACATCTGGCCACTTGAAAGGGGGGGGGGGGGGGGGGGGGGGGGGCTTGACCGAATTATCACAGTGGCTGACCGTTGGAGGCGTGCCAACTGGCTGAGCAGTGCTCAGTGCATCACGCACACACACACACACACACAAGAGGCCCTTGAACAAGTGTTGCTGGCTCTGGGCCAACTTTTTGTGCCTGTCACTCAGTGAGGAGAGGGGGTGAGTGGCAGCCACAAGATAAATGAATGAACTGCAAGCCCAGCTGACTTGCCATGAATCGAGGTCGAAGGGGGTGTGGCTGACTGACTGACACGTGTCAAGAGGTCTGTTGGAGAGAGAGTTGGAGTGGTGGGCTGCCTATCAGACTGGCTGGCGAGGTTATAGAGACCCACAGGCAAGTGAATGACTGTTTTCATAGAAAATATTGCTTTGAAAAATGAGAGGGAAAGGGATGTATGTGTGTGTGTGTGTGTGTGTGTGCGCGCGCACCGCGCATGTGTGTGTGTGTGTGTTTTGTGTGTGTGTTCCCTTTTTCTTTCTTTCATGTGTGTACAAGTGGGGCATGAGAAAGTGTGTGTGTGTTTGTGTGTGTGTATGTGTGTGTGTTCCCTTCTCTTTTTCTTTCTTTCATGTGTGTGCCAGTGGGGTGTAAGCAGTTTGTTATATGTGTGTGTGTGTGTGTGTGTGTGTGTGTGCATGTGTGTGCGCGCACGTGGTGTGTGTGTGTGTGTGTGTGCGCGCATGTGTGTGTGTGTGGTTTCTTTTCTGCATAACCTCAATAGTCATATCACTAATTATTCCTCTGAATGTTCTTCTTCCTAAAATACTGGTTCACTCAAAAATGAGTAGGTCACCAGCGCGCATGTTGAAAAGTAAAATAAAATAACATAAAACAGTGCGACTCAGACTGTTGGCCCCTGGAGCAAATTTGGCAACAAGGGGTCGCACTCGATATTCAAGAAGTTAAAAGCAATGGCCAAATTCAGGCCCAGGTAATAGTAAAATATCTGGGGAAATAAAAATAGAAAATCGTCAATATGCAGATCTCAAAACTGTCGAATCAATTTGTTTTTTAAATGAGATTGCATTTGTGGCAATCTTGATGGCACCCGGCAGTGAGTTCCACAGCCGTACAGAACTGGGATAAAAAGAATGTAAGTGGCTGTCAATATTTGATGCAGGTATGGTATAACATTGACCGCCACTCCTGGTGCTACTTTTATTCAATACTAGTTGTTCCATTGGAATATCAATTACTTTAGCTCTGCTTTTGAAGAAGATGTTAAGTTTGATAAAAGCTCTTCTCTCTTCTAAGGGTTTCCATTCTAATCTCCTCATGTTCTTCCAATAAAATAAATTTGTTTCAGGAGTGCTGGTGAACAAGGATGATTTTCAACCTGTGGACGTCTTCCAGCTCTTTTTCTGCTGCTGGGGTATGTTGATTTATTGCTGTTTTTTTTCATTTTTCTATTGGATATTACATACTTTCTGGTCTTTATTTTGTGAGGGGAGTATTTTTCCTTCTTTGTTAGTTTCATTGCATGCTTTCTTCTTTTTTTATGTTGACACTAAAGATAGCATTCAATTTTTTATTTTGCTTTTTTTTTTCACTTGAAATTACCAAAAATTTGAAATTGTTGTTTTCTAACCATTACTAACATTCTATAATTTAACAAAAGTACAGTTTTTATTTCCTCCATTTCCAAAAAAACAGCATGAGAATTGGTTGCTTAGTTCCAGAGATATCCGCATTTCACACAAGCTGGTATGAAATAAGACATTTTCTGAAAAATGGCTGGCGATGGGGATTTATGCAAAATAGAATGTCTGGCGGTGAAAGGGTTAAATTTTTGTGTCATAATCCCAAGGTATCTTGCTGTGGTCTGTTCAGATCCCACCTTACCTCTGTTCCCACATATTTGTGAGATTGTTTTACCCCCAGTGATATGGACTCAAAAGGAAAGACTGTAATAGCACATAGGAATATCAAAAAGATCAAGGTTTTGAACTTCCCCCCCATCTACAATCAGATCCTGACAACTATTCACCCCACACAACAGTACACACACCAGGCCTCGCTGCCACAACAGCAACAGTGAGCTGAAGAAGACAGGGCGACTTTGTCGAAATATTCTCAAAGTAAGTCTTTGATTCTGAGTCTAAATACTTTTCTAATGTAATAGCACAGTTATTTTGTCTACTTTATGTTGCACGTCAAAAGGAAAGACTGTAATGGCAGTCATTTTGTCTACTTTATGTTGCACGTCAAAAGGAAAGACTGTAATGGCACAGTTATGTTTTTGGCGTCATATACTATACCATGTCAAACCATAGCAATCTGTGGCAGTTAGTCAGCTCTGTCAGGCCGAAATTTTTTGTGGCTAATGCAGTAATAGGACAGTCACATGACGCCCACCCTACTTCTGCCGTAGGAAGAAGCCGGTGGCCGCTTCCTGTACCTCATTCTTCTTAGGCCTTCTGTCCAAGCAAGATAAGTCTTGTGCTCTGTCTCGCCTTTACTTTGCCGTTTGTGTAAAGATTGCCTGTGTTTGCTTCTTTACTTGTTTTGTTGTGGCTTACATGCCTAACTTTTATTACCCTTGCCGTTTAGGCTTTGGTTTGGCATGTTTCATTTATTTACTCCTCGCGTTAGTGTGTTCATTTCACTACTCTCACGACCTTGTTTTCTGTGCCTATCGCAATTTCGCATTTCAGCACTTCGTCGTCGGTCTACTATGTCGTTCCTCCTTGGAACTCATCCCTCCATCCAGCCCTTATCGGCTCCCTGCCGGCGATCTCTTCTCTCGCTTCGCTTATTTATTCTAACATCGTGACTCGATGAATTTTCTCGTCGTTCACTCGGCCTCCATTTCCCCTCGCCGGTCTCCCCGCCATTTTGATTTCCGGCGTGTGTGTTACGATCGAGTTTTTCCTCGATCTATCAGTACTTTCATACCGGCGTGTGTTGTACGATCTACTTTTCCTCGATCTATCAGTACTTTCGTACCGGTGTGTGTTGTACGATCGAGTTTTTCCTCGATCTATCAGTACTTTCATACCGGCGTGTGTTGTACGATCTAATTTTCCTCGATCTATCAGTACTTTCGTACCGGTGTGTGTTGTACGATCGAGTTTTTCCTCGATGTATCAGTACTTTCATACCGGTGTGTGTTGTACGATCGAGTTTCTCCTCGATCTATCAGTACTTTCATACCGGTGTGTGTTGTACGATCTAATTTTCCTCGATCTATCAGTACTTTCGTACCGGCGTGTGTTGTACGATCGGGTTTCTCCTCGACTTAACAGTACTGTTCGTACTGTTCCTTTGGTAATTCAATCGTCGCTTTGCCCTATCTAACCCTTATTGTTTTATTACCAGTGCCTCTCACAAGGTCAATCGAGCTCTTCTCTATCCCTCGATCCACTGTTTTGTCTCCTCTGTACGATCGTGTGTTTCGTGATTGTTCCCGCCACCAGTGCCCAACATGGTGAAGGACACCAGAGGGTCGAGCCGCTCCTCTGTTTGAGAGTCGCTCACTGCCCCGGAGGACCCGCGTGTCAATTCCTCGGGACAATCCGTTCCACCTGTAATGAACGTACGGCCGGTGTGGAGGACGGTTCGGCACAGGGGACGCGCGACTATCGTTATGATACCTCCTCTACCCGACTGACAGACGCACGATCATTGCGCCCGAAGGCGAGCAAGCATATGGCCGTTATTTCCAAAAGTTGTTTTTCATTTAAACCAAAAAATCCAAGGGCAAAGCTCCCCTCAAAGGACCAGCCTGCCCCCAAAAATCTCGTTCACTTTCGTCTCCTTCACCGGCCACCTCGCCTCGCCTTCAGTCGCACACGGAGACCTCTTACTATCATGCTGCGTCTCGCGACCCTCGGCCCCCGGGGAACCTTGCCGAGACGCGGACCAGCACTAGTGATGACTCGCGGTCGGAATCACTGCCCGTCACCCGACCACATGAGCCTCGTGACGTTAGCCTTTCCCCCACTAATGTCACGCAGCCTCATCATGCTCTCCCCAACCGTGTCGGAGTACAGCCACCACCCGGACACGAGGAGTGTTAACACTCCGGTGGAGGAGTTATGGCCAGGCTTTTGGTGGGACTCCCCCCCCCCCCCCCCCCCCCACCACCCCTCCACCCCCACCCCACCCCCACCCCACCCCCCACCCCCACCCCCCACGACTATAACTCCGGGTCTTGGCCAAGGTTCTCGGGGTTACCTTGCACGCAGGCCTCAATGAATGAGGTACAGGAAGCGGCCACCGGCTTCTTCCTACGGCGGAAGTAGGGTGGGCGTCACGTGACCGTCTTATTACTGCATGAGCCACAAAAAATTTCGGCCTGGCAGAGCTGACTAACTGGCGTATAATGCTATGGTCTGACATGGTAAGTTTACTAGCCAAACAGGGAGTATAATAAAAACTCCCCATGTCTACTTTATGTTGCACGTCAAAAGGAAAGACTGTAATGGCAGTCATTTTGTCTACTTTATGTTGCACGTCAAAAGGAAAGACTGTAATGGCAGTTATTGTGTCTACTTTATGTTGCACGTCAAAAGGAAAGACTGTAATGGCAGTTATTGTGTCTACTTTATGTTGCACGTCAAAAGGAAAGACTGTAATGGCAGTCATTTTGTCTTCTTTATGTTGCACGTCAAAAGGAAAGACTGTAATGGCACAGTTATTTTGTCTGCTTTATGTTGCATGTCAAAAGGAAAGACTGTAATGGCACAGTTATTTTGTCTGCTTTATGTTGCACGTCAAAAGGAAAGACTGTAATGGCACAGTTATTTTGTCTGCTTTATGTTGCACGTCAAAAGGAAAGACTGTAATGGCAGTTATTGTGTCTACTTTATGTTGCACGTCAAAAGGAAAGACTGTAATGGCAGTTATTGTGTCTTCTTTATGTTGCACGTCAAAAGAAAGACAAATGGCACAGTCATTGTGTCTACTTTATGTTGCACGTCAAAAGGAAAGACTGTAACGGCAGTCCTTTTGTCTACTTTATGTTGCATGTCAAAAGGAAAGACTGTAATGGCACAGTTATTTTGTCTGCTTTATGTTGCATGTCAAAAGAGCATTGCTCAAATTTCCCGACCAGAACTGGAACAGTACAGGTATCTCTCAGGTTACCTTGTGGACCTTGTGTTTAGTCCTGTGACATAATTCTCTGACCCAAATAGAAGGCCATCACATTATCTTATCCTTAGGATGGGAAAAAAGCACAAATTTGTGAACCATCCTGTCATCTTGCCAGAGACCTTTGATGTAGCTAGGAACTTTGGATTTCAGATCTGTACTGAGGACAAACGATTTGGACAATTCTTTATTTGTGTGTACACATGTATACATAGCTCATTTACAAAGTAACTAATCAGCTCCTCTCTCTCCAATTACACATTCAACTTTCACACACATTTTTGCGCCAATGACAAACACAGGCAAGTCATTCTGAAGAACTTTGACATTCTGTTCATGGATACCAAGAACTTGATTCTTGCAATCAACAATAGTGACACTGACATATGATCTCTCTCTGAACAACTCTCACACCGACAATTCAACAAATATGTATAGATATAGCGATATATAAACAAGCTTGTCCAAAACACTCTGTGTTCACCCTCTATGTGTATAACACACATGATTTAATTCACCAGCTGTGCAAACAGTAAAGTTCAACAGTTCAGCACTTGTCCAGATCTCCACAAAACGATGCACAATAACTTTCTGTTTCATATCCCAAAACACTGACTGCCAAACTGGACACTTGCCATAAACTGTTATCTTCTTACACCTTCTGTCACACATACTCACATAATGTGAATGTGGGTATATGAACATTTCATGCATGTGAGCACGCTTGCGCAGCAAGTTTTGTGATCTGTACCACACAACTTCAATAAATGCATTAATGAACAACTGATCTCTTCAGTCACAATCTGTTAATTGTAACCAAAGCACACTCGTATCCCTCGCCCCTCCCTCCAACAAAAATTGTAGCCCAACTTAACCACTGCAGCACTGAATGCCTGTTAACGTCAGCAGATTAAACACACCCCCCCCCCCCCCCCTTCCCTCATGCTGACATATTACCTGCACCACTTTCCTTTGTACAGAAAAAGACAAGTCATAGTTTTCATACCTGAATCTCTCTCTCTCCTCCCATCATCCTGTTTTTCTTTCAGAAAACTTAACAAATATGAACATCACCTCTCTCTCTCTCTCTCTCTCTCTCTCTCTCTCTCTCTCTCTCTGAGTAGACTCATTTACAGCATGTACATGTATATCTTCTTTATATACCCAACTCTTTCTTTTTCTAAACAGCACCAGACACTTGTACAATCACTCACAGATTTAACTTTTTTTCTACACACAGACACACACACACACACGTTTATCCCAAATCGATCTCTCATTATCATGTTTACACTTAATCTAGCAATAAATGCTTGCTTAAACATCCTTCTCTCTCCCTCTCTCGTTACACATCAAAACAAGGGTGGGAACATCAAACGCTACGAACACATTCTCTCTCCCACTCTCTGTGTACACCATCAAACAAGGGGTGGGAACATCAACACTACAAACACCTTTATCTCTCCCTCCCTCCTCTTACACCATCAAACAAGGCATGGCAACATAAAAAACTACAACAAAACGGGTAGATCTAGTAGCCGAACTCCCTAGCAAAAGTAAGACATTTCTAAGTTTCATAGGTCTCCAATTATCCTAAGAAATCTCTATCAAATCATGTTTCAGCCTTCTCAGCTCTATAAACTAATGTAACTTCACACAGTTGCAGTTTCCGTTCAGTTTGTCATTGACATGATGTCAAAAGTGACAACATTCATTCAATATTGATGACACACCTCCACTCTCCCCTTTAAAAAAAAAAAGTCGGCTAGAGTTGACTATGTTTGTTGGTCTCAAGCCTAGCATATTGTGTTCTTTACTGGCAATCTCAGTTCCTGACCAGAACAATCCTGATCATTTCAATTTCATACCACTTGAAGACTGTCCAAAAAAATGGCACGAAGTCCTCAATCTAATCTGATTTCACCTAAAAAGTGAGTGGAGGAATAGGACAATCTGACGATAAGCTGATCGCATTATTTGTAACACCATGTCAGTCAATTGGTTAGGACACCATTCAATCAGTTGTTAGGACACCAGCAATCAGTTGTTAGGACACCATGTCAAGCAGTTGTTAGGACACCATGTCCATTCAATGTAGGACACCATTCATTTGATAGACTACCAGTCAGTCAGTTGTGTAGACACCATGTCAATAGAGTTGATAACACCGTGTCATTGTTAGGACACCATGTCAGCGAGTTGTTAGACACATGACAGTTTTTAAGACACCATGCAGTCAGTTTGTTAACACCAGGGCTTGAGTTGTTAGGACACCATGTCAGTCATTTTAGTACACCAATGCAATGAGTTGTTAGACACCATTCAATGAGATGTTAGGAACACCATGTCAGTCAGTTGTTAGGACACCTTGTCAGTTGTGTAGACCACCATTCAGTCAGTTTGTTTAGGACACCATGTCCAATCAGTTGTAGGACA
The DNA here is from genome assembly GCA_018398815.1 of Conus ventricosus. Lineage (NCBI taxonomy): Eukaryota > Metazoa > Mollusca > Gastropoda > Neogastropoda > Conidae > Conus > Conus ventricosus. Next base: position 100,032,147 of record CM031605.1, read on the forward strand.
CCATGTCAGTCAGTTGTTAGGACACCATGTCAGTTTGTTAAGACACCATGTCAGTCAGTTGTTAGACACCATGTCAATCAGTTTGTTATGACACCATTGCTGTTGGTTCAGACACCATGTCAATCAGTTGTTAGGACACCATGTCATTTGTTAGGACACCATGTCAGATCATTGTTAGGACACACGATGTCAATCAGTTGTAAGCCACATGTCCAGTTGTTAGGACACCAGGTCAATCAGTTGTTTAGGACACCATGTCAGTCAGTTTTTAGGACACCATGTCAATCAGTTTTTACGACACCATGTTCAATCAGTTTTTTAGGACCCCATGTAACGTTTTAGGACACATGTCAACAGTTGTTAGGACACTCTATGTCTGTCAGTTTTAGGGACACCATGTCAATCAGTTTTTTAGACACATGTCAATCAGTTGTTAGGACACCATGTCAGTATTTTTAAGGACAACCATGTCAATCAGTTTTTTGACACCATGTCATCAGTTTTGTAGACACCCATTCATTCAGAGTTGATAGACACCATAGTCAGTTTGTTAGGACACCATGTCAATCAGTTGTTAGGACACGCATGTCAGTCAGTTGTAGGTCACCCATGCCAGTCAGTTTGTTACAACCATGGCATTTGTAGGACACCATGTACAGTTGTTTAGGACACATGACATGGAGTTGTTAGACACACATGTCAGTTGTTAGACACCATGTCAATCAGTTGTTAGACAACCATGTCATCAGTTGTTAGGACACCATGTCATCAGTTGTTGGTACAACCATGTCAGTTGTTAGGACAAAGCCATGTCAATGTGTGTTAGACACCATGTCAGTCAGTTGTTTAGAACACCATGTCAATGAGTTGTTAGGACACCATAACAGTCTGTTGTAGAACCATGTCATTGTTAGGACACCATTCAATGAGTTTGTTAGGACACCATGTCAATCAGTTGTTAGGACACCATGTCAGTTTTTAGGACACCAATGACAATGAGTTGTTAGGTCACCATAGTCAGTCAGTTGTAGGACACCATGTCCGTTGTTAGGACACCATGTCAATGAGTTTGTTAGGACACCAACGTCAGTCAGTTTGATAGGGAACATCATGTCAATGAGTTTGTAGGAACACCATTCAGTTGTTAGGACACCATGTCAATCAGTTGTTAGACACCATGTCGATCAGATGTTAGGACACCAAGTCAGACAGTTGTTAAGGACACCATGTCCATGAGTTGTTAGACACCATTCAAAACAGTTGTTAAGAACACAATGTCAGTTGTTTAGGACACCATGTCAATGAGTTGTTAGACACCATGTCAATCAGTTGTTAGGACACCTATGTCAATCATTGTTAGGAGGACACCACCATGTCAAGATTTGTTAGGAGCACCAGTCAAATCATTTTTAGGACACCATGTCAAAACAGTTGTTAGGACACCATGTCCCAGTTTGTTAGGACACCATGTCAATGAGTGGTTTAGGAACACCATTCAGTGAGTTGTTTAGACACCATGTCAAAGATTGTTGGACACCCTGTCCGTTGTTAGAAAACCATGTCAGTTGTTAGGAAACCGAAGGCAGTGTGTTAGGACACATGTCAACAGTTTTTAGACACCAGGTCATTATTGTTAGGACCCATGTTCCGTCAGTGTCAGGCACCATGGTCAGTTGTAGACACATGTCATTTAAGACACCAGTAAGTTGTTAGGACACCATGTCCTCAGTTGTCGGACCACCCATGTCAGTTGTTAGGACACCATGTCAACAGTTTTGCGGTCGGCTGGGCTTATAAGCAACATTATCTTATCTTATCTATGTCAGTGTTAAGGACAACATGGTCAATTCAGTTGTCAGGACACCATGTCCAGTTGTTAGGACACCATGTCAATGTGTTTTAGGACACCGAATGCAGTCAGTGTTAGGACACCAATGTCAATGATTGTTAGGACACGCAAATCAGTCAGTTGTTAAGGACACCAATGTCAGTTGTTAGGACACCAGTCAATGAGTTGTTTAGGTACAAAAGCACCTTGTCAATCAGTTGTTAGGACACCATGTCATTGTTAGGAACACCATGTCAATGAGTTTGTTAGGACACCATGCATCAGTTTGTTAGACAACCATGTCAATGAGTTGTTAGGACACCATGTCATCCAGTTGTTTAGGAACACTTCATGTCGTTGTTTAGGACACCAATCAATGAAGTTTGTTTAGGACACCAATGTCAGTCCAGGTGTTAGGACATCAAGACAAGAGTTGTTAGGACACCATGTCAGTTGTTAGACACCATGTCACACAAGTTGATAGGACACCATGTCAATCAGTTGTTAGGACAACCATTGGCATTGTTAGGACACCATGTCCAAAAAGTTGTTAGGACACAATGTCATGAGTTGTTAGGACAACCATGTCAATGAGGGTTTTGGACCACCATGCAGTTGTTAGGACTCCCTGTCAGTTGTTAGGACAAACCATATCAGATTTGTTTAGGACACCATGTCAATCAGTTGGTAGGACACCATGTCAATAAGTTGTTAGGACACCATCAGTCTGTGTCAGGACACCATGTCAATTGTTAGGACACATGTCAGTAGTTAAGACACCAGTAAGTTGTTAGGACACCATGTCAGTCATTTTTGTCAGGACACCATGTCAGTTTTAGGACCCATGTCAATCATTTGTTCTGTCACCATGTCAGTTTTTAGGACACCGATTCAATCAGTGTCAGACCACCGTGTCAGTTGTAAGGACACACATGTCATAATCAGTTGTTAGGACACCAAGTCAGTTGGTTTAGGACACCAGTCCAATCATTGTCAGGACACACATGTCAGTTGGTTAGGACATCAAGTCAATCAGTCAATGTTAGGACACATGTCATCAGTTGTCAACACCATGTCATTGTTAGGACACCATGTCATTTGTTAAACACCATGTAAAGTTTAGGACAACCATGTCAGTCAGTTGTCAGAAACCATGTCAGGTTGTTAGGACACCATGTCAATCAGTTGTTATGGACACCTATGTCATTCAAGTTGTTAGACACATGATCAGTTGTTTAAGAACACCATGTCAACAGTTGTTAGGACACCATGTCAATCAGTTAGTTTAGGTACACCATGTCAGTTGTAAGGACAGCCATGTCAATCATTGTTAGACACCAGTCAGTTTGTTGGACACCATCTCAATCAAGTTGTTAGGAACAACCATGTCAATCAGTTTTAAGGACACAAATGTCAGTGTGTTAGGACACCATGTCCATGCAGTTGTTAGTGACACCATTCCATCAGGGTAGGTACGACACCATGTCATCAGTTTTTAGGACACACATGTCACTTTTAGGACCCATGTCAATCAGTTGTTAGACACCATGGTCTGTCAGTTTTTAGACACCATGTCAATCAGTTTTTATGACAACCATGTCAATCCGTTGTAGACACCATGTCAGTATTTTAAGACACCATGTCAATCAATTGTTAGGACACCATGGTCCAGTCAGTTTTTTTAGGACACCATTCAATCAGTTGTAGGACACCCAGTCCGTTGTTAGGACACCATGTCAATCAAGTTGTTAGGACAAACCATGTCCAGTCAGTTGTATAGGTCACCATGTCCTATAGTCAGTTGTTAGGACACCATTCCTTGTTAGGACACTATGTCAAGTTGTTAGACACCATGTCCTGAGTTGTTAGGACAACCAGTCGTTGTTAGGAACACCATTCAATCAGTTGTTAGGACACATTGTCAGTCCAGATGTTGACACCATGTCAGTTGTTAGGACAAGCAACTCTATCAGTTGTTAGGACACCATGTCAGTTTTCGGCCACCATTCAATGTGTTGTTAGGACTCCATGTCCGGGGGATCAGTGTTGGGACACCATGACCATGATTTTTAGGACACCATGTCAGTCAGTCTGTTTAGGACACCATGTCAGTTTGTTAGGACACCATGTCCAAGATTTTTTAGGACACCATTCAACAGTTGTTAGGAACTACCATGTCAGTTTGTTAGGACACAATGTCAATGAGTTGTTAGGACCACCATGTCAGTCAAGTTATGTTAGACACCATGGCAATGAGTTAGTTAGGACACCATTCAGTCAGTTGTCAGGACTCCATCAGTTGTTAGGAACCATGTCAATGAGTTGTTAGGACACCACCATGTCAGTCAGGTATGTTAACATCAGTAAATGATTTTAGACCCCATGTCAGATGTTAGGACACCATGCAATCAGTTTGTTAGACAGACCATGTCAATCAGTTTTTAGACACCATGTCAGTCAGTTTGTTAGTACACGCATGACAATGATTTGTAGGACACCATTGTAAGGTCATGTAGGACACCTGCATGAGTGTTAGGACACCATGTCCAGTTCAGTTTGTTAGACCCCAAGTCATGAGTAGTTAGGACACCATGTCAACAGTTGCTAGACACCATGCAGTTGTTAGGACTCCATGTCAATGAGTTTTAGACACACATGTCATCAGTTGTTAGGACACCAAGTCAATGAGTTGTTAGACACCATGTCAGTCAGTTGTTTAGGACACCAATGTCAGTATGTCTTAGACAACCATTTCAATGAGTTGTTTAGACACCATGTCCTCAGTTTGTTAGGACATCATGTCAATGATGTTAGACACCATGTCCAGTTGTTAGGACACCCTGTCAATCATTTGTTAGGACAACCATGTCAATCAGTTGATTAGGACACCGGTCATTTGTTAGGACACCATGTCCATGAGTTTGTTTAGACACCATTCATGAGTTAGATAGACACCATGCAATGAGTTGTTTGACACCATGTCAGTTGTTAGACACCATGTCAGTTGTTCGGACACCATTCAGTTGTTAGGACACCATGTCAATCAGTTGGTAGGACACCATGTCAATTATTGTTAGGACAACATTCAGTCCGTTTCAGGACCCCATGTCAGTGTTAGGACACATGTCAATTGGTAATACACCAGGTAAGTTGTTAGGACACCATGTCAGTCACGTTTGTCAGGACACCATGTCCGTTGTAGGGACTCCATGACAATCAGTTGTTATGACACCATGTCAGTTGTTAGACACCATGTCAATCAGTTGTCAGACACCATGTCAGTTATGTTAGGACACATGTCAATCAGTTTTTAGGACACATGTCATTGTAATGACAACCATGTCAATCAGTTGTCAGACACCATGTCCCAGTTGATAGGACATCATGTCCAATCAGTTGTTAGGACACCATGGCATTCAGTTGTCAGGAACACCATGTCAGTTGTTAGACACCATGTCGAGTTGTTAAGACACCGGTAAGAAGTTAGGAAACCATGTCAGTCAGTGTCAGGACACCATGTCAGTTGTATAGGACACATTCAATCAGTTGTAGGACACCATGTCAGTCCCATTGTTAGGACACCATGTCCTAGTTTGTTAAGACACCATGTCAGTCAGTTTTAGGGACAGCCATGTCAAATCAAGTTGTGGGACACCATGTCAGTTTTTAGGACAACCATGTCAATCAGTTGTTAGGACAAACCCTGTCTTGTTTAGGACACACATCTCAATCAGTTATTAGGACAACCATTCCTAATCAGTAGTAAGGACACAATTTCAGTTTGTTAGGACCACCATTCATCAGTTGTAGGACACCATGTCAATCAGTGTTACAACACCATGTCGGGGGAGTCAAGTTTTTAGGACACCATGTCACCTTTTTTAGGACACATGTCAATCAGTTTTTAGGACACCATGTCCTGTCAGTTTTTTAGGACAACCATGTCAATCATTTTTTATAGGACACCATGTCAAACTCCGTTGTTAGGACACCATGTGTCAGTTTTTAAGACACCATGTCAATCATTGTTAGGACACCATGTCATCAGTTTTTAGGACACCATGTCATCATTGTTAGGACACCATGTCGATCAGTTTGTTAGGGACCACCATGTCAGTCAGTTTGTTAGGTCACCATGTCAGTCAGTATTTGTTAGGACACCATGGTCAGTTTGTTAGACTCCATTTCAAATGAGTTGTTAGGACACCATGTCCAATCAGTTGTTAGGACATCATGTCAATGAGTTGTTAGGACACCATGTCAGTTTTGTTCGGACACCATGTCAATCCTTTGTTAGGACACCATGTCAACATTGGTAGTACACCATGTCAGTTGTTTAGGACACCATGTCATGAGTTGTTAGACACCATGTCAGTGCGTTGGTATGACACCATGTCAAAGAGTTGTTGGACAACCATGTCAGTTGTTTAGGACACACATGTCATTTGTTAGACACCATTTCAATCAGTTGTAGGACACCATGTCAATTAGTTTTGTTAGGACACCAAGTCAGTCAGTGTCAGGACACCAAGTCATTGTTAGGACACATGTCAGTTGTTTAAGGAAACACCAGGAAGTGTTAGGGACACATGTCATCAGTTGTCAGACGCCAGGTCAATGTTAGACACCATGTCAATCAGTTTTTATGACACCATGTCAGTTGTTAGGACACCATGACAATCAGTTGGTCAGGACACCCATTTCAGTTGTTTCGACATCCATGTCAAACAGTTGTATGGACACCATGTCAGTGTTAGGACACCATGTCAATCAGTTTCAGGACCTACCATGTCAGTTGTTTGATGACATCAAAAATGGGGTTTTTTTGTTTTTTTCCCCACAAAAAAATCATTGTTAGGACACCATGTCAGTCAGTGGTCATGACAAATCGCATGTCAGTTGTTAGGACACCATGTCAGTTGTTTAAGACACCAGTAAAGTTAGGACACCATGTCGTCAGTTGTCAGGACAACCATGTCAGTTGTTAGGACACCATGTCATCAGTTGATAGGACACCAGACAGTCAGTTTTGTTAGGACACCATGTCAGTTGTTAAGACACCAAGGTCATCAGTTGATAGGACACCATTAAAACAGTTGACAGGACACCATGTCAGTTGTTAGACATCAGTCAATCAGTGTTTAGACACCATGTCCAGTCAGTTGCAGGAGACACCATGTCAGATGTTAGGACAAATACCATGTCAGTTTTAAGACACCAGTTAAGAATTATGACACCATGGTCAGTCATTGTCAGGACACCAAAGTCATTGTTAGGACACATGTCAATCAGTTGTTAGGACACCATGTCAGTCCAGTTGTTAGTACACCATGTCAGTTGTTAAGACACCATTTCAATCAGTTGTTAGGCCACCCAAGTCAATCATGTTAGGACACTATGTCAGTTGTTAGGACAACCATGTCAATCAGTTGTTAGGACACCATGTCAGTTGTTAGGACACCATCTCAATCAGTTGTTAGGACAACCAGTCAATCAGTTGTAAGGACACAATGTAAGTTTGTTAGACACCAAGTCATCAGTTTGTTAGGACACATGTCAATCTTTGTTACGACACCATGTCAGTCATTTTATTAGGACAACCATGACACTTTTTAGGACACCATGTCGATACAGTTTTTAAGGACACCATGTCCCTTCATTTTTAGGACACCATGTCTATCAGTTTTTAGGACACCAAGTCAATCCGTTGTTAGACACCATGTCAGTTTTTAAGACACCATGTCAATTCAGTTGTTAGGACACCATGTCATTCCAGTTTTAGGTACACCATGTCAATCAGTTGTTATGACACCATGTCCGCATGTTGGACACCATGTCAATCAGTTGTTAGGACACCAAGTCAGTCAGTTGTTAGGTCACCAAGTCCAGTCAGTTGTTAGGACAAGCAATGTCAATTGTTTAGGATCACCATTTCAATGAGTTGATAGGACACCATGTCGGTCAGTTGATTAGGACCATCATGTCAATGAGTATGTTAGGACACCAATCATTTGTTAGACACCATTCAATCATTTTGTTAGGACACCATGTCCAATCAGTTTGTTAGGACACCATGGTCATTGTTAGGACACCATGTCAAACGAGTTGTTAGGACACCATTCAGTGAGTTGTTAGGACACCATTCAAAGAGTTGTTTGGCACTCATTGTCAAGTTTGTTAGGACTACCCATGCCAGTTGTTAGGACACCATGTCAATCAGTTGGTAGGACACCATGTCAATTAGTTTTTTAGGACACCATGTCGTCAGTTGTCCAGGACAACCATGTCAGTTGTAGGACACATTTCAGTTGTTTAAGACACCAGGTAAGTTGTTAGGACAACCATGTCAGTCAGTTTTCAGGACACCATGTAGTTGTTAGACACCATGTCAATCATTGTTTATGACACATGTCAGATTGTAGACAACCGATGTAACCAGGTTCAATCATTTTGTCAGGACACCATGTCAGTTGTTAGGACACCATGTCAAACAATTGTTAGGACACCATGTCAGTTTTTTTTAGGACACCATGTCAATCAGTTGTCAGACACCATGTCAGTTGTTAGGACATCAATGTCAATTCATTGATAGGACACCATGTCAGTCAGTTGTCAGGACACATGTCAGTTGTTAGGACAACACCATGTCAGTTGTTAAGACACCCGTAAGAAGTAGGACACCTGTCAGTCAGTTGTCAGGACACCATGCAGTTGTTAGGAACACCATCAATCAGTTGTTAGGACATCCATGGGTCAGTCAGTGTATAGGACACCAATGACACTGTTAAGACACCAATGACCAGTCATATGTTTGGAACACCATGTCAATCAGTGTTAGACACCATGTCAGTGTGATAGACACCATGTCAATCAGTTTGTTAGGACACCATTCAGTTGTTTAGACACCACTCAATCAGTTGTTAGGACACCATTCAATCAGTTGTAAGGACACAATGTCAGTTGTTAGGACACCATGTCAATCAGTTGTTAGGACACCATGTCCAAATCAATGTTACGACACCATGACAGTCAGTTTTTAGGACACCATGTCACTTTTAAGGACAACCATGTCAATCAAGTTGTTAGGTTTTAACCATGTCTGTCATTTTAGACTCCATGTCAATCAGTTTTTAGGACACCATGTCATCCGTTGTTAGGACCATCCATTCAGTTTTAAACACCAAGTCAATCAGTTGTTAGGACACCATGTCAGTCAGTTTTTTAGGACACACATATCAATCATTGTTAGGACACTATTCCCGGTGTAGGACAACCATGTCATCAGTTGTTAGACCCATGGCAGTCAGTTGTTAGGACGCCATTCGTCAGATTGTTAGGACACCATGCATTGTTAGGACACTATTGTCAAGTTGTTAGGACACCATGTCAGTGAGTTGTTAGGGCACCATGTCAGTTTTTGACACCATGTCAATCAGTTTTGTTAGGACACATGTCATCATTGTTGGGACAACCATGTCCAGTTTGTTAGGACACCATGTCAATCAGTTGTTAGGACACCAGTCAGTTGTTAGGACACCATGTCAAAGTGTTGAGGACACCAAGACAGTCAAGTAGTTGGGACACCCATGTCAATGAGTTGTTTTATGGACACCATTCAGTCAGTTTGTTAGGACACCATGTCGTTGTAGGACACCATGTCAATGATTTGTTTAGGACAAAACCATGGGGGTCAATCATTGTTAGGAACACCAGGTCAGTTGTTAGTACACAATGTCAATGAGTTGTTAGGACACCATTTCAGTCAGTTTGTTAGACACCATGTCAATGAGTTGTTAGTACAACCTGTCTGTCAAGTTTGTTAGGACACCACGTCCAGTTTATAGACACCATGTCAATGAGTTGTTAGGACAGCATGTCAGTCAGGTTGATAGGACATCATGTCAATGATTGTTAGACACCAGTCAGGTGTTTAGGACACCATGTCAATCAGTTGTTAGGACACCATGTTCAATCAGTTTTTAGGACACCATGGCAGTCAGTTGTTAGGACACCATACAATTGATGTTTAGTTAGGACACCCATGCAGACAGTTATTTCGGACACCATGTCAATGAGATTGTTAGCGACACCATGTCAGTCAGTTTAGGACACCATGTCAATGAGTTTTAGGACACCATGTCAAACAGTTTGTCTAGGACACCATTTCAGTTGTTAGGACATCCATGGTCATCATTGTTAGGACACCATGTCAGTCAGTTGGTTTGGACAACATGTCGCAAGCAGTTGGGCAGACAAAACCATTCAATTGAGTTGTTAGACACCATTTCAGTGAGTTGTTAGGACACCATGTCAATGAGTTGTTAGGTGACACCATGTCAGTTGTTAGACACCATGTCATTAGGACACCATTTCAATCAGTTGTTAGGAACAACCATGTCAATTAGTATTTTAGAACACCATGTCAGTCATGTGTCAGGACACATGTCCGTTGTTAGGACACATGTCAGTTTTAAGACTCCAGGTAAGTGTTAGGAACACCATGCAGTCTGTTGTCAGACAAACCAGTCAATGTAAGGACACCATGTCTATCATTGTTATACACCCATGTCAATTGTTAGGCACCATTTCAATCAGTTGCAGACACCATGTCATTGTTAGGACACCATGTCAATCAGCTTGTTAGAACAGCACGGCCGCCCCACCCATGTCAGTTTTAGAGACACCATGTCAATCGTTGTCAGGACACCATTCATTGGTTAGAACACCATGTCAATACAGATAGACAACCATGTCCAGTCAGTTGTCAGGACACCATAACGGTTGTTAGAGACACCATTCAGTTTGTTAAGACCTCCAGTAAGTTGTTACGACATCCATGTCATCAGTTTGTCTGGGACACCATGTCAGGTTGTTAGGACACCATGTCAGTCCGTTGTTTAGGTGCACCATGTCAGTCAGTATGTTTAGGACACCATGTCAGTTTTTAGGACACGATGTCAGTTTGTTAGACACCAGTCAGTGAGTTGTTAGACACCATGTCAGTTTGTTAGGACACCATGTCAATCAGTTGTTAGGACACCATGTCGTCATTGTTGGACACCATGTCAGTTGTTAGGACACCATGTCAATCAGTTGTTAGGACACCAGTCAGTTGTTAGGACACCAGTCAATGTGTTGTTAGACACCATGTCATCAGTTTGTTGGACACCATGTCAATGAGTTGTTAGGACACCATGTCAGTCAGTTGTTTAGGACAACCATGTCAGTTGTTAGGACACCATGTACATAATTTGTTAGGACACCATGTCAGTCAGTTGTTGGACAACCATGTCAGTTGTTAGGACACAATGCAATGAGTTTGTTAGGACACCATGGTCAGTCAGTTTGTTAGACACACCATGTCAATGAGTTGTTAGTACACCATGTCAGTCAGTTGTAGGACACCATGTCGTTGTTAGGACACCATGTCAGTCAGTTTTAGGACAATCATGTCAATGATGTTAGGACACCATGTCAGTTGTATAGGACACCACCATTTCCAATCAATTGTTAGAACACCATGTCAATCAGTTTTTAGACACCATTCAGTCAGTTTTAGGACACCAGTGACAATGTGTTGTTAGGACACCATTCAGTCATTTTTGATAGGACACCATGTCAATGATTGTTAGCCAACCATGTCCAGTCCAGTTGTTAGACACCATGTCAAATGATTTTTAGGACACCAAGTTCAAACAGTTTGTTAGACACCATGTCAGTTTGGTGAGGACACCCTTACAATGAAGTTGTATAGGACACCATGTCAGTACATTGTTAGGATCACCATGTCAATGAGTTTGTGTTAGGACACCGAATGTCAGACAGTTGTTAGACAAACCATGTCAGTTGTTAGGACAGAGCCATTATCAATGATTTGTTACGACACCTTGTCATCCAGTTGTTCGGACCACCAAGTCAGTCAGTTTTTAGACAAAACCATGTCAAATCATTGTTAGGACACCATGTCCGTTGCTAGGACACCATGTCACTCAGTGTTAGGACACCATGACAGTCAGTTTTTTAGGTCCGCCATGATCAGTCAGTATGTCACGGGGACACCATGTCAGTTTGTTAGGACACTATGTCAGATTTTTAGGACAACCATGTTCAGTGAGTTGTTAGGACACCATGTCAGTTGTTAGACACATGTCATCAGTTGTTAGGACACCATGTCATAAGTTGTTGGGAACACCATGTCAGGTGTTAGGACACCATGTCAATCAGTTGTTAGGACAACATGTCAGTTGCTAGGACACCAAGTCAAAGTGTTGTTAGGAACTCCATGTCCAGTCAGTTGTTGGGACACCATGTCAATAGTTGTTTATGAACACCATGTCAGTCAGTTGTTAGGACAACCATGTCCAATGTTAGGACACCATGTCCAATGATTTGTTAGACACCAGTCAATCAGTTGTTTAGGACACCATGTTGTTGTTTAGGACACAATGTCAATGAGTTGTTAGACACCCGGTCCATCAGTTTCTTATAGGACCCCAAGTCAATGAGTATTGCTAGGACACGCATGTCATTCAGTTGTTAGGACACCATGTCTATGATGTTAGGACACCATGTCAAAAACAGTTGTTAGACACCATGGCAGTTGTTAGGACACCATGTCAATAGAGTTGTTAGGACACCATGTCAGTCCAGTTGTTAGGACACCATGTCAATCAGTTTGTTATGACACCATGTCAGTTGTTTATGGACAACCATGTCAATCAGTTGATTTAGGACACCATGTGCAAACAGTTTTTACACACCTGTCAGTCAGTTTTTAGGACACCATGTCCTTTTTAGACACCATGTCAATCAGTTGTTAGTAAAACCATGTCTGTCATTTTTAAGGACACCAGGTCAATGCAGTTATTTAGACACCAAAGTCAATCCGTTGTTAGGACCACTATGTCAGTTTTTAAGACACCATGTCATCAGTTGTTAGGACAACCATGTCAGTCAGTTTTTTAGGACTCCATATCAATCAGTGCGTTAGAACACATGTCCGTTTTGTTAGGAAAACCATGACAATCAGTATGTTCGACACCATGTCCAGTCATTTTAGGTCACCATGTCAGACAGTTGTTAGGACCCATGGTCAGTTGATAGGACACTATGTCAGTTGTTTAGGACACCATGTTCGTGAGTTGTTATGACACCATGTCAGTTGTTAGGAACCATGTCAATCAGTTGTTAGACACCATGTCATTCAGTTGTTGGGACACCATGTCATTGTTATGACACACCATGTCAATCAGTTGTTAGGACACCATGTCAGTTGTTTAGTACACCATGACAATGTGAGTTGTTAGACACAGGTCAGTCAGTTGTTGGGACACCATGTTCAATGAGTGTGTTAGGACACCATGTCAGTCAGTTTGGTAGGACACCATGTCAGTTGTAAGGACACCATGTCAATGCTTTGTTAGGACACACCAGTCAATCATTGTTAGGACACCAGGTCAGTTTGTTAGAACACAAGTCAAAGATAGTAAGGACACCCGTGAGTCAGTCAGTTGTTATGGACACCATGTCAAATGAAGTTGTTAGTACACCATGTCAGTCAGTTGTTAGACACGCATGTCAGTTGTTAGGACACCAGGTCAATGAGTTGTTAGACACCATGTCAGTCAGGTTGTTAGACATCAGGTCAATGAGTTGTTAGTACAACCATGTCATTTGTTAGGACACCAAGTCAATCATATGTTAGGACACCATGTCAAATCAGATTTTAGGACACCATTCATTCAGTTGTTTAGGACACCATGACAAATGAGTTGTTAGGACAACCATGTCAGTCAGTTTTAGGACAACCAAATGACAATGAGATGTTAGGACACACCTGTCCAGTCAGTTGTTAGACACCATGTCAATGATTGTTAGGACAACCATGTCAAACAGTTGTTAGGACACATGTCAGTTGTTAGGACACCATGTCAATGAGTTGTTAGGACACACCATGTCAGTCATTTGTATCGGGACATCCCATGTCTGTTGTTAGGACACCATGTCAATGAGTTTGTTAGGACAACCAAGTCATGAGTTGTATAAGGAACACCAATGTCAAAAGAGTTGGTTTGGAACCAGTCATTGTTAGGACACCATGTCAGTTAGGTCACCATGTCAATCAGTTGTAGGACACCATGAAATTAGTTTTTAGAACACCATGTCAGTCAGTTGTCAGACACCACTGTCAGTTGTTAGGACACATGTCGTTTTTTAAGACTCCAGGTAAGTTGTTAGGACACCATGTCAGACTGTGACAGGACACCATGTCAGTTGTTAGGACACCATGTCAATCATTGTTATACACCACGTCAATTGTTAGGGCACCATGTCAATCAATGTCAGGACAAATCCAAGTCAAGTTGTTAGGACACCATGTCAATCATTGTTAGGACACACATGTCAGTTGTTAGGACATACCCATGTCAATCAGTTTGTTCAGGACACCATGTCATTGATCAGAACACTTCCCTGTCAAGCAGCTTAGGACCCCATTCAGACAGCTCGACCAGGACACCATATCATTGTTAGGAACACTCATGTCCGTTGTTAAGACACCAGGTAAGTTGTTACGACACCATACCAGTCAGTTGTCTGGACACCAAGTAGATGTTAGACACCATGTCAGTCAGTTGTTAGGTCACCATGTCAGTCAGTTGTTAGGCCACCATATCCGTTTGTTAGGACACATGTCAGTTGTTAGGACAACCATGTCATGAGTTGTTAGGACACCATGTCAAGTTGTAGGACACCCAGACAATCAGGTGTTAGGACACCACGTCAGACAGTATTGGACACCATGTCCAGTAATGTTATGACACCATGTCCATCATTTGTTTAGGACACCATGTCCATTTGATAGACCACCATGACAATGTGTTGTTTAGGACACCAATGTCATCAGTTGTTGGACTCCATGTCAATGAGTGTTAGGACACCATGTCATCCAGTTGTTAGGACACCATGTATCAGTTGTTAGGAACACAAGGCAATGATTTTGTTAGGGACACCAATGTCAATCAGTTGTTAGGACACCAAATGTCAGTAGATAGGAACACCATCAATGAGTTGTTAGGACACCATGGTTCATCAGTTTGTTAAGGACACCATGTCAATGAGTTGTTAGGACCACCATGTCAGTCCGTGTTAGGACAACCATGTCCAATGAGTTGTAGACACCAATGGTCAAAACAGTTGTTAGGAACACCATGTCATTGATAGGCACCAGTCAATGATTGTTAACACCAATTCAGTCAGTTGTTAGGACAACCATGTCAATGAGTTGTATGGGCCACCATTCCATTTCAGTGTTAGGACACCCATGTCAGTTAGTTAGGACACCATTTCAATGAATATGTTAGGACAACCAAGTCATCATTGGTTAGGACATCATGTCAATGAGTTTGTTAGGACACCAGTCAGTTGTTAGACACCATTCAATTGCGTGTTAGGACACCATGTCAATCATTGTTAGTACAACCATGTCCCAGTTGATAGGACACCATGTCAATGATACTTTTAGGACACCATTCGTGATTTGTTTTGGACACCATGTCAGTTGTTAGGACACCATTGTCATTGACATAGGACACCACATGTCATTTTTAGGACACCATGTCCAATCAGTTGTAGGACACCATGTCAATTAGTTTTAGTGCGACAACCATAGTCAGTCAGTTGGTCAGAACCATGTCCAGTTGTAGTACACAATCATTTGTTTAAGACACCAGCAAGTTGTTAGTGAGACAAACCTGTCAGTTCATTTGACCAGACACATGTCCAGTTGTTAGTACAACCAATTGCCATCATTTGTATGACACCATGTCAGTATGTTAGGACACCAAGTCAATCAGTTGTCAGGACACCATGTCAGTAGTTAGACACCCCTGTCAATCAGTTGTTCGGACAACCATGTCAGTTGTTAGGACAACCATGTCAAACATTTGTCAGACAAGCAACACCATGTCAGTTGTTAAGAATACATCATGTCAAACAGTTGTTAGGACACCATGTCAGTCAGTTGTCCAGGACAACATAGTCCAGTTGTTAGGACACCAAGTCAGTTAGGACACCATGTCAATCAGTTTTTAGACACCATGTCAATTAGTTTTTAGAACACCATGACAGTCCCCATTTGTCATGGACACCATGTCAGTATGTTAGGACACATGTCAGAATGTTAAAGACACCAGGTAATTGTAAGGACAACCATGTCCGTCCTGTTTGTCATGACACCATGTCAGTTGTTTAGGACACCATGTCAATCAGTTGTATGACACCATGTCAATTAGTTTAGGGCACCATGTCAATCAGTTGATCCAGGACACCATGACAAGATTTTAGGACTCCATGACCATGTCAATCAGTTGTTAAGGACACCATATCAGTAGTTAGGACACCAATGTCAAACATTGTCAGGACACCATGTCAGTTGTTAGAACACGTCAAATCATTAGGACACCATGGCAGTTCAGTATGTCAGGACATGACCATATCAGTTGTTAGGACACCATGTCAGTTGTTGTTAAGACACCAGGTAATTTGTTACGACACATGTCAGTAGTTGTCCTGGACACCATGCCAGTTGTTAGGGACACCATGTCAGTCATTGTTAGGTCACCATGTCAGTCAGTTGTTAGGACACATGTCAGTGGTTAGGACACTAAGGTCAGGTGTTAGGACACCATAGTCAGTGAGTTTTAGGAACACCATGTCAGATGTTCGGACACCAATGTCAATTCCAGTTGTTAGACACCATGTCAGTCCAGTGTTGCGACACCATGTAGTTGTTAGACACCAATGTCAAACATTGTTTAGGACACCATGTCAGTTGTTAGGACACCATGTCAATGTGCTTGTTTTAGGACACCAAGTCAGTCAGTTTTTGTTGGGACACCAAATGTCAAATGAGTTTTGTTAGGACCCCATGTCAGTCAGTTGTTAGGACACTCATGTCAGTTGTTAGGGACAACATGTCAATGATTGTGTTAGGACACCATGTCAATCAGTTGTTAGACACCATGTCCAGTTGTTAGACACAATGTCAAGAGTAAGTTAGGACACCATGTCATTCAGTTGTTTGGACACCATGTTCAATGAGTTGTAAGGAACATGTCAGTCAGTTGTTAGGACACCAAGTAGTTGTTAGGACATCATGCACTGATTTTTTCAGGACATCCATGTCCAGTTCAGGTTGGTAGGACATCAGTCCAATGATTGTTAGGACACCATGCCAGTTGTTAGACACAATGTCAATCATTTGTTAGGACACCATGTCAATCAGTGTTTTCTTTAGTGACACCAAGTCATCAGTTTTTAGGACACCCCATGAACAATGAGTTGTTAGGACACCATGAATAATCAGTTGTTGGACACCATGTCACTGAGTTGTTAGGACACCATGTCAGTCAGTTGTTTAGGACACCATTCTATGAGTTGTTAGGACACCATGTCAAACATTGTTAGACACCATGTCAGTTGTTAGGACAACCATGTCCAATGAGTTGTTAGGACACCATGACAGTCAGTTGTTAGGACTCACCATGTCAATTGAGGATTGTTAGGAACATGTCAAGTCAGTTGTTAGGCCACCATGTCAGTTTTAGGACACACCTTTCAATATTGTATAAGACACCATGTCCCAGTCATTGTTATGACATCATGTCTAATGAGTTGTAACACCATGTCAGTCAGTTTTTAGAACCTGTCCAATCAGTTTGTTAGGAACACCATGTCAGTCAGTTTTTCAGGAACACCATGTCAATCAGTTGTTAGGACACCATGTCCGTTGTAGGACAACATGTCCAATCAGTTGTTAGGCCACCAAGTCATCATTTGTTAGGGATCGCCATGTCAAGTCATTTGTTAGACACCATGTCAGATTGTTAGGACACTATGTCAGTATTGTTAGGTACATTCCATGTCAGTGCTTGTTAGAGACACCATGTCAGTTGTTAGGACACCATGCAATCAGTTGTTATGACAACCATGTCAGCCAGTTGTTGGGACACCATGTCAGTTGTTAGACACCATGTCAATCAGTTATCGTACACCTTGTCAGTTTGTTTTACTGAACCCCAAGTCAATGTGTTGTTAGGACAACGCAGTCAGTCAGTTGTTGGGACAAACCATGTCAATGAGTGTTAGACGCCATGTCAGTCAGTTGTTAGGAACACCATGTCATTGTTAGACACCATGTCAATGATTTGTTAATACAAACCAGTCCAATCAGTTTGTTAGGACAAACCATGTCAGTTGTTCGGACACAAAGTCAATGATTGTTAGACACCATGTCATCAGATGTTAGGACAACCATTCAATGAGTTGTTAGGACACCATTCATCAGTTTAGTGTTAGACACCATGTCCAATGATTGATAGACACCATGTCCAAACAGTTGAGTTAGGACACCATGTCAGTTGTTAGGAACACCAAGTCCCCAAGAGTTTGTTAGGACACCAGTCAGTCCATATGTTTAGGTACACCATGTCAATGAGTTGATAGGACACTCATTGTCAGTCAGTTTGAGTTAGACACCAGGTCAGATTGTTAGGACAGACCATTTCAATGATTTTGTTCGGACACCATGTCAGATCAGTTGTTTAGGACATCATGTCAATGATTTGTTAGACACCATGTCAAGTTGTTAGGAACACCCTTACAATGGAGTTGTTTAGGACACCATGCAATCAGTTTGTTAGAACACCATGTCAGTGGTTAGGACACCATGTCAATGAGTTGTTAACACCATGTCAGTGAGTTGTTAGGACACCATGTCAATGAGTTGTTTGGGGACACCATGTCAGTTGTTAGGACACCAATGTCAGTTGTTAGGACACCATGTCAGTTGCTAGGACACCATGTCATTTTAGGACCCCATGTCAAATCAGTTGGTAGGACACCATGTCAATTAGTTTGTTAGGACACCATGTCGTCAGTTTGTCAGGACACCATGTGCAGTTGTTAGGACACATGTCCATTGTTAAAACACCAGGTAAAGTTTGTTAGGACACCAATGTTCAGATCAGTTTGTCAGGACACCAATGTCAGTATGTTAGGACAACAATGTCAATCAGATGTTTATGACACCATGTCAGTTGTTTATGGACACCAAGACAATCCGTTGTCAGGACACCATGTCAGTTGTTATGACCACCATTCAATCAGTTGGTTAGGACACCATGTCAGTTGATAGGACTCCCTGTCAATCAGATGTCAGGACACCATTTCAGTTGGTAGACATCAGTCATCATTTTGTTTAGGACACCATGTCAGTCAGTGTCAGGACAGCCATGACAGTTGTTAGGACACCATGTCAGTTATTAAGACACCAAGTAAGAAGTTAGGACACCATGTCAGTCAGTTGTCAGTACACCATTCATGTTGTTAGGACGACCATATGTCAATCAGTTGTTAGGACACCATGTCAGTCATTGTTAGACACCATGTCAGTTGTTAAGACACCATGGTCGGGGCAGTCCATGATTTAGGACACCATGTCAATTCAGTTGTTAGGACACCATGTCAAGTTGTTAGGACACCATGTCAATCAGTTGTTAGGACACCCATGTCAGTTGTTCTAGGACACCATCTCATCAGTTGTTAGGACACCAAGTCCAATCAGTTGTAAGACACAATGTCATTTGTACTAGGACCCATGTCAATCAGTTGTTAGGACACCATGTCCATCAGTGTGTTACGACACCATGTCAGTCAGTTTTTAGGACACCATGTCACTTTTATACCCCAATGACAATCATTGTTATGACCCCATGTCTGTCAGTTTTTAGGACACACCATTTCAATCAGGTTTTTTTTTAGACAACCAGTCAATCCGTTTTATAGGACGCCATGTCAGTTTTTAAGAAACCATGTCAATCAGTTTATGTTAGACACCATGTCATCAGTTGTTAGGACACCATGTCATTCAGTTGTTAGACACCATGACCCCTTGTTAGGACATCCATGTCAATCAGTGGTTTCTGGGGACAACCCATGTCATCAGTGTAGGTCAACCATGTCAGTCAGTTGTTAGGACACCATGTCAAGTTTTAGGACACCATTTCAAGAGTTTTTAGGACACCATGTCAATCAGTTGTTTGGACACCAGGCAGGTTGGTTAGTAGTCCACTGTCCAATGATTTTTGTTAGGACACCATGTCAAGTCAGTTGTTAGGACACCATTATGTACACTGGAGTTGTTAGGACACCATGTCATCAGTTTGTTAGGACACCATGTCAGTTGTAAGGACACCCATGGCAATGCGTTGTTAGACAGACATGTCAGTCCTGTTGTTAGACATCATGTCAATGAGTTGTTAGACAACCATGCATTGATAGGACACCATGTCAATCAGTTGGTAGGACAACCATGTCAATCAGTTTTTTAGGACAACCATGTCAGTCAGTTGTTAAGGACAACCATGACAATGAGTTTGTAAGGACAACCATATCATCAGTTGTTAGGACTCCATGACAAAGAGTTGTTAGGACACCATGTCATCAGTTTGTTAGGACTAACCAATGTCAAGAGTTGTTAGACACCATGTCAAACAGTTGTTATGGACACCATGTCAGTTGTTAGGACACATGTCCAATGATTGTTAGGACACCATGTTCAGTCAGTTGTTAGGACAACCCATGGTCAATGGTGTTGTTAGACACATGTCAGTCAATTGTTAGTATACCATGTCTGTTGTTAGGACACCATTTCAATGATTGTTAAGACACCATGTCCAGTCATTGTTAGGACATCCATGTCCAATGAGTTGGTTAGGACACCATGTCAGTCAGTTTTTAGGACACCATGTCATTCAGTTGTTAGACAAAACCATGTCAGTCAGTTTTAAGGACACCAATGTCAATCATTATTAGGACACCATGTCCGTTACTAGGACACCATGTCAATCAGTTGTTTAGGACACCATAGTCATCATGTGTTAGGTCCCATAGTCAGTCATTTGTTAGGACTACCATGTCAGTTGTTAGGACACATATGCAGTTTGTTAGACATCCATGTCAGTGAGTTTGTTTAGTGAACAAGTCAGTTGATAGGACACCATGTCAATCCTTGTCAGACACATGTCCGTCATGTTGGGACACCAATGTCAGTTTGTTAGGACACCAAGTCAATCAGTTGTTTAGAACACCATGTCAGTTGTAGGACACCATGTCCAATGTGTTGTTAGACACCTGTCAGTCAGTTGTTTTGACACCATGTCAAATGATTGTATTAGGACACCATGTCCAATCCAGTGTTAGACACAATGCATTGATTATGACACCATGTCAATGATTTGTTTAGGACACCATGTCAATCAGTTGTTAGACACCATGTCAGTTTAGGACACAATGTCAAAGAGTTGTTAGGACACCATGATCCAACAGTTGTTAGGACAATCCATGGCAATGAGTTGTTAGGAAACATGTCAGTCGTAGTTAGGGAACACCATGTTCAATAGTTTTTGGACACCAGTCAAAACAGTTGTATTAGACACCAATGGTCAGTTGTTTAGGACACCATGTCAGTTGATAGACAACATGTCAATGAGTTGTTAGACACCATGTCAGTCAGTGATAGGACACCATGTCCAATGAGTTGTTCAAGGACACCATGTCAGTCCATTGTTAGGACACCATGATTCAGTTGTTTGGACCCGCATTTCAATGAGGTTTTTATGACACCATGTCAGTCAGTTTGTTAGCACAACATGTCAAGAGTTTGTTAGGACACATTCCAGATGTTAGGACACCATGTCAATGAGTTGTTGGTACACCAAGTCAATCAGTTGTTAGGAACACCATGTCATTGTTAGGACTCCATATCAATGAGTTGTTAGGACACCAATGTCCAGTGAGTTGTTAGGACACCATTGTCAATGAGTTGTTGGACAGACCATGTCAGTTGTTGAGGACCCATGTCAGTTGATAGACACCAATCAGTTGCTAGTACACCATGTCAGTTGGTTAGACACCATTCAATCAGCTGTAAGGACACCAATTCAATTAGTTGTTAGGACACCATTCAGTCAGTTGTCAGGACAACCATGCAGTTGTAAAGGACACATGGCAGTGGTTAAGACACCAGTAAGTGTTAGGACACATGTCAGTCAGAGTTGTCAGGACACCATGTCAGTTGTTAGACACCAGTCAATCTGTTGGTTATGACACCATGTCAGTGTTAGGACACACAATGTTCATCAGTGTCAACCCCAAATTCAGTTGTTAGTACACCATGTCAATCATTTTGTTAGAACACCATGTCAGTTTTAGGACACCAAGTCAATCATTGTCAGGAACATCCATGGCAGAGTTGTTAGACATCATGTCCATCAGTTTGTTAGGACACCATGTCATCAGTTGTCAGGACACCAGTACAGTTGTTAGACAACCATGTCAGTTGTTTAAAGACACCAAGTAAAAGTTAGGACACCATGTTCAGTCAGTTGTCAGGACAACCATGTCAGTTGTTAGGACACCAATGTCCAAACATGTTAGGACAACCATTGTCAGTCAGTTGTTAGGACACCCATGTCATTGATTAAGACACCATGTCAGTCAGTTGTTAGGACACCATGGTCAATCAGTTTGTTGGACACCATGTCAGTTGTTAGGACACCATGTCCAATCAGTTTGTTATGACACCAATGTCAGTTGTTAGACACCATCATCAATCAGTTTGTTAGACACCATTTCAATCATTGTAAGGAGCACAATGTCAGTTTTAGACACCATGTCAATCAGTTGTTAGGACAACCATGTCAATCAGTTTTACGACACCATGTCTGTCAGTTTTTTAGGACACCATGTCCCTTTTAGACACCATGTCAATCAGTTGTTAGACACCATGTCTGTCAGTTTTTATGGTACTACCATGTCAATCAGTTTTTAGGACACCATGTCAATCCGTTGTTAGACACCATGTAATTTTTTAAGACACCATGGTCAATCAGTTGTAGGACACACCATGTCTAGTCAGTTTTTTTAGACAACCATGTCAAACATTTGTTAGACACCATGTCCGTTTGTTAGGACACCATGTCAATCAGTTGTTAGGAAACACCATTCAGTCCGTTGTTAGGTCAACCATGTCAGTCAGTTTTTAGGACACCAATTCAGTTGTTAGGACACACCATTTCAAGAGTTGTTAAGGACACCATGTCCATCATGGTTAGAAACAAATGTCAAGAGTTGTTAGGGCACATGTCAGTTGTTTTAGACACCATGTCAATCATTGTTTAGGACACCATGTCAATCAGTTGTTAGGACCACCATGTCATTTTTAGGACACCATGGCAATGATTGTTTAGAACACCAAGTCATGAGATGTTAGGACACCAGTCAATGAGTGTTTTGACACCATGTCAGTTGTTAGGACAACCATGTGCATACAGTTGTTAGACACCATGTCAAATCATTGTTAGGACTCCATGTTCAGTTGTTAGGACACCATTCAATCAGTTTGCAGGACAACCATGTCAGTTGTTAGGACATCATGTCAATCAGTTGTTAGGACACCATTTCCAGTCAGTTGTCATGGACAAACCATGTCAGTTTTAGGGGACCCATGTCAGTTGTTAAAACACCAGGTAAGAAGTTAGCTACCAATGTCATCAGTTGTCAGGAACACCATGAACACAGTTGTTAGGACACCATGTCAATCAGTCGTTTAACACAGACGTCAGTTTGGTTAGACACCATGTCGTTGATTAAGAACACCATGACAGTCAGTTTGTTAGGACACCATGTCAACAGTTGTTAGGGACACCAAGGTCAGTTTTATGACACCAATTCAATCAGTTGTTTAGGACACCATGTCAGTTGTTAGGACACCATCTCAATCATTTAGGACACCATGTCAATCAGTTTAAGGACACATGTCAGTTTGTTAGGGACAACCCATGTCAATCAATTTGTTAGACACCGCATACAATACAGTTGTTACGACACCATGTCAGTCAGTTATTTAGGACACATGCACTTTTTTGGGACCACCAAGTCAACTCAAGTTGTTAGGACACATGCCCTGTCAGTTTTTAGGACACCAATGATCAATCAGATTTAGACACCATTCAAACAGTTTGTTATGACACCATGTCAGTTTTTTAAGACACCATGTCAATCAGAATGTTGGACAAACCATTCAGTCAGTTTCTTTAGGACACCATGTCACTCAGTTTTTTAGACACCCATGTCCGTTGCTAAGGACACACCCATGTCAATCATTGTTAGGACACCATAGTCAGTCAGTTTGTAGGTCGCATGTCAGTCAGTTGTTAGGACACCATGTCAGTTTTAGGACACTTTGTCAGTTGTTAGGACACCAATGTCTGTCATTTTTTAGACACCATTCAATCAGTTTTTAGGACACCATTCCAATCAGTTGTTAAC
This sequence comes from Conus ventricosus, assembly GCA_018398815.1. Classification (NCBI taxonomy): domain Eukaryota; kingdom Metazoa; phylum Mollusca; class Gastropoda; order Neogastropoda; family Conidae; genus Conus; species Conus ventricosus. Next base: position 100,056,364 of record CM031605.1, read on the forward strand.
ACCATGTCAGTTTTTTAAGACACCATGTCAATCAGTTTTAGGACACCAAGTCATCAGTTTTTAGGATCACCCTGTCAATCATTAGTTAGGACACCATGTCCGTTGCTAGTACACCATGGTCAATCATTTTTATTTTTTGTTTAGGACACCATGTCAGGACAGTTTGTTAGGTCGCCATTTCAGTCAGTTTTGTTTAGGACAACCATGTCTGGTGTTAGGACACTATGTCAGTTGTTAGGACACCAAATGTCAGTCATTGTCAGACACCAAGTCAGTTTTAGGACACATGTTCATTGTTAAGCCCCCAGGTAAGTGGTAGACACCATGTCAGTCAGTTTCAGACACCCAAGTCAGTTTTGTTAGGACACCATGTCAATCAGTTTGTTATGACACCATGTCAGTTGTTAGGACACCATGTCAATCAATGTCCAGGACAACCATGTCAGTTGTTAGGACACCATGTCAATCATTTATAGGACAATTCAGTTGTTAGACACCAGTCAATCAGTTGTCAGGACACCATGTCATTGTTTAGGACATCCATGTCAATCAGTTGTTAGGACACCATGTCAGTCAGTCTCAGAACCATGTCAGTTGTTAGGACACCATGTCATTGTTAAGACACCAGGTAAAAGTTAGACACCAAGTCAGGCAGTTGTCAGACACCCTGTCAGTTTGTTAGACAAGCCAAGTCAATCAGTTGTTAGACACACATGTCAGTCAGTTGTTGGGACACCATGTCATTGTTAGGACACCATGTCAATCAGTTGTAGGACACCTGTCAGTTTGTTAGGACACCATGACAATGGGTGTTAGGACACCAATGTCAGTCAGTGTTGACACCAATGACAATGAGTATGTTAGGACACCAAGTCAGTCATTGTTAGACCATGTCATTTGTTATGGACACCATTCAATGATTTTGTTAGGACAACTCTTCAACATTGTTAGGACCCAATGTCAGTTGTTAGGACACAATGTCAAGAAGTTGTTAGGACACCATGTCAGTCAGTGTTTAGGACACACATGCCAATGAGTTGTAAGGACACCATTCCAGTCCATTGTTCGGACCACCATGTCAATGATTTTTAGGACACCATGTCATACATTGGTTAGGACAACCATGTCAGTTGTTAGGACACATGTCAATGATTGTTAGACACATGTCAGTCAGTTCTTTAGGACACCATGTCAAAGAGTTGTTAGGACACCATGTGACAGTCAGTTGTTAGGACCCCATGTTCCATTGTTAGGACACATTTCAATGAGTTGTTGGACAACCATGTCAGTCAGTTGTTAGGACCATCATGTCAATGAGTGTTAGGACACCCATGTCAGTTGTTAGTACAGCAAGTCCCAATTAGTTGTTAGGACACCATGTCAATCAGTTGTTAGGACACCATGTCAGTTGTTAGGACACCATGTCCAATTGAGTTATAGGCACACCATGTCAGTGAGTTGTAGACACCAATGTCAAATGAGTTGTTTGGACACCATGTCATTTGTTAGGACACCATGTCATTGTTATGGACACCATGTCAGTTGTTAGACACCATGTCAGTTGTTAGGACACCATGTCAAATCTCAGTTGGTTTAGACACCATGTTCAATTATTTTCGGACACCATGTCAGACAGTTCGTTCAGACACCATGTCAGGATTGTTAGTACACAGTCATTGTTAAGACACATAAGTTGTTAGGACACCATTCAAGTCAGTTGTCAGACCCATGTCATTGTTAGGCACCATGTCAATCAGTGTTATGACACCATGTCAGTATGATAGGACACCATGTCAATCAGTTGTCAGGACACCTGGCATTGTTTAGAGACACCATGTCAATCAGTTGTTTAGGACACCATGTCAGTTGGTAGGACACCAGGTCAATCAGTTTCAGACCCCATGTCAGTTGTTAGGACCATGTCAATCAGTTGTTAGGACCCCATGTCCAGTCATTGTCGGACACCATGTCAAGTTGTTAGCACCATGGTCAGTTGTTAAGAGACACCAGGTTAAAGTTAGGACACCATGTCAGATCAGTTGTCAGGAAACTCTGTCAGTTGTTAGGACCCCCCCCCACCATGTCAATCAGGTTGTTAGGACCCCATGTCACGTCAGAGTTAGGACACCATGTCAGTGATAAGACACCATGTCAGTCAGTTTGTTAGGACAACCATGTCCATCAGTTGTTCTATACACACCATGTCATTGTTAGGACCCATGTCAATCAGTATGTTAGGACTACCATGTCAGTTGTTATGACACCACCAACAGTTGTTATAAGACACCAAGTCAATCAGTTGTAAGGACAACCAATGCAGTTGATAGGACACCAGGTCAATCAGTGTTAGGACACTCATTCAATCAGTTGATACACACCCATGTCAACAGTTTTAAGGACACCAGTCACTTTATAGGACACCAAGTGAATCAGGGTTGTTAGGACACCATGTTCTGTCAGTTGTTAGGACACCAGGTCCATTTTTAAGACACCATGTCAATCAGTTTGTTTAGAACACCATGTCAGTCAGTATTTTAGACACCATGTCAATCAGAATTTTAGACACCATGTCCGTTATGTTTAGGAAACACCATGCCAATCAGTTGTTAGGACACCAATGTCAGGCAGTTGTTAGTTCACCATGTAAGTCAGATTGTTAGGACACCAAGTCAGTTGTTTAAGACACAATGTCAGATTGTAGGACACCAATGTCAGTGAGTTGTTAGTACACCATGTCAGTTGTTAGACACCATGTCAATCATTTTTAGGACACCATGTCAGTCAGTTTGTTGGACAACCCCTGTCAGAGTTAGGACAACCCATGTCAATCAGTTGTTAGTAACACCATGTCAGCTGTTAGGACAACCATGTCATGTGTTGTTAGGACACAAGTCAGACCTTGTTGGACACCAAGTCAATGAGTAGTTAGACCCATGTCAGTCAGTTGTTAGGAACACCCTGTAATTGTTAGACACCATGTCAATTATTTGTTAGGACACCCATGTCAATCAGTTGTTAAGACAACCATTGTCAGTTTTGTAGGACACAATTCAATGATTGGTTTAGGCACACCATGTCAGACTGTTGTTAGGGACCCATTCAATGAAATTGTTAGGACACCCTGTCAGTCAGATTGTTAGGACACCATGTCATTGTTAGGGACACCATGCAAATGAGTTGTTAGGACAACCAAGTCAGTCAGTTGTTTGTAGGACATCATGTCAATAGTGTTAGACACCATGTCATTGTTAGACACCATGTCAACGTGTTAGGAGACCATGTCAATCAGGTTTTAGACACCAGTCAGTCAGTTTGTTAGGACACCATGACAATGAGTTGGTTAGGAACCATTCAGTCAGTTTTTAGGACACCATGTCAATGATTGTTTATGACACCAGGTCAGTCATTGTTGGATCACCATGTCAATGAGTTGTTAGACAACCATGTCAAACAGTTGTTAGGACACCATGTCAGTATTTAGGACACCATGTCAATGAGTTGTTAGACACCATGTCAGTCAGTTCTAGGACACCATGTTCCTTTTAGACACCATGTCAATGAGTTGTTAGGACACCATGTCAGGAGTTGGTTTAGAACACCATGTCATGAGTTGTTTGACACCATGTCAGTTGTTAGACACCATACAGATAGGACACCATGTTAATCAGTTTGTTAGGACCCAATGTCAACTAGTAATTACGAACACCAATGTCAGTCAGTTGTACAGACACCATGTCAGTTTTAGACACATGTCAGATGTTCAAGACACCAGGTAATTGGTTAGGACACCATGGTCCTGTCTGTTGTCAGTACACCATGCAGTTGTTAGGACACATGTCAATCAGTTTTTAGACACCATGTCAATTGTTAGGGCACCCCATTCAATCAGTTTGTCAGACAAACCATGTCATTGTTAGGACACCATGTCAATCAGATTGTTAGACACCATGTCAGTTGTTAGGACACCATGATCAAATCATTTGTCAGGACACCATGTCAGTTGAAGGACACCATTTCATCAGTTAGGAACACCATGTCAGTCAGTAGTCAGGACACCATATCAGTATGTTAGGACACCAAGTCAGTTGTACAGACAACCAAGGTATTTGTTAACGACACCAAAGTCAGTCAGTTGTCTGGACACCATGTCGTTGTTAGACACCATGTCAAACAGTTGTTAGGACACATGTCAATCAGTGTTAGGACACCATGGTCTGTTGTAGGACACCAATGTCAATCATTGTTAGAGACACCATGTCAATGAGTTGTTAGGACACCATTTCATGTCAGATTTTTGTCAGGACACCAAGTCCGTAGTTAAGACACCAGGTAAGTTGTTAGGGGGCACCATGTCAGTCAGTTGTTCAGACACCTATGTCAGTTGTTTAAGACACCAGGTAATTGATAGGACACCAATCAGTCAGTTGTCAGTACACCAAGCCAGATGTAGGACCACAATGTCATTCAGTTATTTGGACACCATGTCAATGAATGTTAGGAAACATTCGTTGTTTAGGACACCATGTCAATCATTTTAGGACACCATGTCTACGTTATGGACACTATGTCATTTTAGAACACCATGTCAATTGGTTGGAGACACCATGTCAATCAGTTGTTAGACTCCAGACAACAGATGCTAGACACCATGTCAATCAGTTGATAGGACACCATGTCATTGTTAGGACACCTTGTCATCAGTTGTTAGGACACACATTCCGTCAGTTGTTTAGGATACTATGTCAGTCAGTTGTTAGACACCATGTACCAGTCAGTTGTTAGAACACCATGTCAGTGAGTTGTTTAGGACCCCATGTCTTTTGTTAGGACACCATGTCCAGTTTAGTTAGGTCACCATGTCAGACAGTTTAGGACACCATTGTACAGTTGTAAGTACACATGAGTCAGTCATATGTTAGGAACACCATGTCAGTTGTAAGGTCACCATGTCAGACCCTTGTTAGACACCATGTCAGTTGTTAGTCACCATTCTGTTTTTAGGTCACCATGTCAATCAGTTGTTAGGACTACCATGTCAATCAGTGTTAGACACCATGTCAGTTGTTAGTCACCAAGTCAGTCAGTTGTATAGGACACCATATCTGTGAGTATTGTCTTGATACTATGTCAACAGTTGTTAGGTACAACCATGTCACGATTGCCGAGGACACTATGTCATCAGTTGTTAGGACCCCATTCAAGAGTTGCTAGGACTCTATGTCAGATCAGTTGTTAGGACCCATGTCATTGTTGAGGTCCACCCATGTCCGTCGGTGTTAGGACAACCATGTCATTGTTAGGTCACCATGTCAGTCAGTTGTTAGGACACCATTCCGTGATTGTTAGGACACAGTCAATCCGTGTTAGGACACCATGTCCAATCAGTTGTTAGACACCAACGTCAGATTGTTAGGAACAACATGTCCCTAAGTTGTTGGACAAAGCCTTGTCAGTGAGTATGTTAGACACCATGTCGTCAGTTGTTAGGATACCATTCAGTCAGTGTTAGAGACAATGTCAGTCAGTTGTAGGCCACATGTCCACTGTTAGGACATTCCAGGTAAGTATGTTATGACAACCATGTCAGTTTATTAGGACACCATGCAGCAGCTAGTTTTTGACACCATGTCTATCAGTTGTTGATGACACCATGTCAGTTATAGCACACCATGCTCAGTCAGGTTGTTAGGACACAAACCATGTCAATCAGCTTGTTTGGAACCATGTCAGTTGTTAAGGACAACCAATGTCAGTTAATTAGGTCACTGTCCAGTGGTTGTTAGGACACCATTCAGTGAGTTGTTAGGACACCAGTCAATCAGTTGTAAGGACACCAAGTCACGTTATTAGGTTCACTATGTCGTGTGAGTTGTAGACACCATGTCAGTCCGTTTTTAGGACACCGACATCAGTTTGTTAGGACACCATGTCAGTCAGTATGTTAGGACACCATGGGTGCAGGGTTAGACACCAGTCGCTAGTGCTAGGACCACCATGTCAGTTGTTAGGGGACAAACCATGTCATCCGTTCTTAGGACACCATGTCAGTTGTTAGGACACCATGTCAGCGAGTTGTATTAGGCCACATGTCAGTTGTTTTGACATCCATGTCAGACAGTTGTTAGTACACCAATCACGAGATTTTAGGACACCAATCAGTTGTTAGACACCATGTCCGAGTTATTAGGCACTATGAGTCATGAGATGTTTAGACACCATTGTCAGTCAGTTGTTAGGACAACCATGTCAGTCAGATGTTAGGACACCATGACAGTTGTTAGGACACCATTCATCGAGTTGTTCGGACACCATGTCAGGTGAGTTGTTAGGAACACCATGTAACAATAGTTGTTAGGAAACCATGTCAGTTGTTAGGACACCATGTCATTCAGTGTGCTAGAACAACATGTCAGTGAGTTGTTAGGTCCACCATGCAGTCAGATCGTAAGGGACACCATGTCAGTCAATTTTGTTTCGACACCATGTCAGTAGTTAGACCACCATGTCATCAGATGTAGTACACCATGTCAGTCAGTTGTTATGACCTATGTCATTGTTCGGAACACCATGTTTGATCAGTGTTATACAACCCATATCAGTGAGTTGTTAGACACCATGGTCAGGTGATTGGACCCCATGTCAGTCAGCTAGGACACCATGTCAATCAGTTGATAGGACAAACAGTCAAGGAGTTGTAGTACACCATGCCAGCAGTTGTTTAGTACACATGTCAGGATACTTACGACACCATGTCGATCATTTGTTAGACACCAAAACGATCAGGTGTATGGACACCATGTAATGTTGAGTTGTTAGGACACCATGTCAGTTGTTAGGACACCCTGTCAATCAGTTGTAGGACCCCATGTCAATCAGTTTTTAGGACAAACCATGTCCCGTTGAAAAGGGGACACCAGTGTCAGTTGTAAGGACACCATGTCAATCAGTTTTGTTAGGACACCATGTCAATCAGTTATTAGGACACGCATTCATTTGCTAGACACCATGACAGTCATTTGTTAGGTCCACCATGCAATAGTTGATTAAGACAACCAAGACCAATGAGTTGTTAGGACACCAATGTCAGTTGTTTTAGGACACCAGTCAATGATATGTTAGGACAACCATGTCAATTATTGTTGGAGACACCATGTCAATGAGTGTTAGGTACACCATGTCAGTTTGGTTAGGACACCATGTTAGTTGTTAGACCACCATGTCCAAAGATTGTTAGGGACACCATGATCAGTTGTTATGACACAAGTTCAATCAGTTGTTAGAACATGTCAGTTGTTAGGACACCATGTCAGTGTTGACACCATGTCAGTCATTTGTTAGGAAGCTGCTATCAGAGTTAGCTTTGAGAAAGATGCCTGCATGGACTACAGAGTTAGCTTTGAGAAGGATGTCTGCATGGACCACAGAGTTAGCTTTGAGAAGGTTGTCTGCATGGACCACAGAGTTAGCTTTGAGAAGGATGTCTGCATGGACCACAGAGTTAGCTTTGAGAAGGTTGTCTGCATGGACCACAGAGAGCTTTGAGAAGGTTGTCTGCATGGACCACAGAGTTAGCTTTGAGAAGGTTGTCTGCATGGACCACAGAGTTAGCTTTGAGAAGGATGTCTGCATGGACTACAGAGTTAGCTTTGAGAAGGATGTCTGCATGGACCACAGAGTTAGCTTTGAGAAGGATGTCTGCATGGACCAGAATTAGGCTTTGAATACAATAATAAGAAGAAAAATGAACCCCTTTAACTATTTATCAAGCTGGTGCTCAAGTGTCGCTTCTGCTTTCTATAGCCCTCAGGAAGGACCAAAACCAAATGAAATCAATGTGTAAACAACAACAAAGTCAGGAAAAGTTGTCAAAATAAAGCGGTAAGGTTGTACAAATGTCAGCGCTTGTTACTTTTTGTGTTACTTTTGTCAGCATCTTATCAGCCTAATGGTAACACTTCCTTGTGCCTTAATGTGGACACTTCCCAGGGTATAGTCCCTTTTCAGTCCTGCAGACCACGTTCCAACCAGAGAAATGGTGCCATAGCCACAGTCTATTAATGGAGGTAGCCCCTCCACATCATGTCTTGGAGATTCCACAGAAACTGCTTCAAGGCCTGTTCCAGTACGGCGCTGTCTTAGTGTCTTTATGCATCAATATCGTCACAAATGATGACCTCGTGCACAACCCAAATGAACCTGAATCCCAGCTTGGGTCTTTTTCATTATCTATTTTTTGGGTCCATTCCCATACAAAATGATCCAGTGTGAATCCACCCCTAACCCCTTGAGTGGGTTCCATTTAACCTGTGTAACACTTAACTCATTTATTTTCATGCTGCTTCAATCACTGAAGCCTCAATCTGTGTGCGTGTGTTTTTATGTCCAGTCCAGTGTGTGTTTCATGTTCAATGTACCCAGACCAGTGTGTGCTTTATGTTCAATGTACCCAGCCCAGTGTGTGTTTTATGTTCAATGTACTCCCACCAGTGTGTGTTTTATGTTCAGTGTACCCAGCCCAGTGTGTTTCATGTTCAATGTACCCAGACCAGTGTGTGTTTTATATTCAATGTACCCAGACCAGTGTGTGTTTTATTTTCAGTGTACCCAGCCCAGTGTGTTTTATGTTCAATGTACCCAGACCAGTGTGTTCGTTACATTCAATGTACCTCGACCAGTGTGTGTTTTATGTTCAATGTACCTCGACCAGTGTGTGTTTCATGTTCAATGTACCCAGACCAGTGTGTGTTTTATGTTCAATGTACCCAGACCAGTGTGTGCTTTATGTTCAATGTACTCAGACCAGTGTGTGTTTTATGTTTAATGTACCCAGACCAGTGTGTGTTTTATGTTCAATGTACCCAGACCAGTGTGTGTTTTATGTTCAATGTACCCAGACCAGTGTGTGTTTTATGTTCAATGTACCCAGTCCAGTGTGTGTTTTATGTTCAATGTACCCAGACCAGTGTGTGTTTTATGTTCAATGTACCTCGACCAGTGTGTGTTTTATGTTCAATGTACCCAGACCAGTGTGTGTTTTATGTTCAATGTACCCAGACCAGTGTGTGTTTTATGTTCAATGTACCCAGACCAGTGTGTGTTTTATGTTCAATGTACCCAGACCAGTGTGTGTTTCATGTTCAACGTACCCAGTCCAGTGTGTGTTCTATGTTCAGTGTACCCAGACCAGTGTGTTTTATGTTCAGTGTACCCAGACCAGTGTGTTTTATGTTCAATGTACCCAGACCAGTGTGTTTTATGTTCAATGTACCCAGACCAGTGTGTTTTATGTTCAGTGTACCCTGTCCAGTGTGTGTTTTATGTTCAATGTACCCAGACCAGTGTGTGTTTTATGTTCAGTGTACCCAGACCAGTGTGTGTTTTATGTTCAGTGTACCCAGACCAGTGTGTGTTTTTATGTTCAATGTACCCAGACCAGTGTGTGTTTTATGTTCAGTGTACCCAGACCAGTGTGTGTTTTATGTTCAATGTACCCAGACCAATGTGTGTTTCATGTTCAATGTACCCAGACCAGTGTGTGTTTTATGTTCAATGTACCCAGACCAGTGTGTGTTTTATGTTCAGTGTACCCAGTCCAGTGTGTGTTTTATGTTCAATGTACCCAGCCCAGTGTGTTTTATGTTCAGTGTACCCAGACCAGTGTGTTTTATGTTCAGTGTACCCAGCCCAGTGTGTTTTATGTTCAGTGTACCCAGACCAGTGTGTGTTTTATGTTCAGTGTACCCAGACCAGTGTTTTATGTTCAATGTACCATGACCAGTGTTTATGTTCAATGTACCCAGACCAGTGTGTGTTTTATATTCAGTGTACCCAGCCCAGTGTGTTTTATGTTCAATGTACCCAGTCCAGTGTGTGTTTTATGTTCAGTGTACCCAGACCAGTGTGTTTTATGTTCAATGTACCCAGACCAGTGTGTGTTTTATGTTCAATGTACCCAGACCAGTGTGTTTTATGCTCGGTGTACCCAGCCCAGTGTGTTTTATGTTCAATGTCCACAGCCCAGTGTGTTTTATGTTCAATGTACCCAGACCAGTGTTTTATGTTCAATGTACCCAGACCAGTGTGTGTTTTTATGTTCAGTGTACCCAGTCCCGTGTGTGTTTTATGTTCAGTGTACCCAGACCAGTGTGTGTTTTATGTTCAATGTACCCAGACCAGTGTTTGTTTTATGTTCAATGTACCCAGCCCAGTGTGTTTTATGTTCAGTGTACCCAGACCAGTGTGTTTTATGTTCAGTGTACCCAGACCAGTGTGTTTTATGTTCAATGTACCCAGACCAGTGTGTTTTATGTTCAGTGTACCCAGACCAGTGTGTTTTATGTTCAGTGTACCCAGACCAGTGTGTGTTTTATGTTCAGTGTACCCAGACCAGTGTGTTTTATGTTCAGTGTACCCAGACCAGTGTGTGTTTTATGTTCAATGTACCCAGACCAGTGTGTGTTATGTTCAGTGTACCCAGACCAGTGTGTGTTTTATGTTCAATGTACCCAGACCAGTGTGTTTTATGTTCAGTGTACCCAGTCCAGTGTGTGTTTTATGTTCAATGTACCCAGACCAGTGTGTGTTTTATGTTCAGTGTACCCAGCCCAGTGTGTTTTATGTTCAATGTAAAACACACATTGGTCTGGGTAGGCATCCCATAGTCTTCCGAGACTGAAGATGCCTACCCAGACCAGTGTGTGTTTTATGTTCAATGTACACAGTCCAGTGTGTGTTTTATGTTCAATGTACCCAGTACAGTGTTTTATGTTCAGTGTACCCAGCCCAGTGTGTTTTATGTTCAATGTACCCAGACCAGTGTATGTGTTTCATGTTCAATGTACCCAGACCAGTGTGTGTTTTATGTTCAATGTACCCAGTCCCAGTGTGTTTTATGTTCAGTGTACCCAGCCCAGTGTGTTTTATGTTCAATGTACCCAAACCAGTGTTTTATGTTCAATGTACCCAGACCACAGTGTGTTTTATGTTCAATGTACCCAAACCAGTGTTTTTTTTTTCATGTTTAATGTATCCAGGCCCAGGTGTGTTTTATGTTCAATGTACCCAGACCAGTGTTTTTTTTTCATGTTTAATGTACCCGGGCAAGTGTGTGTCTTATATTCAATGTACCCAAACCAGTGTTGTGTTCTTCATGTATTTAGACCAGTGTCTGTGTTTTATGTTCAATGTACCCAGACCTGTGTGTGTTTTATGTTCTATGTGCCCAGACCAGCGTGTCTATTATATTCAATGTAACCAGACCAGTGTGCATTTTGTGTTCAATGTACCCAGACCACTGTGTTTGTTATGCTCAATGTACCCAGACCAGTGTGTTTTATATTCAATGTACCCAGACCAATGTGCGTTCTATATTCAATGTACCCAGACCAGTGTACGTGTGTTTTATGTTCAATGTACCCAGACCTGTGTGCATTTTGTGTTCAATGTACCCAGACCACTGTGTGTTTCCTGTTCAATGTACCCAGACCAGTGTTCTATGTTCAATGTACCCAGACCACTGTTTCCTGTTCAATGTACCCAGACCAGTGTTCTATGTTCAATGTACCCAGACCACTGTGTGTTTCCTGTTCAATGTACCCAGACCAGTGTTCTATGTTCAATGTACCCAGACCACTGTGTTTCCTGTTCAATGTACCCAGACCAGTGTTCTATGTTCAATGTACCCAGACCAGTGTGTGTGTTCTATGTTCAATGTACCCAGACCAGTGTTCTATGTTCAATGTACCCAGACCAGTGTTATCTGTTCAATGTACCCAGACCAGTGTGTTATGTTCAATGTACCCAGACCAGTGTGTTTTATGTTCAGCGTACCCAGACCAGTGTTTTCTGTTCAATGTACCCAGACCAGTGTGTTATGTTCAATGTACCCAGACCAGTGTGTTATGTTCAATGTACCCAGACCAGTGTGTTTTATGTTCAGCGTACCCAGACCAGTGTTTTATGTTCAATGTACCCAGACCAGTGTGCTATGTTCAATGTACCCAGACCAGTGTGTTATGTTCAATGTACCCAGACCAGTGTTGACCTCACCAAGGCCTTTGACACAGTGAACAGGGAGGCCCTCTGGACCATCCTATCCAAATTCGGATGCCCAGACAAGTTCGTCAACCTTATACGCCAGTTCCATGACAACATGACTGGGCAGGTTCTCTCAGGTGGAGAAGTATCAGAGCCTTTCAATATTAGCAACGGCGTCAAACAGGGATGCGTTCTGGCCCCGGTCCTTTTCAACCTCTTTTTCACCTGCGTCCTTAACCACGCTATCAGGGACTTGGACCTTGGGGTATATCTACGATACAGACTTGATGGCTCACTGTTCGACCTCCGCCGACTGAATTCCAGGACCAAGGTTGTGGAGAAGATCATCCTGGAAGCACTTTTTGCTGATGACTGTGCTCTCATGGCACACAAAGAGACTGACCTACAGCTCATCGCAGATAAGTTTGCAGAAGCCTCCCGCCTTTTTGGACTCACCATCAGTCTCAGCAAGACAGAGGTACTATTTCAGCCAGCGCCTGCATCAACTGACCCCCCCCCCCCCCCCCCCCCCCCCCCCCCCCCCCCCCCCCCCTCTATCTCCATGGAGGGCACCCAGCTAAAGACAGTGGATGACTTCAGGTACCTCGGCAGTACCATCAGCAACGACGGCAGCCTGGATAAAGAGATCAACGTCAGGATTTGCAAGGCCAGTCAAGCTCTTGGTCGCCTCCGAGCTCGTGTCCTGAACCAGCACAACATTCAGCTCTCAACAAAGCTCAAGGTGTACAGAGCCGTCGTCCTCACCAGCCTCCTATGGATGCGAGACATGGACTGTGTACAAAACACACTTGAAGCAGCTGGAGAAGTTCCATATGAGAAGCCTGCGGTCAATTATGAAAATCCACTGGCAAGACGGATCACAAACCTCGAGGTCCTGGACAGAGCTGAGATGACCAGCATCGAGGCCATGATACTGAAAGCCCAGCTTCGTTGGGTTGGTCACGTGGTCCGGATGGATGACACAGGCTGCCAAAGCAGCTCATGTATGGCGAACTGACCTTGGGAAAGCGGAACCAAGGCAGACCACGCAAAAGGTTCAAGGACTGCGTTCAATGTTCAATGTACCCAGACCAGTGTGTTTTAAGTTCAAGGTACCCAGACCAGTGTGTTTTAAAGTTCAATGTACCCAGACCAGTGTGTCTTTTTTAAGTTCAATGTACCCAGACCAGTGTGTCTTTTTTAAGTTCAATGTACCAGACCAGTGTGTCTTTTTTATGTTCAGTGTACCCAGACCATGTGTGTTTGTTTTAAGGTTCAATGTACCCAGACCAGTGTGTCTTTTTTAAGTTCAATGTACCCAGACCAGTGTGTTTTTTTTATGTTCAATGTACCCAGACCAGTGTGTTTGTTTTAAAGTTCAATGTACCCAGACCAGTGTGTCTTTTTTATGTTCAGTGTACCCAGACCAGTGTGTTTGTTTTAAAGTTCAATGTACCCAGACCAGTGTGTCTTTTTTATGTTCAATGTACCCAGACCAGTGTGTTTGTTTTAAAGTTCAATGTACCCAGACCAGTGTGTCTTTTTATGTTCAGTGTACCCAGACCAGTGTGTTTGTTTTAAAGTTCAATGTACCCAGACCAGTGTGTTTGTTTTAAAGTTCAATGTACCCAGACCAGTGTGTCTTTTTTATGTTCAATATACCCAGACCAGTGTGTTCTATGTTCAATGTACACAGACCAGTGTGTCTTTTTTTATGTTCAATGTACCCAGACCAGTGTGTCTTTTTTATGTTCAATGTACACAGACCAGTGTGTTTAAGTTCAATGTACCCAGACCAGTGTTTTATATTCAATGTACCCAGACCAGTGTGTTTTCTGTTCAATGTACCCAGACCAGTGTGTGTTTTATGTTCAATGTACCCAGACCACTGTGCTTTATGTTCAATGTACCCAGACCACTGTGTTTTATGTTCAATGTACCCAGAACAGTGTGTGTTTTCAGTTCAATGTACCCAGACCACTGTGTTTTATGTTCAATGTACCCAGACCAGTGTGTGTTTTATGTTCAATGTACCCAGACCACTGTGTTTTATGTTCAATGTACCCAGACCACTGTGTTTTATGTTCAATGTACCCAGACCAGTGTGTTTTATGTTCAATGTACCCAGACCAGTGTTTTATGTTCAATATACCCAGACCAGTGTTTTCTGTTCAATGTACCCAGACCAGTGTTTTATGTTCAATGTACCCAGACCAGTGTGTGTATTCTGTTTAATGTACCCAGACCACTGTTTTCTGTTCAATGTACCCAGACCACTGTTTTATGTTCAATGTACCCAGACCAGTGTGTTTTAAGTTCAATGTACCCAGACCACTGTTTTATGTTCAATGTACCCAGACCAGTGTGTTTTATGTTCAATGTACCCAGACCACTGTTTTATGTGCAATGTACCCAGACCAGTGTGTTTTAAGTTCAATGTACCCAGACCAGTGTTTTACGTTCAATGTACCCAGACCAGTGTGTTTTATGTTCAATGCACTCAGACCGGGCGGTGTGTGTTTTATGTTCAATGCACTCAGACCGGTGTGTGTTTTATGTTCAATGTACTCAGAACAGTGTGTTTTATGTCCAGTGTACCCAGACCTGTGTGTTTTATGTCCAGTGTACCCAGACTAGTGTGTGTTTTATGCTCAATGTACCCAGACCAGTGTGTTTTATGTTCAATGTACCCAGACCAGTGTTATATGTTCAAAGTACCCAGATCAGTGTGTGTTTTATGTTCAATGTACCCAGACCGGTGTGTTTTATGTTCAATGTACCCAGACCAGTGTGTGTTTTCTGTTCAATGTACCCAGACCAGTGTGTGCTTTCTATTCAATGTACCCAGACCAGTGTGTTTTATGTTCAATGTACCCAGACCAGTGTGTATTATGTTCAATGTACCCAGACCAGTGTTTTATTTTCAATGTACCCAGACCAGTGTGTGTATTCTGTTTAATGTACCCAGACCAGTGTGTTTTATGTTCAATGTACCCAGACCAGTGTGTGTTATGTTCAATGTACCCAGACCAGTGTTTTCTGTTCAATGTACCCAGTGTGTTTTATGTTCAATGTACCCAGACCAGTGTGTGTTTTATATTCAATGTACCCAGACCAGTGTGTTTTATGTTCAATGTACCCAGACCAGTGTGTTTTATGTTCAATGTACCCAGCCCAGTGTGTTTTATGTTCAGTGTACCCAGACCAGTGTGTTTTATGTTCAGTGTACCCAGACCAGTGTGTGTTTTATGTTCAGTGTACCCAGACCAGTGTGTGTTCTATGTTCAGTGTACCCAGACCAGTGTGTGTTTTATGTTCAATGTACCCAGACCAGTGTGTGTTTTATGTTCAGTGTACCCAGTCCAGTGTGAGTTTTATGTTCAATGTACCCAGACCAGTGTGTGTTTTATGTTCAGTGTACCCAGCCCAGTGTGTGTTTTATGTTCAATGTTCCCAGACCAGTGTGTTTTATGTTCAGTGTACCCAGCCCAGTGTGTTTTATGTTCAATGTAAAACACACACTGGTCTGGGTAGGCATCCCATAGTCTTCCGAGACTGAAGGATGCCTACCCAGACCAGTGTGTGTTTTATGTTCAATGTACACAGTCCAGTGTGTGTTTTATGTTCAATGTACCCAGTACAGTGTGTGTTTTATGTTCAGTGTACCCAGCCCAGTGTGTTTTATGTTCAATGTACCCAGACCAGTGTATGTGTTTCATGTTCAATGTACCCAGACCAGTGTGTATTTTATGTTCAATGTACCCAGCCCAGTGTGTGTTTCATGTTCAATGTACCCAGACCAGTGTTTGCTTTATGTTCTATGTACCCAGACCAGTGTGTGTTTTATGTTTAGTGTACCCAGACCAGTGTGTGTTTTATGTTCAGTGTACCAGACCAGTGTGTGTTTTATGTTCAATGTACCCAGACCAGTGTGTGTTTTATGTTCAGTGTACCCAGTCCAGTGTGTGTTTTTGTTCAATGTACCCAGACCAGTGTGTGCTTTATGTTCAATGTACCCAGACCAGTGTGTGTTTTATGTTCAATATACCCAGACCAGTGTGTTTTTTATGTTCAGTGTACCCAGACCAGTGTGTGCTTTATGTTCAATGTACCCAGACCAGTGTGTGTTTTATGTTCAATGTACCCAGACCAGTGTGTGTTTTATGTTCAATGTACCCAGACCAGTGTGTTTTTTATGTTCAGTGTACCCAGACCAGTGTGTGTTTTATGTTCAGTGTACCCAGTCCAGTGTGTGCTTTATGTTCAATGTACCCAGCCCAGTGTGTTTTATGTTCAGTGTACCCAGACCAGTGTGTTTTATGTTCAATGTACCCAGACCAGTGTGTGTTTTATGTTTAGTGTACCCAGACCAGTGTGTGTTTTGTGTTCAATGTACCCAGACCAGTGTGTGTTTTATGTTCAATGTACCCAGACCAGTGTGTGTTTTATGTTCAGTGTACCCAGACCAGTGTGTGTTTTATGTTCAATGTACCCAGACCAGTGTGTGTTTTATGTTCAATGTACCCAGACCAGTGTGTTTTATGTTCAATGTACCCAGACCAGTGTGTGTGTTTCATGTTCAATGTACCCAGACCAGTGTGTGTTTTATGTTCAATGTACCCAGACCAGTGTGTGTTTCATGTTCAATGTACCCAGACCAGTGTGTTTTATGTTCAATGTACCCAGTCCAGTGTGTGTTTTATGTTCAGTGTACCCAGCCCAGTGTGTTTTATGTTCAATGTACCCAAACCAGTGTTTTATGTTCAATGTACCCAGACCACAGTGTGTTTTATGTTCAATGTACCCAAACCAGTGGTTTTTTTTTTCATGTTTAATGTATCCAGGCCCAGGTGTGTTTTATGTTCAATGTACCCAGACCAGTGTTTTTTTTTTCATGTTTAATGTACCCGGAGAAGTGTGTGTCTTATATTCAATGTACCCAAACCAGCGTTGTGTTCTTCATGTATTTAGACCAGTGTCTGTGTTTTATGTTCAATGTACCCAGACCTGTGTGTGTTTTATGTTCTATGTGCCCAGACCAGCATGTCTATTATATTCAATGTAACCAGACCAGTGTGCATTTTGTGTTCAATGTACCCAGACCACTGTGTTTGTTATGCTCAATGTACCCAGACCAGTGTGTTTTATATTCAATGTACCCAGACCAATGTGCGTTCTATATTCAATGTACCCAGACCAGTGTACGTGTGTTTTATGTTCAATGTACCCAGACCTGTGTGCATTTTGTGTTCAATGTACCCAGACCACTGTGTGTTTCCTGTTCAATGTACCCAGACCAGTGTTCTATGTTCAATGTACCCAGACCACTGTTTCCTGTTCAATGTACCCAGACCAGTGTTCTATGTTCAATGTACCCAGACCACTGTGTTTCCTGTTCAATGTACCCAGACCAGTGTTCTATGTTCAATGTACCCAGACCACTGTGTTTCCTGTTCAATGTACCCAGACCAGTGTTCTATGTTCAATGTACCCAGACCAGTGTGTGTGTTCTATGTTCAATGTACCCAGACCAGTGTTCTATGTTCAATGTACCCAGACCAGTGTTATATGTTCAATGTATCCAGACCAGTGTTTTCTGTTCAATGTACCCAGACCAGTGTGTTATGTTCAATGTACCCAGACCAGTGTGTTATGTTCAATGTACCCAGACCAGTGTGTTTTATGTTCAGCGTACCCAGACCAGTGTTTTATGTTCAATGTACCCAGACCAGTGTGCTATGTTCAATGTACCCAGACCAGTGTGTTATGTTCAATGTACCCAGACCAGTGTTGACCTCACCAAGGCCTTTGACACAGTGAACAGGGAGGCCCTCTGGACCATCCTATCCAAATTCGGATGCCCAGACAAGTTCGTCAACCTTATACGCCAGTTCCATGACAACATGACTGGGCAGGTTCTCTCAGGTGGAGAAGTATCAGAGCCTTTCAATATTAGCAACGGCGTCAAACAGGGATGCGTTCTGGCCCCGCTATCAGGGACTTGGACCTTGGGGTATATCTACGATACAGACTTGATGGCTCACTGTTCGACCTCCGCCGACTGAATTCCAGGACCAAGGTTGTGGAGAAGATCATCCTGGAAGCACTTTTTGCTGATGACTGTGCTCTCATGGCACACAAAGAGACTGACCTACAGCTCATCGCAGATAAGTCTGCAGAAGCCTCCCGCCTTTTTGGACTCACCATCAGTCTCAGCAAGACAGAGGTACTATTTCAGCCAGCGCCTGCATCAACTGCCCCTCCCCCCTCTATCTCCATGGAGGGCACCCAGCTAAAGACAGTGGATGACTTCAGGTACCTCGGCAGTACCATCAGCAACGACAGCAGCCTGGATAAAGAGATCAACGTCAGGATTTGCAAGGCCAGTCAAGCTCTTGGTCGCCTCCGAGCTCGTGTCCTGAACCAGCACAACATTCAGCTCTCAACAAAGCTCAAGGTGTACAGAGCCGTCGTCCTCACCAGCCTCCTCTATGGATGCGAGACATGGACTGTGTACAAAAGACACTTGAAGCAGCTGGAGAAGTTCCATATAAGAAGCCTGCGGTCAATTATGAAAATCCACTGGCAAGACCGGATTACAAACCTCGAGGTCCTGGACAGAGCTGAGATGACCAGCATCGAGGCCATGATACTGAAAGCCCAGCTTCGTTGGGTTGGTCACGTGGTCCGGATGGATGACCACAGGCTGCCAAAGCAGCTCATGTATGGCGAACTGACCTTGGGAAAGCGGAACCAAGGCAGACCACGCAAAAGGTTCAAGGACTGCGTGAAGTCCAACATCAAACACTCTGGCATCCCTCCCAAACAGATGGAGCTGTATGCTATGGACAGACCAGACTGGCGCGCCCTCACCATCCGGGCGCGTGACAACTTCAAGGAGAAGAGGCGAGCTGATGTGACTGCAGCACGGGCAAGAAGAAAGGCGTCAGCCACCAATCCTGACCGCCCCGGACAGTTTCCTTGCTCCCACTGCACCCGCGTCTGCCGATCAAGGATTGGCTTGACCAGTCACCTCCGTGCCCACACAAGACAAGGACTTGGCTCATGAGGACAGTCATCATCGGATCGATGGATGACCAAGAAGACCCAGACCAGTGTGTTTTATGTTCAATGTACATAGACCAGTGTGTTTTTATGTTCAATGTACCCAGACCAGTGTGTTATGTTCAATGTACCCAGACCAGTGTGGTTTATGTTCAATGTACCCAGACCAGTGTGTTTTATGTTCAGCGTACCCAGACCAGTGTTTTATGTTTCAATGTACCCAGACCAGTGTGTGTATTCTGTTCAATGTACCCAGACCAGTGTGTTTTATGTTCAGTGTACCCAGACCAGTGTTTTATGTTCAATGTACCCAGACCAGTGTGTTTTATGTTCAATGTACCCAGACCTGTGTGTTCTATTTTTAATGTACCCAGACCAGTGTGTTTTATGTTCAATGTACCCAGACCTGTGTGTTCTATGTTTAATGTACCCAGACCAGTGTGTTTTATGTTCAATGTACCCAGACCAGTTTGTTTTTTATGTTCAATGTACTCAGACCAGTGTGTGTTTTATGTTCAATGTACCCAGACCAGTGTGCGTTTTAAGTTCAATGTACCCAGCCCAGTGTGTGTTTTATGTTCAATGTACCCAGACCAGTGTGTGTTTTATGTTCAGTGTACCCAGCCCAGTGTGTTTTATGTTCAGTGTACCCAGACCAGTGTGTGTTTTATGTTCAGTGTACCCAGACCAGTGTGTTTTATGTTCAGTGTACCCAGACCAGTGTGTGTTTTATGTTCAGTGTACCCAGACCAGTGTGTGTTTTATGTTTAATGTACCCAGCCCAGTGTGTTTTATGTTCAGTGTACCCAGACCAGTGTGTTTTTTACGTTCAATGTACCCAGACCAGTGTGTGTTTTAAAGTTCAATGTACCCAGTCCACTGTGTTTTGTGTTCAATGTACCCAGTCCAGTGTATTTTATGTTCAATGTACCCAGACCAGTGTGTCTTATGTTCAATGTACCCAGACCAGTGTGTTTTAAGTTCAATGTACCCAGACCAGTGTGTTTTAAAGCTCAATGTACCCAGTCCAGTGTGTTTTATGTTCAATGTACCCAGACCAGTGTGTGTGTTATAAGTTCAATGTACCCAGACCAGTGTGTGTGTTATAAGTTCAATGTACCCAGACCAGTGTGTGTGTTATAAGTTCAATGTACCCAGACCAGTGTGTGTGTTATAAGTTCAATGTACCCAGACCAGTGTGTGTGTTATAAGTTCAATGTACACGGACCAGTGTCTGTTTTCTGTTCAATGTACCCAGACCAGTGTGTTTTCTGTTCAATGTACCCAGTCCAGTGTGTGTTTTTGTTCAATGTACCCAGACCAGTGTGTGTTTTATGTTCAGTGTACCCAGACCAGTGTGTTTTCTGTTCAATGTACCCAGACCAGTGTGTTTTATGTTCAATGTACCCAGACCAGTGTGTTTTCTGTTCAATGTACCCAGACCACTGTGTTTTATGTTCAATGTACCCAGACCAGTGTGTTTTCTGTTCAATGTACCCAGACCAGTGTGTTTTATGTTCAATGTACCCAGACCAGTGTGTCTTTTTTAAGTTCAATGTACCCAGACCAGTGTGTCTTTTTTAAGTTCAATGTACCCAGACCAGTGTGTCTTTTTTATGTTCAGTGTACCCAGACCAGTGTGTTTGTTTTAAAGTTCAATGTACCCAGACCAGTGTGTCTTTTTTAAGTTCAATGTACCCAGACCAGTGTGTCTTTTTTATGTTCAATGTACCCAGACCAGTGTGTTTGTTTTAAAGTTCAATGTACCCAGACCAGTGTGTCTTTTTTATGTTCAGTGTACCCAGACCAGTGTGTTTGTTTTAAAGTTCAATGTACCCAGACCAGTGTGTTTGTTTTAAAGTTCAATGTACCCAGACCAGTGTCTTTTTTATGTTCAATGTACCCAGACCAGTGTGTCTTTTTTTATGTTCAATGTACCCAGACCAGTGTGTCTTTTTTATGTTCAATGTACACAGTGTGTTTTAAGTTCAATGTACCCAGACCAGTGTTTTATTATATTCAATGTACCCAGACCAGTGTGTTTTCTGTTCAATGTACCCAGACCAGTGTGTTTTAGGTTCAATGTACCCAGACCACTGTGTTTTATATTCAATGTACCCAGACCACTGTGTTTTATGTTCAATGTACCCAGACCAGTGTGTTTTTCAGTTCAATGTACCCAGACCACTGTGTTTTATGTTCAATGTACCCAGACCAGTGTGTGTTTTATGTTCAATGTACCCAGACCACTGTATTTTATGTTCAATGTACCCAGACCAGTGTGTTTTATGTTCAATGTACCCAGACTAGTGTTTTATGTTCAATGTACCCAGACCAGTGTTTTCTGTTCAATGTACCCAGACCAGTGTTTTATGTTCAATGTACCCAGACCAGTGTGTGTATTCTGTTTAATGTACCCAGACCACTGTTTTCTGTTCAATGTACCCAGACCACTGTTTTATGTTCAATGTACCCAGACCAGTGTGTTTAAGTTCAATGTACCCAGACCACTGTTTTATGTTCAATGTACCCAGACCAGTGTGTTTTATGTTCAATGTACCCAGACCACTGTTTTATGTTCAATGTACCCAGACCATGTGTTTTAAGTTCAATGTACCCAGACCAGTGTTTTATGTTCAATGTACCCAGACCAGTGTGTTTTATGTTCAATGCACTCAGACCGGTTGTGTTTTATGTTCAATGCACTCAGACCGGTGTGTGTTTTATGTTCAATGTACTCAGAACAGTGTGTTTTATGTCCAGTGTACCCAGACCAGTGTGTGTTTTATGCTCAATGTACCCAGACCAGTGTGTTTTATGTTCAATGTACCCAGACCAGTGTTATATGTTCAAAGTACCCAGATCAGTGTGTGTTTTATGTTCAATGTACCCAGACCAGTGTGTTTTATGTTCAATGTACCCAGACCAGTGTGTGTTTTCTGTTCAATGTACCCAGACCAGTGTGTGCTTTCTATTCAATGTACCCAGACCAGTGTGTTTTATGTTCAATGTACCCAGACCAGTGTGTATTATGTTCAATGTACCCAGACCAGTGTTTTATTTTCAATGTACCCAGACCAGTGTGTGTATTCTGTTTAATGTACCCAGACCAGTGTGTTTTATGTTCAATGTACCCAGACCAGTGTGTGTTATGTTCAATGTACCCAGACCAGTGTTTTCTGTTCAATGTACCCAGTGTGTTTTATGTTCAATGTACCCAGATCAGTGTTTTATGTTCAATGTACCCAGACCAGTATGTGTTTTATATTCAATGTACCCAGACCAGTGTGTTCAATGTACCCAGACCAGTGTGTTTTATGTTCAATGTACCCAGACCAGTGTGTCTTCCGTTCAATGTACCCAGGCAGTGTGTTTTATATTCAATGTACCCAGACCAGTGTGTCTTCCGTTCAATGTACCCAGGCAGTGTATTTAATGTTCAATGTACCCAGCCCAGTGTGTCTTCAGTTCAATGTACCCAGGCAGTGTATTTAATGTTCAATGTACCCAGGCAGTGTATTTAATGTTCAATATACCCAGACCAGTGTGTCTTCAGTTCAATGTACCCAGGCAGTGTCTTTAATGTTCAATGTACCCAGGCAGTGTATTTAATGTTCAATGTACCCAGGCAGTGTATTTAATGTTCAATGTACCCAGGCAGTGTATTTAATGTTCAATGTACCCAGACCAGTGTGTCTTCAGTTCAATGTACCCAGGCAGTGTATTTAATGTTCAATGTACCCAGGCAGTGTATTTAATGTTCAATGTACCCAGCCCAGTGTGTCTTCAGTTCAATGTACCCAGGCAGTGTATTTAATGTTCAATGTACCCAGACCAGTGTGTCTTCAGTTCAATGTACCCAGGCAGTGTATTTAATGTTCAATGTACCCAGGCAGTGTATTTAATGTTCAATGTACCCAGGCAGTGTTTTTAATGTTCAATGTACCCAGGCAGTGTTTTTAATGTTCAATGTACCCAGACCAGTGTGTCTTCAGTTCAATGTACCCAGGCAGTGTACCCAGCCCAGTGTGTCTTCAGTTCAATGTACCCAGGCAGTGTATTTAATGTTCAATGTACCCAGCCCAGTGTGTCTTCAGTTCAATGTACCCAGACAGTGTGTTTTATATTCAATGTACCCAGCCCAGTGTGTCTTCAGTTCAATGTACCCAGGCAGTGTATTTAATGTTCAATGTACCCAGCCCAGTGTGTCTTCAGTTCAATGTACCCAGGCAGTGTATTTAATGTTCAATGTACCCAGCCCAGTGTGTCTTCAGTTCAATGTACCCAGGCAGTGTATTTAATGTTCAATGTACCCAGGCAGTGTATTTAATGTTCAATGTACCCAGCCCAGACGAAAGCTTCAGAACCTGATCTGTTGGTGCTCAAGTACAAAACCTGACTCAGACCTACAGTGTATCATCAGTCATTTTTTCGAGGATAACTGTAACAAACAAAATGCAGCCAATGAGAAGTGTAGGACTCAAGGAGGTGGTGAAGGGAAGGGGAGCGAAGGGGGAGGTGCTCATTACGGCCAGTTATCACCTCCATGTATCAGTAAGTTAACTAGTGACTGTTCATTCCCTCTTGAATTGCATGAAAGGGAGATAAGATGCATGTTTTCACAAGTTGTGCATCATAATAAAGTTGTAATATGTTTGTGATCAATGTTTTCCTAGCTGTTCAGCTGAAAGGTCAGGCTTGCTTCGCTTGAACCGTCATAACTCTGGATCAGTCCATTCAAAAAGCCCACAATCATGGAATTTTTTTTTTTTTTCTGTAACATGTTACAATTTACATTATGTTTCTATTATCCAGTCATTACTGGTTTCTAGATACAGAAGAAGAGTTCAACAGACTGCTCATCAGTCATTACTGGTTTCTAGATACAGAAGAGTTCAACAGACTGCTCATCAGTCATTACTGGTTTCTAGATACAGAAGAGTTCAACAGACTGCTCATCATTTCAATGCTCGTCATTCCTGCAGGCTGCGTTACCACATCATGATCAAATGCCAGTAAGACTTGAATGCGTCACAGTGATATATATATATATATGCGTTAAGTAGGCCTTTGCACGTGTAAATTTACACTTATGCACCAACATCAATCAGTAAAATCTCATCTATCACCTACCTCACTGTAAAAATATTTCGCTGACTTAATACTTAAGGTGTAAGTGTAAAAAAAACTGACCCCAAACAAACAACCTCTAAGCATCAATCAAATTTTGTCTGCACAAACATCGCCTGAAACAAAAAAGAAATAGCTTCCAAATACTATCCTTTCACTTATCATTCACTGACCGGGTATGGGATGGATGTGTTTGATTTGGACAGAAAAGAAACTTAAGCTATGGCTGGGCATAGGTTGGCATTTTATGAGTGTATGCACCTGACCTTGGATCAGACACTTGGCAGAAAAGGTTAAAAGGCTATACAAGTCTTGTCACTGTACATTTCTTCTGCTGTAGGAGCTTCAACACGTCAGATGAGGTTGCATGGTCACCTCTTGGAACATGTTTAATTCACTGAAGTGTCCTCGTTTGCGAATTTTTTGTCTGCAGGAGTAGCAGGTGAGTGGGTACCATATGCACCTCTAGTTTGCTGTTATGCACCTTAGTTTTATAATTAGGGCAAAAGCCTAAGCTTTAGAAACAGGCATCAATTAATCTTCTGTTTTGCTGGTCAGATTTCTCCCTTGCTGCCCTCTTCATTGAAAATACCTTACACCCTCATCCATCAACTGAACGTAAGAAAGAACAGAAAACCAGCAGTTGAGAGAAAGCGTGAACTTTTGAGTACTTTCAAATACAAAAGTGCTTTCCCCTGTTGCTCTCTAGAAAAAAAATTTAAACAAGGAGACAAAACTTGAATGCACCTCCTTTGTTGCAGAAATCCTAAAAAAATTGTGAATATCTTTTATCCTAGTACATCTTCTAAATCTCCTATAAAATTGTGAATATCTTTTATCCTTTTACATCTTCTAAATCTCCTATAAAATTGTGAATATCTTTTATCCTATGACATCTTCTAAATCTCCTATAAAATTGTGAATATTTTTTATCCCTTTCCATCTTCTAAATCTCCTATCAAATTGTGAATATCTTGTTTCCTATGACATCTAAATCTCCTATCAAATTGTGAATATCTTTTATCCTAGTACATCTCTAAATCTCCTATAATTGTGAAGATCTTTTATCCTATTACATCTTCTAAATCTATAAAATTGTGAATATCTTTTATCCAATTACACCTTCTAACTCTATAAAATTGCGTATATCTTTTATCCTATGACATCTTCTAAATCTCCTATAAAATTGTGAATATCTTTTATCCTAGTACATCTTCTAAATCTCCTATTGTGAATATCTTTTATCCTATGACATCTTCTAAATCTCCTATAAAATTGTGTACCCAGGCAGTGTTTTTAATGTTCAATGTACCCAGGCAGTGTATTTAATGTTCAATGTACCCAGACCAGTGTGTCTTCAGTTCAATGTACCCAGGCAGTGTACCCAGCCCAGTGTGTCTTCAGTTCAATGTACCCAGGCAGTGTATTTAATGTTCAATGTACCCAGCCCAGTGTGTCTTCAGTTCAATGTACCCAGACAGTGTGTTTTATATTCAATGTACCCAGCCCAGTGTGTCTTCAGTTCAATGTACCCAGGCAGTGTATTTAATGTTCAATGTACCCAGCCCAGTGTGTCTTCAGTTCAATGTACCCAGGCAGTGTATTTAATGTTCAATGTACCCAGCCCAGTGTGTCTTCAGTTCAATGTACCCAGGCAGTGTATTTAATGTTCAATGTACCCAGGCAGTGTATTTAATGTTCAATGTACCCAGCCCAGACGAAAGCTTCAGAACCTGATCTGTTGGTGCTCAAGTACAAAACCTGACTCAGACCTACAGTGTATCATCAGTCATTTTTTCGAGGATAACTGTAACAAACAAAATGCAGCCAATGAGAAGTGTAGGACTCAAGGAGGTGGTGAAGGGAAGGGGAGCGAAGGGGGAGGTGCTCATTACGGCCAGTTATCACCTCCATGTATCAGTAAGTTAACTAGTGACTGTTCATTCCCTCTTGAATTGCATGAAAGGGAGATAAGATGCATGTTTTCACAAGTTGTGCATCATAATAAAGTTGTAATATGTTTGTGATCAATGTTTTCCTAGCTGTTCAGCTGAAAGGTCAGGCTTGCTTCGCTTGAACCGTCATAACTCTGGATCAGTCCATTCAAAAAGCCCACAATAATGGAATTTTTTTTTTTTTTCTGTAACATGTTACAATTTACATTATGTTTCTATTATCCAGTCATTACTGGTTTCTAGATACAGAAGAAGAGTTCAACAGACTGCTCATCAGTCATTACTGGTTTCTAGATACAGAAGAGTTCAACAGACTGCTCATCAGTCATTACTGGTTTCTAGATACAGAAGAGTTCAACAGACTGCTCATCATTTCAATGCTCGTCATTCCTGCAGGCTGCGTTACCACATCATGATCAAATGCCAGTAAGACTTGAATGCGTCACAGTGATATATATATATATATATATATGCGTTAAGTAGGCCTTTGCACGTGTAAATTTACACTTATGCACCAACATCAATCAGTAAAATCTCATCTATCACCTACCTCACTGTAAAAATATTTCGCTGACTTAATACTTAAGGTGTAAGTGTAAAAAAAACTGACCCCAAACAAACAACCTCTAAGCATCAATCAAATTTTGTCTGCACAAACATCGCCTGAAACAAAAAAGAAATAGCTTCCAAATACTATCCTTTCACTTATCATTCACTGACCGGGTATGGGATGGATGTGTTTGATTTGGACAGAAAAGAAACTTAAGCTATGGCTGGGCATAGGTTGGCATTTTATGAGTGTATGCACCTGACCTTGGATCAGACACTTGGCAGAAAAGGTTAAAAGGCTATACAAGTCTTGTCACTGTACATTTCTTCTGCTGTAGGAGCTTCAACACGTCAGATGAGGTTGCATGGTCACCTCTTGGAACATATTTAATTCACTGAAGTGTCCTCGTTTGCGAATTTTTTGTCTGCAGGAGTAGCAGGTGAGTGGGTACCATATGCACCTCTAGTTTGCTGTTATGCACCTTAGTTTTATAATTAGGGCAAAAGCCTAAGCTTTAGAAACAGGCATCAATTAATCTTCTGTTTTGCTGGTCAGATTTCTCCCTTGCTGCCCTCTTCATTGAAAATACCTTACACCCTCATCCATCAACTGAACATAAGAAAGAACAGAAAACCAGCAGTTGAGAGAAAGCGTGAACTTTTGAGTACTTTCAAATACAAAAGTGCTTTCCCCTGTTGCTCTCTAGAAAAAAAATTTAAACAAGGAGACAAAACTTGAATGCACCTCCTTTGTTGCAGAAATCCTATAAAATTGTGAATATCTTTTATCCTAGTACATCTTCTAAATCTCCTATAAAATTGTGAATATCTTTTATCCTTTTACATCTTCTAAATCTCCTATAAAATTGTGAATATCTTTTATCCTATGACATCTAAATCTCCTATAAAATTGTGAATATTTTTTATCCCTTTCCATCTTCTAAATCTCCTATCAAATTGTGAATATCTTGTTTCCAATGACATCTAAATCTCCTATCAAATTGTGAATATCTTTTATCCTAGTACATCTCTAAATCTCCTATAATTGTGAAGATCTTTTATCCTATTACATCTTCTAAATCTATAAAATTGTGAATATCTTTTATCCAATTACACCTTCTAACTCTATAAAATTGCGTATATCTTTTATCCTATGACATCTTCTAAATCTCCTATAAAATTGTGAATATCTTTTATCCTAGTACATCTTCTAAATCTCCTATTGTGAATATCTTTTATCCTATGACATCTTCTAAATCTCCTATAAAATTGTGAATATCTTTTATCCTAGTACATCTTCTAAATCTATAAAATTGTGAATATCTTCTATCCAATTACATCTTCTAAATCTCCTATAAAATTGTGAATATCTTTTCCTAGTACATCTTCTAAATCTATAAAATTGTGAATATCTTTTATCCTAGTACATCTTCTAAACCTCCTATAAAATTGTGAAGATCTTTTATCCTATTACATCTTCTAAATCTGACACAAAATCCTCGATTAAGAGTGACTGGCCCACTTACGGGATTTTTCTTTTGTTGTTGAAATTACTGTCAAATTTGGACACCTTTGTTTATTTTGAACTTTTCAAATTACACACTAACCACGACAGCAGGTAATTCAGCACCTGTGATGTCCATGTACATCCCTTCCTCACCATCCTGCCTCAGCATGCCTCTTCATCCCCTTCTCTACAGGTAGTCAACCCTCATTGGCTGATGCAGTTTATTTCCCCATGTTTCTGGAGTCGGCAGTACCGCTCACACTACCTCTGGTGTCGATCTGATCTCTATCAATACATTATCACACTGACCAAGTCTTCCAAGGAAAAAAATATAATGATCTCATCATGCTGCCTATTCTCATCACTTTGTAAATCCTTGAAAATTCTTACAAGGTCAAGAACTAATTCACGACCTGGTAAAAAAAAAAAAAAACTAGTTGCTTCTAATGTTGGATGCAGAAGTCGTGTCCTGTGCTACTGAACCATTCAGACCAGAGATGTTGTTTGCCACTTTTGTACAGCAGCATGCAGGAACATCAAAAGTGGGGGTTTTTTGGTTTTTTTTTCAGCATACGAGCAATAAACACCAATAAAACACCTGCACAATTAGCTGGTTCCAATTACAGAAGGAATCCATACCAACCCATGTGCAAGTGATGCCTCATTATACTGTTGTCTTTCTCTTACTATGAAGTGGGCACTAGCCACTACTAGTCAGTCAATGTACAGACTGACTGTGAAGCTTTCTGTCAAACATGGTCTGTAAGAAAGATATATCAGGTCTGTGACACTAAATAAGTGAACTTACATACAATGTTAGGCACCTAACTATTTACTGCTTTCCAGCAATGGTTTACAAATGCATAAAATATCTGTGAACTCTTTTTTCAATCTACCTTCTGTTACTTATAAAACAACTTAAAAAGGCAGGATGACCAAGGACAGAAAGGCTGTATCTGCTGGCATTACCCCAACCACACAACTCAGCATGCCTTGATTCAAATGAATCAAATCTGTCTCCATTTCCATTTTGCACTATCTTTTGCTAACCAGCATATGAGGTACTTAGAGCAACAACTTGGTGAGTTGATTTTAACGAGGTGACAGCCCTGATGTGGCCCTTTGCGGTCGGCTGGGCTATAAGCAACATTATCTTATCCGAACTGTAGAACTCCCAAGTGTCCACCTTAGGTCTGGCACGATGAACTGGAAATTCAGTGAAAAATAACGCTGTCTTTTCTATCTGAGAATAAATGCCATAGTACTAGACAACCATTGAAGGGGAAATGTAGTCAGTGTAAGGACAGAAAAAGCCTTTCAAACATAGGATCCACACTGCATTAAATCTTTTCAACTGGTCATGATGTTTTTAGCTGCTAGTGTACAACCATCAGGTTGTGACATCATATTACTTCTAACCTGCTTACCTTAAAAAAGCTTTTTCATAAAAGTGTTTAGTGAAGGTTTAGTATCCTACAATGACACTTGGACAGTTGAAAATGAACTTACTAGATTCAAAAATAATTTTGACACTATGTATACTTCCTGAAGACAGTTTAGTAACACTGAAATATGCATGTAAACAAAGACATGCATGCACTGTGACAATTAGAGAATTTTGGAATCAGAATTACTTTCACAGTGGAGTTCAAAGTCTTCACAGTCACTTTCATTTGTATTCTGGAATCAGAATTACCTTCACAGTGGAGTTCAATGTCTTCACAGTCACTTTCATCTGTAAAACTACCTTCATTTTCTTCAACACTGTTATCATAATTCAAAAACAACTCATCGACTTCTGTTGTCTATTCCTTTTTATGCCATCATAATTCATAAACAACTCATCAACCTCTTCTGTTGTCTATTCCTTTTAAGGTTATTCCGAAGATGATGATTTTTTTAAAGTTTGGAAAAAAAGCAACAAAAATTAGAAAATTGAAATGGCCATATAAGCATCTCCACAGTTAAGTTATCCATAAACAGTTCAGCGGAGAAAGCATACAATGCACATCTATGCTCTTCAGCTATCCGTAAGTGGTTCAGAAGAGAAAGCGAAATATGCAAAGAATGAGTTAACTAACTTAAAATACTGCAGTGGCACAAGAATATTTGTACCTGGTCTACAGCGGAAGTAAAGGTGGTATGAGTTACCTCATTTCTGGAGATGTGAAACCAAGGTAATTTAACAGTACACTAGCATGTTCACCTTTCTTTTTCTCTAACCCATACAGACAAAGCGTACCATCAAACTTCAATCATACTGCCCTTACCATATGCACCTGAGACACTAAGCTCTGAAAATACACTAAGCTTTGAAAATAAACACTTATAACAATGGAACATTTCATATCGCAACACACTGCAACTACGTTGATCACCGCCACACAATTGCCATCCCATGACTGACAACAGTACTGTTCAAACTTATTCACCACCTGCTCTGAAGCAGAATTAAACATGGCTTGCAAAATGTTCATCCCTCTCAACCAGTGGAAAGCTCACAATATCAAGAAATGAGAAGAGTAAGTGGCCTCCATGATGAATGTGTGATGAATGCACGTGTGCTTCTCATTCCTTCTTTAGACTATGTTACGCTGCTCTCTTTGATTCCTTCAGTTTTCACTGCTGTTCTTTCAGAGCCCATCAATCGACTGCAGCTATTATGATTTTTGTGGAGGGTGTGGTTCATGAACTGTTGCCTTTTACACACTGGAAATGATGATACATACACTCACTTGCATGTGAATCATGTCAAGGTTCATTCATGATACTTGTATTTCCTGATCTGGACACCGATGAGTTGCAGATGCTACTAGGATATTTGTCCATGGTCAGAAGCTAGAATCAGTTCAACAATTCACTGACCTAGGATATTTGTCCATGGTCAGAAGCTAGAATCAGTTCAACAATTCACTGACCTAGGATATTTGTCCATGGTCAGAAGCTAGAATCAGTTCAACAATTCACTTACCTAGGATATTTGTCCATAGTCAGAAGCTAGAATCAGTTCAACAATTCACTTACCTAGGATATTTGTCCATGGTCAGAAGCTAGAATCAGTTCAACAATTCACTTACCTAGGATATTTGTCCATAGTCAGAAGCTAGAATCAGTTCAACAATTCACTTACCTAGGATATTTGTCCATGGTCAGAAGCTAGAATCAGTTCAACAATTCACTTACCTAGGATATTTGTCCATAGTCAGAAGCTAGAATCAGTTCAACAATTCACTGACCTAGGATATTTGTCCATGGTCAGAAGCTAGAATCAGTTCAACAATTCACTTACCTAGGATATTTGTCCATGGTCAGAAGCTAGAATCAGTTCAACAATTCACTTACCTAGGATATTTTGTCCATGGTCAGAAGCTAGAATCAGTTCAACAATTCACTTACCTAGGATATTTGTCCATGGTCAGAAGCTAGAATCAGTTCAACAATTCACTTACCTAGGATATTTGTCCATGGTCAGAAGCTAGAATCAATTTAACAATTCACTTACCTAGGATTCATCATTACCAGTGTGAGACCCAAACCTGAAACCCTCTCCAGGGCAGCACAGACAGCACCAGCGCTGTCCAGATTAACACCTTCATGTAAGGACAAGAACATCTTCATAAACCACAGGAGTAGGCTCCTGCCTTCATTGATATATTCCATCTTCCAGTCAGCATGCAAGACGTGGTCCCTCACTGTGTGTGGATCTGGAAAGAAGAATCCAGGCCATGGAAATGAGATGCTACTGCCAGATACTAAACATCAGATACACTGATCACCAGTCAACACATGCGTCACACCCTCAGACAGCACATTGGACCGTACAAAGATCAACAGACATCAGTCAGGAAAGGAAAACCACGTTGGTATGGCCATGTAACAACATCCGATAGCCTTGCAAAACAGTCCACCAGGGCACTGTTGAAGGAATGAGATGGAAGGAAAGACAGGAGAAAAACATCAATGAACTGACAGCTTTGAAAAGTGGACAGCATTTTCAGAGACTTAAGGAACCTGGTGACCTGTTCTTAGAATAGAGCCCAAAACATTCCCAATGAAGCTAAGGGAGAAGAAGAAGATACTGATGTCAGTTACAACAGCCCTGTCTGGTTAAATATATTAAAAATTAATCAACACCTTCTTTTGCATGCATCATTTATAGATGCCATCAGTACCATTCTACATTTAATGACGATCTCAGAAAGCCTTACAGCCGGGGCTCCCAGGTTCCGTAATCAACTCAACTGCAGGCAATCTTATAACATGAAATTCTGCCATCAAAAATCTCTCTATAGAGCAAAATGAAATTTTATGTATGTGCATGTATGCAAGTGAGTGTCTGGGTGTCTCTCTCACTGTGTATGTGTGTGTGTGTGTTGGGCATGTGTTGAGTAGTACCATGCTTTCCTTCAACTACTGTTACAATTTCATGTGTCCTGACAGACGGAGCCTGCTTTTGGGACTTGACTGACTGTGGCTGTGCTCCATACACCACATGTGGTCTGTCAGATCATCCACAGCAAACATCAGACAGACAGTCAGTCAAAATGACTGTGGCTGTGCTCCATACACCACATGTGGTCTGTCAGATCATCCACAGCAAACATCAGACAGACAGTCAGTCAAAATGACTGTGGCTGTGCTCCACACACCACATGTGGTCTGTCAGATCATCCACAGCAAACATCAGACAGACAGTCAGTCAAAATGACTGTGGCTGTGCTCCACACACCACATGTGGTCTGTCAGATGATCCACAGCCAGACATCAGACAGACAGTCAAAATGACTGTGGCTGTGCTCCATACACCACATGTGGTCTGTCAGATCATCCACAGCAAACATCAGACAGACAGTCAGTCAAAATGACTGTGGCTGTGCTCCATACACCACATGTGGTCTGTCAGATCATCCACAGCAAACATCAGACAGACAGTCAGTCAAAATGACTGTGGCTGTGCTCCACACACCACATGTGGTCTGTCAGATGATCCACAGCCAGACATCAGACAGTCAGTCTAAATGACTGTGGCTGTGCTACACACACCACATGTGGTCTGTCAGCTGATCCACAGCCAGACATCAGACAGTCAAAATGACTGTGGCTGTGCTCCACACACCACATGTGGTCTGTCAGCTGATCCACAGCCAGACGTCAGACAGTCAAAATGACTGTGGCTGTGCTCCACACACATGTGGTCTGTCAGATGATCCACAGCCAGACATCAGTCAAAATGACTGTGGCTGTGCTCCACACACAACATGTGGTCTGTCAGATGATCCACAGCCAGACATCAGACAGACAGTCAAAATGACTGTGGCTGTGCTCCACACACCACATGTGGTCTGTCAGATGATCCACAGCCAGACGTCAGAGGGTTCTCACAGGACACCAGCTACATCACAACATTTCATCTGGGGATTAGTTCTGCTCTGACTCACACTGCAAAAAACAAACAAACCCGGAACAAAACAAAACAAAAAAAGGCCTTTTCAAACCCACACATTATTTCTTTCATGACATCTTGAACCAGTCATTCTGTCAATGGTATTGTAAAGTCAGCACGTTTCATTTGTACACTAATCTCTCTGGTAAAGTCACACACTTTTATCTCCCACATATATATATACACTGTGAATGCACACATTCATTCATTAACAGCTATGTTTCTTCGTTTCATGATTCCTCTCCACATACACACACACACACACATTCTCCCTTCCCCCCACCAAACACCCACTAAAACTGGCACAATCACATGAACATCTGTGAGTGGGACTGAAGTTATTTCCAAGATATTTAAACTCTTACCACATCACTCAAGTAACTGTTTTAAGTATTTACACCAATTGTCGTAGTTTCCAACCAACAGCCTCACACACTGTTTTATCGGAGTCACTTTGCCCAATCTCACAGATCATTCTACATAACAATGCCATATATATCACAACAATTTCCACTGTCACTTAAAAACAAACACCATCGGACAATTTCTGCACGGAACAATGAACAAGCTTCTAGCACAGTCTACAAAGTCCTTCACAAACAGATTCAGACTAATGAAAAGCCTTCTGTAACCTAACAAAGGAACAAATTGGCACCATGTGACTTGGAAGATGATGTATATTATTACTACCAAAGTTAACAACTCAAAGAGCAAAGACAGCGAGAGACGACTGGCAAACAGGAAGACAGACAAGACAAAGAACGGACACAGGCAGTGGATCATCATCCAAGACAGGAACAAAGAGAGGGAAGGGGCATGAACGATGGTCATCTTCTCAGACAGGTACAATAGAGGGAAAGGACAGGGAAAGAAGGTCATCTTCTATGATAGGCCAAATAGGTCATCTTCTATGATAGGCAAAATGGGTCATCTTCTTTGACAGGCCAAATGGGTCATCTTCTTTGACAGGGCAAATGGGTCACCTTCTACGACAGGCCAAATAGGTCATCTTCTATGACAGGCCAAATGGGTCATCTTCTATGACAGGCCAAATATCTTCTATGACAGGAACAAAGAGAGGGAAGGGGCATGAACGATGGGTCATCTTCTCAGACAGGTACAATAAAGGAAAAGGACAGGGGAAGTAGGTCATCTTCTATGACAGGCCAAATGGGTCATTTTCTGTGACTGGCCAAATGTGTCATTTTCTGTGACAGGCCAAATGGGTCATCTTCTTTGACAGGCCATCTTCTTTGACAGGCCAAACATCAGGGTCATCTTCTATGATAGTGTGTGTTTTATGTTCAATGTACCCAGTCCAGTGTGTGTTTTATGTTCAATGTACCCAGACCAGTGTGTGTTTCATGTTCAATGTACCTCGACCAGTGTGGGTTTTATGTTCAATGTACCTCGACCAGTGTGTGTTTTATGTTCAATGTACCCAGACCAGTGTGTGTTTTATGTTCAATGTACCCAGACCTGTGTGTGTTTTATGTTCAATGTACCCAGACCAGTGTGTGTTTTATGTTCAATGTACCCAGCCCAGTGTGTTTGTTACATTCAATGTACCTCGACCAGTGTGTGTTTCATGTTCAATGTACTCCAACTACTGTGTGCTTTATGTTCAACGTACCCAGACCAGTGTGTGTTTTATATTCAGTGTACCCAGACCAGTGTGTTTTATGTTCAGTGTACCCAGACCAGTGTGTTTTATGTTCAATGTACCCAGACCAGTGTGTTTTATGTTCAATGTACCCAGACCAGTGTGTTTTATGTTCAATGTACCCAGACCAGTGTGTTTTATGTTCAGTGTACCCAGACCAGTGTGTTTTATGTTCAGTGTACCCAGTCCAGTGTGTGCTTTATGTTCAATGTACCCAGACCAGTGTGTTTTATGTTCAATGTATCCAGACCAGTGTGTTTTATGTTCAGTGTACCCAGACCAGTGTGTGTTTTATGTTCAATGTACCCAGACCAGTGTGTTTTATGTTCAGTGTACCCAGTCCAGTGTGTGCTTTATGTTCAATGTACCCAGACCAGTGTGTTTTATGTTCAATGTACCCAGACCAGTGTGTGTTTTATGTTCAGTGTACCCAGACCAGTGTGTGTTTTATGTTCAATGTACCCAGTCCAGTGTGTGTTTTATGTTCAATGTACCCAGTCCAGTGTGTGTTTTATGTTCAATGTACCCAGACCAGTGTGTGTTTTATGTTCAATGTACCCAGCCCAGTATGTGTTTTATGTTCAGTGTACCCTGTCCAGTGTGTGTTTTAAAGTTCAATGTACCCAGACCAGTGTGTGTTTTATGTTCAGTGTACCCAGACCAGTGTGTGTTTTATGATAGGCCAAATAGGTCATCTTCTATGACAAGCCAAATGGGTCATCTTCCATGACAGGCCAAATGAGATATCTTCTATGACAGGCCAAATAGGTCATCTTCTATGACAGGCCAAATAGGTCATCTTCTATGACAGGCCAAATAAGACATCTTCTATGACAGGAACAAAGAGAAATGGGGGAATAAATGAGGGCAATGGGTCATCTTAAAGATGAGAACAGTCAGAAAGAAGAGACCTGGAAGAGGGTCATCATCTGAGACAGAAAAACAAGGAGGGATAGGACAGGGAATCTGGGTCATCATCCGAGACAAAAGAGAAAGATTGGAAAGACTGGGCCAGTCAGTCATCATCCGAGACAAAAGAGAAAGATTGGAAAGACTGGACCAGTCAGTCATCATCTGAGACAAAAGAGAAAGATTGGAAAGACTGGGACAGTCAGTCATCATCCGAGACAAAAGAGAAAGATTGGAAAGACTGGGACAGTCAGTCGTCATCCGAGACAAAAGAGACAGATTGGAAAGACTGGGACAGTCCAGTCACTCATCTTTTAAGACAATGCAGGGAAAGACGGGGACAGTCAATCATCTTTTAAGACAAAAGAGAAAGATTGGATAGACTGGGACAGTCAGTCATCACCTGAGACAAAAGAGAAAGATTGGAAAGACTGGGACAGTCAGTCATCTTTTAAGACAATGCAGGAAAGACAGGGACAGTCAGTCATCTTTTAAGACAAAAGAGAAAGATTGGAAAGACTGGGACAGTCAGTCATCTTTTAAGACAATAGACAATGCAGGGAAAGACTGAGACAGTCAGTCATCTTTTAAGACAATAGACAATGCAGGGAAAGACAGGACAGTCAGTCATCTTTTAAGACAATAGACAATGCAAGGAAAGACAGGGACAGTCAGTCATCTTTTAAGACAATAGACAATGCAGGGAAAGACAGGGACAGTCAGTCATCTTTTAAGACAATGCAGGGAAAGACAGGGACAGTCAGTCATCTTTTAAGACAATAGACAATGCAAGGAAAGACAGGGACAGTCAGTCATCTTTTAAGACAATGCAGGGAAAGACAGGGACAGTCAGTCATCTTTTAAGACAATAGACAATGCAAGGAAAGACAGGGACAGTCAGTCATCTTTTAAGACAATGCAGGGAAAGACAGGGACAGTCAGTCATCTTTTAAGACAATGCAGGGAAAGACAGGGACAGTCAGTCATCTTTTAAGACAATGCAGGGAAAGACAGGGACAGTCAGTCATCTTTTAAGACAAAAGAACAAAAAGGGGAGGATAGAGGACCTGGGTCATCTTTTCAGACAGATAGAGAGGGAAAGAACAACTAAAGCTGGTCATTTTTTTCACACAGACAGAAAAGGAAAGGACAAGAGAATTGGGTCATCTTTTAAGAAAAAGGAGGATCGTGGAAGTGTGTCGCCTTTTAAGACAGACACAAAAGGGAAGGGCAGGGTAATGGTTCATCTTTAAGGACAGGATAATAAAAGGGGAAAAAAAGGAGAAGGGAAGAGACAAGAGAAGTGGGTCGTTTTGAAGACAAAGAGGCCTGGGATGAAGAGGCCAAGAGAAGAAGACAGAGAGGGGAAAGACAAGGGAAGTGGGTCACCTTCTAATATAATAAGATGCAGAAGGGAAGGACAAGGGAAAATGGTCATCTTCTGACATAGACAGGAAGGACAGAGGAAGAGGGTCATCTTCTGACATAGACAGGAAGGACAGAGGAAGAGGGTCATCTTCAGACATAGACAGGAAGGACAGAGGAAGAGGGTCATCTTCTGACATAGACAGGAAGGACAGAGGAAGAGGGTCATCTTCAGACATAGACAGGAAGGACAGAGGAAGAGGGTCATCTTCTGACATAGACAGGAAGGACAGAGGAAGAGGGTCATTTTCTGACATAGACAGGAAGGACAGAGGAAATGGATGGAGGCGATGGAGTGGGCTGGGATTTTTTCTCGGGCTGCGGTGCGAGCAATCTTCAGGGTCGTCTTCTTCTCTTTGATTTGCCGTTGGACGACCTGCAGGCAAGGAGGGAGTTCTGGTGTGCATTTGTTGAGGCAAGGGCCAAGGACATTCATATCCAGCAGTCGCCTTATGCGTACCTGCATGGACGGGTCGCCGGGGTCCTTGATGACAAGAACTGGGACATCAGAGCAGATGGTATCAAAGACTTCGATGTTGACGAGAATGAAGCTGGAGTAGGGAACCTCAGCTCCGTTCACTGCCCGCAGTTTGATGTGACAGTGTTCTCGTCTCAAGTCTTTCAGTTTTTTCAGGCCCACTTCTCAGTGACCGTAGTGACTTCACTGCCAGTGTCTAGGAGGGCAGATCGTGGCTTCCCGTTGATGCTGATGTTCGTTGTAGGGACTGCCCAGCAAGGTCTTTTCTTCTTTTGCTCTCCTTGTCCCTTCTGTCTCTTTATCCCCCCGCTGCCTGACTGTTCACAGCAGCGGGGGCTAGAAGTTTTCCTGCTGCTGCCGTCGGTCTCTTTGCTGCTGCTGTCCGTTTTCTTGCTTGCTGCTGCTGCTACCATTGGATGCTGTTGTATGGTAGTCAACTCTGGTACCGTTGTTTGGCCCAACAGTCGACCTCCTGATGACCCAGGCGTTGGCACCACCAGCACCTTAGAGAGCCTTGACGGTCTTGCTGTTGGTTCTGCTGACAATTCTGCCGTTGGTCTTGCAGTTGACAACCGAGTTGCGGCTCTTGCTGTTGACAGGATTGCTGGGCCGCAATGACTGGTTGATGGTACTGCTGCTGACGTTCCAGCTGAATTTGCAAGGCTGCCACGTGGTTTTCCAGCCGTGCCACAATGTCTGGCGTGACGACTGCTTGCTGGGTGACAGGATCTGGCAAATTGTCTTCCCTCATCCATTGTTGTGCCTCCTTGATGATGTCCATGAAGACGGTGTCTGGTTTGTCTCTCAGGAAGTGTTTGAGGTCTCCTTTTGAGGGACGGTGGATGTAGAATGCTTCCTTCAGAATTCTGTCAGTGAGGGTATCTCTTTCGGCAGTGTTGGTCTTGTTAAAGAGTGTCCGCAGAGCTGTGGCGTACTCCCCCACACCCTCTGCAACACCCTGCTGTCACTTAAAAAAAGTGCCAGCCAGGGCAGAGGATTCTCCGTGGTCACCTCAACGCCAGCGTAGGTTGGCGAAAATTTTTTCTGGCGTGTCGATGTCCTCCGTGCTATGAGAGAGGATTTCTTGACGGGTTTGTCCATCCAGGGCGCTGAAAATCCTATGGAGCTATGGAGTCCAGGGTTGGCTGGAGGTGTAGCACGATGGCGGTTTCCTTGATGAAGGCTTCGACATCTCCGTCGCCCTTGAAACGTCAAAGCTTGTGGCGGACCGGATGTGGCTAGCGGGGGTCTAAGTGACGGGGGTCAGTCTTGTGCTTCGTCCTCCATATCTATGAAGGCAAGTCTCCATGCTTCGTATTCCATGTTGTCCCGCGCTCTTCTTGGGCTGTGTCTCCCTCTTGGTCCCTTCTATCTTCAATCCTGCTCGCAGTGCCACTTGTGATGGTGGTGTGGAATGGTAAGGGGTGTTCAGACGAAGACAGGCAGATAGTGTAGGAGGCAAGGGACAGCAGCTGGTCGAGAGACGATCAGGAAGGCAGGAGGAGGTGAGGGTTGACGTTTATTATTTTTTCTTTGATCAGCATAAATCTGAACTCAATCATAAATCTGAACTCAATTTTCATAATCTTCTAATTGGACCTCTCTTCAATCTGAACTCGATGAGGCATACCCTCAATCAAACTCGATTATACACACCCTACATACACCCTCCTTACAATCTCTCCACAGGGCCATGGGGGACCTCTTTTATAGACTTGTGTTTGTTTAGGGATCCCAAGGGTCACACACAGAATGCTTACTATCACCAAACAACTATAACCGTTTCCATTAGTGCACATCTAAACAAACACCATCACGATCCCTGATTAGATCTAGACAAGGACACAATATGACGTCATTAACCAAAACCAAATGATAAAATGACAAACTTAAACTTTTATAAAAAAATGTTATTCTTATTGTTACAACTCTGAAAACTACAGAAAAGAAACTTACTTGAAATTCTGAACGATCGTTAAAAGTAAGAACATAAATCTTAACTTGCTCAGGGGAACAACTCCGCGACTTAGCAACAAAAATCTATGATCACATCAAATTTTTCTGGCATATGTAGTGCTGCACCACTACGCAGGGGAAGAGGGTCATCTTCTGACATAGACAGGAAGGACAAGGAAGAGGGTCATCTTCTGACATAGACAGGAAGGACAAGGAAGAGGGTCATCTTCTGACATAGACAGGAAGGACAAGGAAGAGGGTCATCTTCTGACATAGACAGGAAGGACAGAGGAAGAGGGTCATCTTCTGACATAGACAGGAAGGACAAGGAAGAGGGTCATCTTCTGACATAGACAGGAAGGACAGAGGAAGAGGGTCATCTTCTGACATAGACAGGAAGGACAAGGAAGAGGGTCATCTTCTGACATAGACAGGAAGGACAAGGAAGAGGGTCATCTTCTGACATAGACAGGAAGGACAGGAAGAGGGTCATCTTCTGACATAGACAGGAAGGACAAGGAAGAGGGTCACGTTCTGACATAGACAGGAAGGACAAGGAAGAGGGTCATCTTCTGACATAGACAGGAAGGACAAGGAAGAGGGTCATCTTCTGACATAGACAGGAAGGACAAGGAAGAGGGTCATCTTCTGACATAGACAGGAAGGACAGAGGAAGAGGATCATCTTCTGACATAGACAGGAAGGACAAGGAAGAGGGTCATCTGACATAGACAGGAAAGACAGAGGAAGAGGATCATCTTCTGACATAGACAGGAAGGACAAGGAAGAGGGTCATCTGACATAGACAGGAAGGACAGAGGAAGAGAGTCATCTGACATAGACAGGAAGGGGGTCATCTTCTGACATAGACAGGAAGGACAAGAAAGAGGGTCATCTTCTGACATAGACAGGAAGGACAGGGAAGAGGGTCATCTTCTGACATAGACAGGAAGGACAAGGAAGAGGGTCATCTTCTGACATAGACAGGAAGGACAGAGGAAGAGGGTCATCTTCTGACATAGACAGGAAGGACAGAGGAAGAGGGTCATCTTCTGACATAGACAGGAAGGACAAGGAAGAGGATCATCTTCTGACATAGACAGGAAGGACAGGGAAGAGGGTCATCTTCTGACATAGACAGGAAGAATAAGGAAGAGGGTCATCTTCTGACATAGACAGGAAGAATAAGGAAGAGGGTCATCTGACATATAGAAGAAGAAAAAGAAACACCCGAAGGTGCTGGGGAGGACCCAGAGAAGCACTGTCTTCGCCCGCCTTTAGAGCAGTCCTGTACCACCCTTGGAGGCCTGCGCTGTGTTGACGATGGGTACAGGCACGCACAGGACACTCCATTAAGATATCAAGGGACATAATTGCTCCTGAACAGAGGTAAATTAGACTACAGGATGCAGCTCATAACAGCCTTAAAGTAGCATCCCCATGGGTGTACCAGTCCATATTTCATGACTGCAGAGATACAAAAAATCATCCCTTATGTCTAAAACTTCCGGCCATGCACGCGCCAACAAAAGTAGCCCAACAGAAATGACCGAAATTCTCGTTTGGCACAACGATGGCCTGCGCTTCGACATCGTCAGCTACTCAGTCCGACAGAGAATCTCTGGAAGATTGCATGTGCACTATTTGTTTATGCATTCTCATCCATCCCGTGACCCTTCCTTGTGGCCACGAGTTGTGTATGCCTTGCTTCAAGCAAAATGTGGAAGAAGCC
This sequence comes from Conus ventricosus, assembly GCA_018398815.1. NCBI lineage: Eukaryota > Metazoa > Mollusca > Gastropoda > Neogastropoda > Conidae > Conus > Conus ventricosus. The sequence goes on from CM031605.1 coordinate 100,098,212, forward strand.
AGTTTGACCTGCCCTTTTGCAGAACTCGTATTTCCACCTGGGCCCGCAAAGCGTCCAGAACAAATTCTCTTGTGGATCAGAAACGGTGGGAGCAGATTCAGAGGTTGTTTCCACAGCGAGTTCAAAGACGCCTCGAAGGACAGGATGACGAGACTGACGAAGAAATACAAGAAAAAGAAGACGTTGGATGGAGTAATGGTGTTGAGTGCCACACACCAATTCCGCCGAAAGTTTGTCACCACCCTTCTGTACAAACCCATCTAGCACCAGCTGTGTTCAAGCTTCCAATGCAATTTCTGGGAATGTGAGAGAGAGTAAGCGAGAGAGAGAGAGAGAGAGAGAGGAGAAAAAGAAGCCTGCAAGGTTTGTTGTGCTAGTCGCAGGTAATTGTGGCATTATTTTTTTTTCTGTTGTCAGTGTGGACAAAATGTGTTTGAGAAATTGGAAGAGACTGTACCATTGGCGTCTGAGAGGATTTGAATGTTGGGAATGATGTCCTGAAAATATGGCATTTTTCTGTTTTATTTTGGAGGATCTGAGTAATCATTTACAAGGTTTCAGTTTTTATCATTTTGATTTGATTCTTTTATTTTTTTTATTGATCTTACTATTTCCCCCCCCCCCCCCCCCCCCCCCCCCCCCCCCCAGTCTGCAAATGGAGAGTGATACTCAAACCTACTTGGACAAGACAGGTGTAAATAGGCAATGGACAGATGAGAGTACTGTCCTTAAGAGGTACATATGAAGACCGTTAGTGCTTCATAGGTTAAGGTTGAAGAAATTCTCTGTCTCTCGGATTGGCCAGGGTTTCACATTGTGCACAAATGTGAAAGGGTACAGAATAGTGATCTAAGGATATGAATATTAATTAATTCACACTAAAGGGTTCTGTTAGATCAAGAGTCTTATTTGACAATATTAATCCTCCTCACCTCCTCCCTTGCCCATCCCACTTTGCCCTTCCTCCAAATTTTTCTCTAGGCAAAGAAAGAAGAAAATGATTTGTATTACTAAATGCATTCAACATACAACTTAAGCTGGAAGAGAAAACCACTTCATTTTATGTCATGAAACCTTGCCATATTTTGTGTAGATTGTCTAGTGCCTTAACCCCCTGTGTGTGTGTGTGTGTGTGTGTGTGTGTGTGTGTGTGTGTGTGTGTGGTGCAGAAGCTCAAAGAAAGATTGAAAGTGAAAGAAATGTTGGAATGATTTCTGGGGCACTGAGCACAGGAAAAGTGTGCTGTTATTACATAGTTGTCTGGAATGTGTTGCTTACGTTTGTTTTCACAATGACTCTTTTTGAAACAATCTTTCACAATGAGATTTGTCAAGCCTTCTGGTGATATTACCATCTTTGAGACTGCAGAGTGGTTAACGTGTGACTTTGGTAATGAGTGATTTGTTTTATTTGTTCAGTTTGTGGAGAGATGGTGGTAGGAGTGAGGATGATGAAAAATGTTTAATAAACAGGCCCACTTTGACAGTGATTTTTGTTTGATGTGTTATGATGACAATGAACTGGATTGCCAGTGCAAAAAAAAAATCATGTATATTGATAGAGGAGGCGTTTAAGATCGTTTGACAGGTGTTTTTTTTCTACACGTTGCTGTGTGATTTATAATTTTGTGGAATAGAGAATGGACGTTGAGTTATGATTGTTAAGGAAGAGTGGCAAGAAAAAGATGCAAGAATGGTAACCTATACTAATGATCTCTTTTCTTTCTTTCTTTTTTTTTTGGTTGTATTTTGGTTTCATTTTGTTTGAAAAGGGGTTGGACGTGTGGGCAGTTTCATTTTGGCTGCTTTATGTTTTAAGTTTGATGAAAAATGATAAAGCACACATGCACTCTGAACATGTATGATTCATTGTGTCAGAGGTATTGGAAGAATTCAGAATTAAAAATGTTTAAGTGTGAGTTTGATGTCTTTTGGTAGTTGATTTGTGCAGAATTTTTTGTGCTTCTCTGGGTCCTCCCCAGCACCTTCGGGTGTTTCTTTTTCTTTTTACAGAGGAAGAGGGTCATTTTCTGACATAGACAGGAAGGACAAGAAAGAGGGTCATTTTCTGACATAGACAGGAAGGACAAGAAAGAGGGTCATCTGACATAGACAGGAAGGACAAGGAAGAGGGTCATCTGACATAGACAGGAAGGACAGAGGAAGAGGATCATCTTCTGACATAGACAGGAAGGACAAGGAAGAGGGTCATCTGACATAGACAGGAAGGACAGAGGAAGAGGATCATCTTCTGACATAGACAGGAAGGACAAGGAAGAGGGTCATCTGACATAGACAGGAAGGACAGAGGAAGAGGATCATCTTCTGACATAGACAGGAAGGACAAGGAAGAGAATCATCTTCCGACAAGGACAGGAAGGACACGGAAGAGGGTCATTTTCTGACATAGACAGGAAGGACAGAGGAAGAGGATCATCTTCTGACATAGACAGGAAGGACAAGAGAATCATCTTCCGACAAGGACAGGAAGGACACGGAAGAGGGTCATTTTCTGACATAGACAGGAAGGACAGAGGAAGAGGATCATCTTCTGACATAGACAGGAAGGACAAGGAAGAGAATCATCTTCCGACAAGGACAGGAAGGACAGGGAAGAGGATCATCTTCTGACATAGACAGGAAGGACAGGGAAGAGGATCATCTTCTGACATAGACAGGAAGGACAGGGAAGAGGGTCATCTTCTGACATAGACAGGAAGAATAAGGAAGAGGGTCATCTTCTGACATAGACAGGAAGAATAAGGAAGAGGGTCATCTGACATATAGACAGGAAGGACAGAGGAAGAGGGTCATCTTTCAGACAGTAGGCCTGTGTCCAGTGCTAATGATCAACACACAACAGCCACCTGCACCGTCTCTCGGCAAAATCACTTGATCACTTGCGCACATTCCTAGCCGCTGCTTCTCTGGGTCAACCATCATCCATTGTGGACTCAAAAAATTCTTTTACTGGTCTCTCTCCCTCACAGCGTTCTGCTAACACAGTCGGAGTACAGCCCCTTTCTTCGCAGTCTGGCTATGCCTGTGTACTGACGAATCAGTCTCTTTTTTTTCCCTCCCATTTACCAAACTACAATGTCCTGCAATCGATTTTCACTTGATAGAAATGAAATCGGCAAAGAAAGATGGCTGGGAGCATTCACATCATCCATCACTATGATGATAATCACCCAGTGACTTGCTGTACTGAAATCTTCATCACCAATTTCCCCCTTATAGCTTTCGGTCAGTGGGAAGAAAACATGGCTGTTCCAGTCTTCTTGTACATTTGTTGTTGTTCTGACTCTAGATGACACTGTTCCATGCCTTCTGAACCACCAAAACCTGCCTTACTTGTTACCTATTTACACCACAAAGATGTCACAGTGATTTTTTTTCAGTAGTATGCTAAACATTTGCTTTTAACTATCAGTCACTGGAACTGTAAACAGGTGCAGTTTCTACAGGACTCAAAAAATGATGGGAAGCTATTTTCTTTTTCTTTTGTTTTTGTTTTGTTTTTGTTTGCACAACACTGCTACAGGACAGAGAAATGACACGGAGTGGGCGGCAGGTGGGGCTGGGGATTATTATGTACAAGAACACACAAGGCCGCTCCTAGCTGCTCTGCTTGCGTGTGTGTGACTTGTACGTCCTTGGGGGCAGCACTGGCCTCTCCATGGCCTCGTCTCCATTCACATCGAACACAGAGGAGGAAGAGGAGGAGGAGTACGACAGTCCCCCTGTCTGGTCAGCCAGGGAGTTGTGTCTGTCAGAACTGTGCCGTGGCAATGTATTGCCGTGTACAATATTCACATGTGTGTGGGACACAGGCCGAGCGATGGACACGCTTTGTGACCGGGGCAATGATGAAGGAGTGCCCACGGGCATGACGGGCATGGAGTCTCTGCGCGGGGGCACAGGCGGGGGCACCGTGCTGTCCTGGCGGGGAGGAGGGGGTGTGAGGGTCACTGGAGCGCATCACCAGGCCCAGGTCACTGGACAGGGACTCCCGGGCACGACGACGGGGTGGCAGAGGGGGAGGCTTTGGGCGAGCCTCCTCCGGTTCCTCGGGGATGCTTGGAGTGAGGCAGCTGTGACCTGAACCGTACATGTCTGGACATACAAAAAGACACTCTGCATCATAAACCTTGCACAATCGACATGTGTGTAAAGACAAAGAGACATTCTGCATCAGGAACCCTGCACAATCAACATGTGTGTAAAGACAAAGAGACACTGCATCATGAACCCTGCACAATCAACATGTCTGGGAAGACAAAGTGATGTTCTGCGTCATGAACCCTGCACAATCAACATGTGTGTAAAGACAAAGAGATATTCTGCATCATGAACCCTGCACAATCAACATGTGTGTAAAGACAAAGCGACACTCTGCGTCATGAACCCTGCACAATCAACATGTGTGTAAAGACAAAGAGATATTCTGCATCATGAACCCTGCACAATCAACATGTCTCAGAATACAAAGTGATGTTCTGCATCATGAACCCTGCACAATCAACATGTGTGTAAAGACAAAAAGACATTCTGAGTCACGAACCCTGCACAACCAACATGTGTGTAAAGACAAAGAGACATTCTGAGTCACGAACCCTGCACAACCAACATGTGTGTAAAGACAAAAAGACATTCTGAGTCACGAACCCTGCACAATCAACATGTGTGTAAAGACAAAGCGACATTCTGCATCATGAACCCTGCACAATCAACATGTCTCAGAATACAAAGTGATGTTCTGCATTTTGAACCACAAACTGCAAGTCCTTATGCATCTCATCAAACTTCAGAACAACATCTAGTGGCATGAACTCCTTTCTGAATTTTCCTCCATAATTCAGTCTTTAAGGTTTGTCAATCACATACAGATCTGAAAAAAACAACATGGAGATTTCACTCAGATATTCCGACTCTGAAGAATCATTCAAACATCATTCAAAGCCGACAGAGCACTCTTACTGAAAACAAGCACCTCATTTAAAATTCCTTCTTATTTGACATTAATTTTCTCAGTACTATGTACATGCAAGCATGCGTGTGTGTGTGTGTGTGTGTGTGTGTGTGTGTGTGTGTGTGTGTGTGTGTGTGTGTGTGTGCGCGTGCGTGCGTGCGTGCGTGCATGTGTGCGAGCACGTGCGCACCCATGTGTGTTTGTGTGTGCAGATGTTTCAGGCTTGTGCATTGCATTTCTCCTCAATGAAGGAAGAAGATATGTGTGAGTGTGTGTGTGTGTATGTGTGTGTGAGTGCGACTGTGTGTGTGTGTGTGTATGTATGTGTGCGTGCATGCATGCATGCATGTGTGTGTGTATATGAGTGTGTGAGTGTGTGTATGTGTGTGTGGGTGTGAACGTCCATGTATGTGTGCATTAGTGTGCTTGCACATTTGCACCAAAAAGTACTTTAGGAACACAAAACCATAAAAACATGGTACAATTGTTTTCCTTTCTTTAGCTGTGTCATCTTCCACGCCTGCTCAGTACCATCACTCCCTTTCCATTCATCTTCCACGCCTGCTCAGTACCATGAACCCTTTCTATTCATCTTCCATGCCTGCTCAGTACCACCACTCCCTTTCCATTCATCTTCGACGCCTGCTCAGTACCATGAACCCCTTTCTATTCATCTTCCATGCCTGCTCAGTACCATGAACCCCTTTCCATTCATCCTCCATGCCTGCTCAGTACCATGACCCCCTTTCCATTAATCTTCCATGCCTGCTCAGTACCATGACTCCCTTTCTATTCATCTTCCATGCATGCTCAATACCATGACTCCCTTTCTATTCATCTTCCATGCCTGCTCAGTACCATAACTCCCTTTCCATTCATCTTCCATGCCTGCTCAGTACCATGACTCCCTTTCCATTCATCTTCCATGCCTGCTCAATACCATGACTCCCTTTCTATTCATCTTCCATGCCTGCTCAGTACCATAACTCCCTTTCCATTCATCTTCCATGCCCGCTCAGTACCATGACTCCCTTTCTATTCATCTTCCATGCCTGCTCAGTACCATAACTCCTTTTCCATTCATCTTCCATGCCTGCTCAGTACCATGACCTCTCTCTCTATTCATTTTCCACGCCTGCTCAGTACCATCACTCCCTTTCTATTCATCTTCCACGCCTGCTCAGTACCACCACTCCCTTTCCATTCATCTTCCATGCTGCTCAGTACCATGTCTCTCTTTCTATTGATCTTCCATGCCTGCTCAGTACCACCACTCCCTTTCCATTCATCTTCCATGCCTGCTCAGTACCATGTCTCTCTTTCTATTCATCTTCCATGCCTGCTCAGTACCACCACTCCCTTTCTATTCATCTTCCATGCCTGCTCAGCACCATGTCTCTCTCTTCATCCTCCATGCCTGCTCAGTACCATGTCTCTCTTTCCATTCATCTTCCATGCCTGCTCAGTACCATGATTCCCTTTCTATTCATCTTCCACGCCTGCTCAGTACCATGACTCCCTTTCCATTCATCTTCCAAGCCTGCTCAGTACCATCACTCCCTTTCCATTCATCTTCCACGCCTGCTCAGTACCATGACTCCCTTTCCATTCATCTTCCAAGCCTGCTCAGTACCATGAACCCCTTTCCATTCATCTTCCAAGCCTGCTCAATACCATGACTCCCTTTCTATTCATCTTCCACGCCTGCTCAGTACCATCACTCCCTTTCCATTCATCTTCCATGCCTGCTCAGCACCATGACTCCCTTTCTAATCATCTTCCACGCCTGCTCAGTACCATGACTCCCTTTCCATTCATCTTCCAAGCCTGCTCAGTACCATCACTCCCTTTCCATTCATCTTCCACGCCTGCTCAGTACCATGACTCCCTTTCCATTCATCTTCCAAGCCTGCTCAGTACCATGAACCCCTTTCCATTCATCTTCCAAGCCTGCTCAATACCATGACTCCCTTTCTATTCATCTTCCACGCCTGCTCAGTACCATCACTCCCTTTCCATTCATCTTCCATGCCTGCTCAGCACCATGACTCCCTTTCTAATCATCTTCCATGCCTGCTCAGTACCATGACTCCCTTTCTAATCATCTTCCATGCCTGCTCAGTACCATGACTCCCTTTCTAATCATCTTCCACGCCTGCTCAGTACCATGACTCCTTTTCTACTCCATCTAGCCCCACAAGTCCACAAGGGGCCATCAATATCACACTGTTAAGTATGGGGGGGGGGGGGGGGGGGGGGGGGGGGGGGGCACAACATTTGCCATCTTTTTTTCCCCAAAAAAATGTTTAGAAAGAAACTGGAACAAATTTCCAAACTCTATTCATACCAAAGATTGCATAGCACAAACACTTAGGTAGAGCAAAACACAAACATTTTCGTAAAACAAAACAAACCTAAAAATCACTTGTGCATATAACCTGACCCTTACTTTAGAGCAGACTCTATCTGCTTCCATCAATACATGCAGACTTGCTACTATTGGTAGGGTTCAATTTCTAAGCATCTCCAAATTTCTTGAACGCAAGTCTCTGAATCCACGGCAGACACTGCTTTCAGTGGCAACAACCATAGAATCATTTCTTTTGTAGAAAAGGGGTCCATACCCAAATGGTTAGAGACTTTGCTTGCTGACCCGACAGTTGTGAGCTTGAAACACATATAGGGTCAGATTTTTTTTTTCAGCTTGAAAACCATCTCAGTCTTCTACCTATCAGTGAATAGGTGGTACCTGTAAGTTAAAGCTGGCCAAAGAAGAGGGATGGGCTATGCCTTCCATCACACAATGCCCTAGACATGGTGAACCTCTGACAGCTCACTGCCTGTATGGCCAATAGACTAGAGGCACTTTGGCTTTTTTTTCACTTTCAGAGAAAACATCCAGCGTGCAAAGATTGGTTAACCAGCTCAAGCCTGATTTTACCTACTTTTATGCCCTTTGAAAGGGTTCCTCACTTCATGAATGTTCCGAAACATCTAATGATCATACATCCCGATCTTGAGACAATCCACCAGACCAATGATGAATCCCTTGGAGGTGTTCACTGAGGTTCATTCTGATCCATCAAATGTGGGGCACCATGCACTTAGCCCCTATCACAAAATACTTCTTCAGACAGGATCCAAAGTGAGCGAGTGCTCTCCTCTGCAGGTGCCATCACATCCGTCCGACACGAGTCCTCAAGCATTTACAGATACCAATGGTTGACACAAAAGAACCATGAACACAAACCTGGAGATGGTAATCACCACAAAAGGACCATGGAATCTTAGCCATAGAATCTTTTTTTTTCTTTTTTTTAGCGATTACTGACAGGATGATGAAAATAGTGGAACAGTGTTGTATACTGATCCGAGACTACATCAACAGAGCTGTACTCCACAATTCCCTTTCAAAACATAGCCAGGTGTCAACGAGCCCCACATGATAATAGTGGAAATGAAATTCGAACAACACCCTCAGAGGCACATTCACTGAATGGATGAATCTCCACTGTGTCGTTCCAGTCTGCTCATAGGAACCCTGCAACAGCACACTAATTCTGCAAAGGTGCATGCTGCAGTAGAAAAATCCCACAAACACATGTTTCTGAATGGAATGGACCCCACAACCTTGCACAACCTGCTGACTTCAACATAAACCACCGTTACCTGGCAGGTGATCTGTGCAGAGTTTCTGTGTGTGTGAAGCCAAATAATGAACGTTATGTGTTAACACTTTCATCCTTCACCCAATCTCTCAGAGACCGTGGTCCCTTGACACAGACCCATCAGACGAAGAACAGCAGTGACCCCTAGTTACCTGCGAAGACGCTGTCCAGACTGGCCCAGTGAGGAGGGGGTGTCTGTAGGGTGCTGCGGGTGGGCGCAGTGACCCCTAGTTACCTGCGAAGACGCTGCCCAGACTGGCCCAGTGAGGAGGGGGTGTCTGTGGGGTGCTGGGGGTGGGAGCAGTGACCCTAGTTACCTGCGAAGATGCTGCCCAGACTGGCCCAGTGAGGAGGGGGTGTCTGTGGGGTGCTGGGGGTGGGAGCAGTGACCCTAGTTACCTGCGAAGATGCTGCCCAGACTGGGAGGAGGGGGTGTCTGTGGGGTGCTGGGGGTGGGAGCAGTGACCCCTAGTTACCTGCGAAGACGTTGCCCAGACTGGCCCAGTGAGGAGGGGGCGTCTGTGGGGTGCTGGGGGTGGGAGGAATGACCCCTAGTTACCTGCGAAGATGCTGCCCAGACTGGCCCAGTGAGGAGGGGGTGTGTGTAGGGTGCTGGGGGTGGGAGGAATGACCCTAGTTACCTGCAAAGACGCTGCCCAGACTGGCCCAGTGAGGAGGGGGTGTCTGTGGGGTGCTGGGGGTGGGAGGAATGACCCCTAGTTACCTGCAAAGATGCTGCCCAGACCGGCCCCGTGAGGAGGGGGTGTCTGTGGGGTGCTGGGGGTGGGAGGAGTGACCCTAGTTACCTGCAAAGACGCTGCCCAGACTGGCCCAGTGAGGAGGGGGTGTCTGTGGGGTGCTGGGGGTGGGAGGAATGACCCCTAGTTACCTGCAAAGACGCTGCCCAGACCGGCCCCTTGAGGAGGGGGTGTCTGTGGGGTGCTGGGGGTGGGAGGAGTGACCCCTAGTTACCTGCAAAGACGCTGCCCAGACCGGCCCGGTGAGGAGGGGGTGTCTGTGGGGTGCTGGGGGTGGGAGGAGTGACCCTAGTTACCTGCAAAGACGCTGCCCAGACTGGCCCAGTGAGGAGGGGGTGTCTGTGGGGTGCTGGGGGTGGGAGCAGTGACCCTAGTTACCTGCGAAGACGCTGCCCAGACTGGCCCCGTGAGGAGGGGGTGTCTGTGGGGTGCTGGGGGTGGGAGCAGTGACCCCTAGTTACCTGCGAAGATGCTGCCCAGACTGGCCCAGGGAGGAGGGGGTGTCTGTGGGGTGCTGGGGGTGGGAGCAGTGACCCCTAGTTACCTGCGAAGATGCTGCCCAGACTGGCCCAGGGAAGAGGGGGTGTCTGTGGGGTGCTGGGGGTGGGAGCAGTGACCCCTAGTTACCTGCGAAGATGCTGCCCAGACTGGCCCCGTGAGGAGGGGGTGTGTGTAGGGTGCTGGGGGTGGGAGCAGTGACCCCTAGTTACCTGCGAAGATGCTGCCCAGACTGGGAGGAAGGGGTGTCTGTGGGGTGCTGGGGGTGGGCGCAGTGACCCTAGTTACCTGCGAAGACGCTGCCCAGACTGGGAGGAGGGGGTGTCTGTGGGGTGCTGGGGGTGGGAGCAGTGACCCCTAGTTACCTGCGAAGACGTTGCCCAGACTGGCCAGTGAGGAGGGGCGTCTGTGGGGTGCTGGGGGTGGGAGGAATGACCCCTAGTTACCTGCGAAGATGCTGCCCAGATTGGGAGGAGGGGGTGTCTGTGAGGTGCTGGGGGTGGGAGCAGTGACCCCTAGTTACCTGCGAAGACGCTGCCCAGACTGGCCCAGTGAGGACGGGGTGTGTGTAGGGTGCTGGGGGTGGGCGCAGTGACCCCTAGTTACCTGCGAAGATGCTGCCCAGACCGGCCCCGTGTGTGTGTGTGGGGGGGGGGGGGGGGGGGGGTGTCTGTGGGGTGCTGGGGGTGGGAGGAGTGACCCCTAGTTACCTGCGAAGATGCTGCCCAGACTGGGAGGAGGGGGTGTCTGTGGGGGGCGGGGGTGGGAGCAGTGACTCTAGTTACCTGCGAAGACGCTGCCCAGACTGGCCCAGTGAGGACGGGGGTGTGTGTAGGGTGCTGGGGGTGGGAGGAATGACCCCTAGTTACCTGCGAAGACGCTGCCCAGACTGGCCCGTGAGGAGGGGGTGTCTGTGGGGTGCTGGGGGTGGGAGGAGTGACACATAAGGGCGAGGCACTGTCATCCTCCTCCGACGTCTTGGGAACGCTGACGTTGGGCGGGATGCCATGGCTCTTGCTGGAGGAGGCGTGCGGTGACTGGAAGGCTTGATGCCCGGGGATTTCAGCGAGTACTCCACATACTTCTTGGGCTGAAACATAACCCAGTGTCAGTCTGTTGGTGATTAGCAAGGCTTGATCCCTGATGATTTCTGCAAGTACTCCACATACTTCTTGGGCTGAAACATAACCCAGTGTCAGTCTGTTGGTGATTAGCAAGGCTTGATCCCTGATGATTTCTGCAAGTACTCCACATACTTCTTGGGCTGAAACATAACCCAGTGTCAGTCTGTTAGTGATTAGCAAGGCTTGATCCCTGATGATTTCTGCAAGTACTCCACATACTTCTTGGGCTGAAACATAACCCCAGTGTCAGTCTGTTAGTGATTAGCAAGGCTTGATCCCTGATGATTTCAGCGAGTACTCCACATACTTCTTGGGCTGAAACATAACCCAGTGTCAGTCTGTTAGTGATTAGCAAGGCTTGATCCCTGATGATTTCAGCGAGTACTCCACATACTTCTTGGGCTGAAACATAACCCAGTGTCAGTCTGTTAGTGATTAGCAAGGCTTGATCCTGATGATTTCAGCGAGTATTCCACGTACTTCTTGGGCTGAACATAACCCATTGTCAATCTGTTAGTGAGTACCACATACTTTGGGGGCTGCCAAATATAACTAATTGTCAATCTAATAGTTATTAGCAAGGCTTAATACTAAGGGATTCTAGCAAGTATTCCATGTACTTTTTGGGCTGCCACATAACCCATTGTCAATTTGTTAGTGAGTAGCACATATTTTGGGGGCTGCCAAATACAACTCATTGTCAATCTATTTGTGATAGGCAAGGCTCGATACCGAGGGATTTTAGCAAGTATTCCGCATAGTTTGAGTGTTTGTCTCAACAGCCAAGTATATAACTTGGTAATAAAAGAATAAAATTTCTTTGTTGTGGTCAAGATTATTGTGCATATCATTTCTTGTTGTTCATAACCAAGCTGACCACAGCACACATCACTTATCTAGGCAGTCACACCGTTATAACCAAGCTGACCACAGCACACATCACTTATCTAGGCAGTCACACCGTCAGAACAAAATACATGCATGTTTTTGTTTTTTTTTAAAAGGGGGGGGGGGGGGGGGGGCAGTTGTTGAAACATTAATCCCATCAAGAAATCTAGTCTTCTGTAGTCGTTTCAGTGTACTCCCATCTCCAACAGCTGACAGTTGCACCTTTCTCAAACGTCTTGCCCCAATTCATGATTCATCCAAAAGACGAAGCCTATATATATGCATGATACAAAACAAGAAAAATGGCCGAACAGATCTCGTTGACCAACATATTTGCCCACGACTGAACTGGTCTGATTAATGCATGCTGAACTGCTGTGATATACTGTAACAGTAGTGGGCAGCATGGCCTTGAATGTGGTATAGAGGAAACCTGGACAGGAAAAACTGGATATGGTGCGAATGATTAAGAGTTTCACCATTTTCTTTTCCCAAGCAGACCTTTTTTTTCTTTTTCGGATGTTCATTTTCACTGCCTCTGAAAGTCAGGCAGTTTTCTCGGAAATCACCAGATCCATGGAGAGGTCTCCAGCTTGCACATACCTCATTATCAATCTGTTAGTGAATGGCAGATATTATGGGGCTGCCACATACCTCATTGTCAATCTGTTAGTGAATGGCAGATATTATGGGGCTGCCACATACCTCATTGTCAATCTGTTAGTGAATGGCAGATATTATGGGGCTGCCACATACCTCATTGTCAATCTGTTAATGATTGGTATATACTTTTGGGCTGCCACATACCTCATTGTCAATCTGTCATTGGTATATACTTTTTGGGCTGCCACATACCTCATCGAAAATCTGTCATTGGTATATACTTCTTGGGCTGCCACATACCTCACTGTAAATCTGTTAGTCATTGGTATATACTTTTTGGGCTGCCACATACCTCATTGTCAATCTGTTAGTCATTGGTATATACTTTTTGGGCTGCCACATACCTCACTGTCAATCTGTTATGATTAGCGAGCAAGCATCTTTAGGGGACAAAAAAATCCTGCTGTGGAAAGTTCACATTACATGAAATAATTTCAAAATAACCTGGCACATCTTTGTAAAACAGGAATGCGATACAGTCTTTTTTCTTTTAAAATAACAATAAGAAAAAATATTAAAACATACATGCAGGTGAATAGATAATGCAGGTCTACATATGTATGAACACTCGTACTGGAACACATTTTCAACTGTGCCAGTTATTGTCAACTCATAGAGAAAAAAGCTTCAAAGGAAACTTGCCATGAACAGACTGGCACTGAAGAGCTGTGAGATTTCCCTGCTCCAGAGCAACACTAAGGATTCAGTGGATGTCAGGAACCTCTGGACACACACCTCCACCATTCCTTCAGAACACAGTCTTTGGAAAGAAGCAGTCTTTTATAGGAGAGGGGAATTAAATCCATGCAGAGAGGAACATGTTTCAGAAGATACCCCTTTAATACACCTTAAATGACTGTGACCAGCCAGCGGCCATACCCACACAGTTATGAGGCCATCAGAACAGCAAATGTGATCCAAACCCTTTGACAAGTCCAATTTTTTTTCAATCAGGACCACCAGAACATTGTATGTGTGGTGTCAGTGCCTTGGGGTTTTGAAGATCTTTTTTTTTCCCTCCGCACACTGATTTTTACATGTGTTCTTCAATGCAGTCCAGACTACTGGGCTGAACTGGCTCTCCAGACTACTGGGATGAACTGGTTCTCCAGCCTTGGTCAGAAATGGCAAGGAGAGAAGGAGCCATTCTTCCAATAGCCTTTACCAGGATGTTTCTTTGTACCACTATGGCCCCAAATGAACACTTCAATGCTGACAGACAAACCAGCTGCACTCTCAGTGGACAGTCTGGCACACCCTCTTCAACATCACACTTCTAAGTTCTCTCTGCCATCTCATAAATATAGTAACATCTTAACCCGTTCCCTGCCTGCTACGAGTGCCGTTCGTAGTGAAAACCGAAAATCGCTACACCCGTATACGAGTACGCCTCATAGTAACTTCATCACGGAAAGCAGAAAAATCTACTTGGGAGGCGACCCTCTAAAATGTTTCCACTTCTTCTACTGATGTCAAGGTACGGCCCCTTTCCCTTCATGCGACCGGCCAACCGACCATATGATATGCAAATTGCGAGTTGAGAGGTATCAGCTGATAAGCATATTCAAGATGGCAGCTCAACCTAGCACTTCGTCGACGCGTCCCGTTTTCAAGCGTTACACTGCCCTTGATGTTTTAGATGACGTTCTAAAGTATCAACATAGTGATGAAGAAGACCTTTGAGGATCGGACCCTGATAATAGCGATGAGGAGGAGATGGATGGGAATCAGCACCATCCACTTTTATCGGATATACATGCTGGTGATGACGTGGCTTCATTGTTCTGTACACAAGACAGCAGTAAAGAAAGCGCCGTTAGCGTGGGTGACGAAGCGGAAATAGCCGAACCTGTGCCATCAACGATCACTGCACCCCTCCTTTCTTGAGGGACGGGGTTGTGGACGTGGTACGGGCTCAGGACGATGGTGAAGGTCCCGTGGAAGCGGCCGGGGGCGTGGCATGGGGCGTGGTCAGCAACAGCTGATCAGAGAATGGCGAGAAAAAGGTGCACAGCCCTTCAACCTTGCTGTTGTTTTGACTGTGAATTCTGGTCTGAAAGTCAACTGTGCCAATTTTCGGCTGTACAAAGTTCCAGTCTTCAGTTCCTTCATGACCAGAAACCGGTTTCAGGCAAGTCGCTCTATTTTTCTTTTGTTGTTGTTTTTTGTTGTTTTTTTACTACATGATTCTTCATTCCTCGACTATTCATTTTCTGTATTTCTCTTCTTTGCCCTATTTCCTACTGAAACCACATAATTATGGCAAATAATGACTGTATGGATATGTGGGACTGTGTGTGTGTATGTGTGTACGTGTGTGTGTGTTTGTGTTCACGTGTGTGTGCACATGTGCGCCTAGGCATTATTTATTTCTGTATGCAAATTTTCCATATAAGTTTGTTCATTTTGTAAAACACACAAGCACTCCTCCACAGCAGATTTTTTGTTTTGTACCATTGTGGTGTTCGACAAAAAAGCAGAAGAGCACACAAAACAAAGTGTGAAGTAACACAGTTTTAATGCATGACACAAAACAGGACAAGAAATTTTCGGCAATATGCCTTCCTCAGCGACAAAAAAAATAAAAACAGTACAGACATCAACATGCGCAATACTTGGCTTCACAAGGGGAGTATTGCGCATGTTGATGTCTGTACTGTTTTTATTTTTTTGTCGCTGAGGAAGGCATATTGCTGAAAATTTCTTGTCCTGTTTTGTGTCGTGCATTAAAACTGCGTTACTTCACACTTTGTTTTGTGTGCTCTTCTGCTTTTTTGTCGTGTTCCAGTAACGCTGCAGTTTGTTTCATTTGCCGTTTGTACTTTTTCCTTCACTGCACTTTATGTTTGTCTCGTTTTCCTTTTTGTATTTGTCATCATGCACAACTATTCCTCCTCCTCCTTCTCTACCTCCTCTACCTTCCCCTCTTCTTTACATTTCTACCTCAACTACTTTCTCAAGCCTGTCTTTCCTTCCCACTTTCCTCTTGTTCTCTCTTACGCTAAAGCCACTTTCTCTTGCACTAGAACTAACAGCCACCTTTCTTTTCTCCGACACTGTATTCACCATCGTATTATTCCTGTAGGATTTAAACTTACACATTCTCCCTCTGACCTTAACAACAAGTTCCTGTGTTCTAAACTAACAAAATTCTGCAACAAGCAAGCTTTCAACTCACGAAGACCCACATTCAAGCTCTCTGCACCAAACTCCATCACACCCAGCACACACTATTTATTACTGACAAAGCACTCACACGCACACTCAACCCCTCTTCTATCCTGTATCTCAAAATGGCAGTCATCAACCTCAACGCACTACTCTACCATCACCTACATAAAAACAACAGAATAAAATTCTGACATTTTCCACTGCTAACCACCCTGTTAAGGTTTCCTTTCCAGTCCCTCCAGCAGCTGCCTTCTTGCGCACCAGTCCTGTTCCTGCCTCTGCCACCCCTCACCCCCTGGACGCCTGCCGCCCCCTGGATCTTCGACTGACACCCTCACCACCCTGTCCCACTCTGTTGATGCTCTCTCTGCGGCTGCCCCCTTGCGTACCAGTCTTGTTCCTGCCTCTGCCACCCCTTCACCCCTGGACGTCTGCAGCCCCCTGGATTTCCTACTGACACCCTCACCACCTCCCCTCTTTCGACTGACAACACAAGTGATAAACTGGTACACCGCATACCTCCTACTCTCCATCGGTCTGCCTCTGAAGAATCTGCACTCTCTAGGGGTCT
This sequence comes from Conus ventricosus, assembly GCA_018398815.1. Lineage (NCBI taxonomy): Eukaryota > Metazoa > Mollusca > Gastropoda > Neogastropoda > Conidae > Conus > Conus ventricosus. Next base: position 100,114,524 of record CM031605.1, read on the forward strand.
CAAATTCATCCCTAGGAAGCTACCATCAACAAGTACGACGTCATCCATGACTGCGAACGCTTCTTTCGTTCCTTAAGATGGATGGCCGTGCTTGGTCACCCTCCCAAACGTACCTTCAACCCTGACGATGATTTATTTCACAAACTTTTCCACACCCCTGTCTACGAGAACCACCCGTGGGAATAATGAATTTGAATGCTACATCAAAACTTGCCTCTCTGAATTAAGCAAACTTAAATTCTCCCCAGCACGATTTCCAACCTTACCCCCACAGAAATTCAAGCTCTAGAGTCCCTTGCAAGAGGGATGACATTGTCATAAAACCAGCTGACAAAGGTGGTGCAGTAGTGGTGTGGGACAGGAACCTGTATATAGCAGAAGCTCTCAGGCAACTCAACGACACCACCAGCTACCAGAAACTGGAACAGCCCACCCTCCAGTAGACCAGAAAACTATTTCAAAAACCATCAAGGACCTTGTCAAAAAAGGCCACTTACCCCTACGGCTAAACTGTTGATCAAAGCCAAGACCAGAGAGTCCATTTTCTACCTTCTGCCCAAATTCACAAGGCTAACACCCTGGTAGACCCATCGTTTCAGCCTGCAGTTGCCCCACAGAAAATATTTCTGAATACCTTGACTCCATCTTCCAACACCTCGTTCAAGACCTGCCTACGTTCATCAAGGACACTACTCATGCTCTCTGTCTCATCAATGACCTCCACCTAAATCCGAAGTTCCAGCCTAAATATCTATTCACTCTCGACGTGACATCTCTGTATACTAGTATTCCCCATGCAGATGGACTGCAAGCCCTGTCATTTTTTCTCAACCAAGGAAAAGACCCTTCCCCTGCAACCACCACTCTGATTCGCCTTGCGGAACTTGTCCTCACCAACAACACCTTGACCTTCCTTGGTGACACTTTCAAGCAAATCAGTGGTGTCGCCATGGGTACCAAAATGGGCCCCAGCTACGCATGCCTTTTCATGAGATACTTTGAACACAACTTCCTGCAACAATACCATGGTTCTATCCTGAATTCTATAAATGCTACATCAATGACGGACTTGGTGCCACCTCCATGCCCATCAGTGATCTCCATGTCTTCATCACAGCAGTCGAGAACTTTCATCCAGCAATCAAGTTCACCTACGAAATATCTGAAAAGTGCATCACTTTCCCTGACATAAGTCTCTCCATCACTGATAGTGGACTCTCCACTTCCATCTACTACAAACCTACAGACTCCCACTCTTATCTCGACTACAGATTGTCACATAATCCCAGTACCAAAACCAGCATACCCTACTCTCAGTTCTTGAGGCTCTGCAGACTCTGCTCTGAGAACTCTGTCTTTGATGTAAAAGCCCTTGAAATGAAACAGTTCTTGCTTGATCGCCACTACCCGAAGACATCATTGATCGTGCTCTCAAAAATAAAAAAAAATAATTCACCACTTTGGCTTCACAAGGGGAGTATAGCACATGTTATGTCTGTACTGTTTTTATTTTTTTGTCGCTGAGGAAGGCATATTGACGAAAATTTCTTGCCCTGTTTTGTGTCGTGCATTAAAACTGCATTACTTCACTTTGTTTTGTGTGCTCTTCTGCTTTTTTGTCGTGTTCCGCTGCAGTTTGTTTCATTTGCCCATTGTGGTGTTTTTACATTCATGTGTGTGTGCGATACTGTTAGTGTGTGTTTGTGCATACGTGTACGTGTGTGTGTGTGTGTGTGTGTGTGTGTGTGTGTGTGTGTGTGTGTGTGTGTGTGTGTGGAGGCTGTTTGTGTGTAGTAGTAACAGTAGTAGTACTTTCATTTTTACATCTTTTCACAAAATTGTGTGATATTAGTTTGTGTGTATGGTGTGTGTGTGTGTGTGTGTGTGTGTGTGTGTGTGTGTGTGTGTGTGTGTGTGTGTGTGCTCAACTGTGGGTCTGCTTACTATGTGTGGTGTTGTGTGTGTGTGTGTGTGTGTGTGTGTGTGTGTGTGTGTGTGTGTGTGTGTGTGTGTGTGTGTGTGTGTGTGTGTGTGTGTGTATGTGTGCCCAATTGTGGGTCTGCTTACTGTGATGTGTGTGTGTGTGTGTGTGTGTGTGTGTGTGTGTGTGTGTGTGTGTGTGTGTGTGTGTGTGTGTGTGCCCAATTCTGGGTCTGCTTACTTATCTTGAAACTTTTATTCTGTATTTCAGATTCTTCTTCAGTTTCTGCATTTCAACGACAATACAGCCATGCCAGTTGAAGGTGATCCAGGGTATGACCGGCTCTACAAGATTCAACCCATTCTGGATCATCCGCATGAAAGTTCCGGGAAGTTTATTTTTGCATTCTACAGCTGTTGTTTTTTCTCACCTGTGCGTGTGTTCATGATTTTGTCAATGCTGTGACCAAACCGAGTGCCATCAGTGAAAGAAGACCATGTGGAGTATAGAAGGAATCTCAGTGTGTTTCTTTGAACCACGATTTGGACAGACATAAAAAAAGAGCACCGTCCCTAAAATTATGAAGCAGGGAATGCAGACAACCTGAGGATTATGTCCAAGACTTCATACGGCAAGTGATGGATTCCTATATAGAACAGCGTGGCAGTAATGTAAGTATTTGTTAAAAAGCTAACACAGTTCCTACAGCGTTTTGTGTGATAACAAATGCATGCAATGTGTGTGTGTTTTCTTTTTTCTTTTCAACAGACAATTGTTTATTTTTTTCTTCAGACTTTTTTTTCCATGGTTATCTTTTGAACATTTACCAATACGTATTATACTATAACAATTTGGACCACACTGTTTTCTTACAATGATGCTGAGTAAACACTAACAGAAGTTTTTGTCAGTGTTTTACAGGTTTTATGTGTTGTAACATGTGTATGTGTTCAGAAACTGTTCTTTTCTTGTAAAACCACTATTTGTTACATCCCTAATGGCCAACAAAATTAGATTATATTATATAGCATCATAGCTTGGGGTAAAAGGAAAGAGAAGCCATAAAATCTAAGTCATATGTCAACAAATGAATAAGCAGTGATTGAGGTATTGAACCTACCCCAAATAGTAAAATTATGTCCCTTTCTAGTAGAATTGGGGTACCCCCAGTAACATACAGATTGTTACACAGAGGGACATTTATTGACAACAATATGAATCCCAGGTGTTTGTAATATTGTTGAGTAAACACCAAAAAGGTATTTTTGCTGTGTTTAGTCGGCTTTTTTGTGCTGAATTCTTCTAAAACTATCAAACTGAAAACAAAACAAAAACCGTTTTATCACATGTTACTAGTGTGAACCATCATCATTCCAAAAAATCAAATTAGAATGATGTGAAATTGTAAATAAGGGTATAAGGAAGTATTTCGCAAAACATCTAACAAATAACTCAATAAATGGATGAGTAATGTACATGTTAGTGAACATACCGTGAAAAGCATGATTATGCCCCTTTTTACCTAAAAAAAATAGTACCCCCAATTATGAGCAGATTATCATCGAGAACAACATTCCTTGGGATTTATATGACTGTCATGTTTTTGTATACTAGAAAACCGTTCTTTTTGTAAAACCACCATTCATTATATCCCTGTCCTTCTCCTAATGGCCAACAAAATTAGATTATTGTTATATAGCATTATAGCTTGGAGTATAGCGAAAGAGCAGCCATAAAATCTAAGTCATATATCAACAAATAAATAAGCAGTAATTGAGATACTGAACCTACCCCAAGTAGTAAAATTATGCCCCTTTCTAGTAGAATTGGGGTACCCCCAGTAACATACAGATTGTTACACAGAGGGGCATTTATTGACAACAATATGAATCCCAGGTGTTTGTAATATTGTTGAGCAAACACCAAAAGGTATTGCTGCTGTGTTTAGTGGCCTTTTATGTGCTGAATTCTTCTAAAACTATCAAACTGAAAACAAAACAAAAACTGTTTTATCACATGTTACTAGTGTGAACCATCATCATTCCAAAAAATCAAATTAGAATGATGTGAAATTGTAAATAAGGGTATAAGGAAGTAATTCACAAAACATCTAGCAAATAACTCAATAAATGGATGAGTAATGTACATGTTAGTGAACATACCGTGAAAAGCATGATTATGCCCCTTTTTACCTAAAAAATAGTACCCCCAATTATGAGCAGATTATCATCAAGAACAACATTCCTTGGGATTTATATGACAGTCATGTGTTAGTGCTGATGTTGAATAGTTAGTTACACCACTTTTTCAGTGTTTTGACTCATTTCATTTGGCACAATGTGTTTTTGTATACTCGAAAACTGTTATTTTTGTTAAAAGTTTTATAATAATGTCAATTTCTGCTACACTAATTATCAACATAATCAAGTCATTTTGACAGGACATTATAGATCAATGCATAACAACAAAACATGCCAAAAATCAGAAAGATTTGTCACGAAATAAGTGAGCAGTAACCACTTTACTGAACCTACCCAAAAAAGCAAAATTTTACCTTGGCACAGTTATTCAAATGTGCTATTATACTGTGGCAATGAAGGGGTTAAATATCACACTTTTAAGTTCTCTCAGCCATCTCATAAATACAGTAACATCTTAAATATCACATTTTTAAGTTCTCTCAGCCATCTCATAAATATAGTAACATCTTCGACATCAGACTCTTCTCAGCCATCTCATAAATATCGTAACATTTTCAACATCAGACTCTTAAGTTCTCTCTGCCATCTCATGAATATAGTAACATTTTCAACATCAGACTCTTAAGTTCTCTCTGCCATCTCATGAATATAGTAACATTTTCAACATCAGACTCTTAAGTTCTCTCTGCCATCTCATGAATATAGTAACATTTTCAACATCAGACTCTTAAGTTCTCTCAAACATCTCATAATTATAATAAACACATTCAACATCAGACTCACTAGTTCTCTCAAACATCTCATAAATATAGTAACATCTTCAACACCAGATTCGCAATACTCGCTACAAATTTAGAAATCATCTAGATCAGTCAACAAAGGATTCTGTATTCAATATTTTGCACAGATTCTTAAAATATGAGAGAGAGAGAGAGAGAGAGAGAGAGAGAGAGAGAGAGAGAGAGAGAGAGAGAGAGAGAGAGAGAGAGAGAGAGAGAGGATGGAGAGGAGAGAAAGAAATAAAACAAAACAAATGACAAAATGGAGAGCAATTGACTAGGCGTCTAAACATCAAAAGTATCAGTTCTGATTTACTGTGGCAAGAAAGGATAGAGTCTCAAAAGTCCCTGCCTTCCTATTTTTTACTCACGAATTTGGGCAGTTGTTTGCAGTTGCGGGGTTCTAGTTCTAGGGACTTGGCATACAGGTAATCGTTGAACTCCTTTTCTGCCATGTCACCAAATGGTTCTAATCCTTTGATGTAAGCCTGGAGGAAAGTACCAACAGGTGTTAGCAGTACCACCATACTGAAATTTACACATGCACATGCGCGTGCACACACACACACACACACACACACCACACACACACACACACACACACACACACACGCACGTGTTAAATTTCTGATCTAGGAAACACATGGTGCGCATGTACACACGCACACTTATACACACACTCAATTCTTAGCACTGACACATAACTGGCTCTCAGAACAAACAAAAAAAAGAATGAAAGAAAAAAAGCTGTTTCCATCTATGCACCATTTTTCACACTCTTGTCATTTTATCACATCATCCCAGGGTTTTTTGAAACTGTTTCTATTAATCACCATCGATCTGCTACCTGATGGAAAAAAAAAATCTGTATAAGCCGAGTGTCTACACACAAAAATCAAGATGGTGCAAGAACCAGACAACAAGAGAAGTTTGGAGATAGCTTGCTTTGGCTTCATCAGGTTCTTGTGGACAATTCTGCCAGTGACAACAGTAAGCTGCCTTGTCAGCCTTTCCATTACTTTCACTGGTTAGCCTTGCATAAATTTACTTTGCGACTTTCACTGTAGGGCAGATCCCAACATGGAGGCAGACATCTGATGCACTGTTAGAAGCAAGTTGACAAGTGTTCAGCTTGAAGCTGACACAACGTGCCAGATGGGACATCCTTCAGACATCCTTCTCACTGTCAATGTGTCACTGTTGGAAGCAGTCTGACATCCTTCTCATTGTCAATGTGTCACTGTTGGAAGCAGTCTGACATCCTTCAGACATCCTTCTCACTGTCAATGTGTCACTGTTGGAAGCAGTCTGACATCCTTCTCATTGTCAATGTGTCACTGTTGGAAGCAGTCTGACATCCTTCAGACATCCTTCTCACTGTCAATGTGTCACTGTTGGAAGCAGTCTGATATCCTTCTCACTGTCAATGTGTCACTGTTGGAAGCAGTCTGACATCCTTCAGACATCCTTCTCACTGTCAATGTGTCACTGTTGGAAGCAGTCTGACATCCTTCAGACATCCTTCTCACTGTCAATGTGTCACTGTTGGAAGCAATCTGACATCCTTCAGACATCCTTCTCACAGTCAATGTGTCACTGTTGGAAGCAGTCTGATATCCTTCAGACATCCTTCTCACTGTCAATGTGTCACTGTTGGAAGCAGTCTGACATCCTTCAGACATCCTTCTCACTGTCAACGTGTCACTGTTGGAAGCAGTCTGATATCCTTCAGACATCCTTCTCACTGTCAATGTGTCACTGTTGGAAGCAGTCTGACATCCTTCAGACATCCTTCTCACTGTCAATGTGTCACTGTTGGAAGCAGTCTGACATCCTTCAGACATCCTTCTCACTGTCAATGTGTCACTGTTGGAAGCAGTCTGACATCCTTCAGACATCCTTCTCACTGTCAATGTGTCACTGTTGGAAGCAGTCTGACATCCTTCAGACATCCTTCTCACTGTCAATGTGTCACTGTTGGAAGCAGTCTGACATCCTTCAGACATCCTTCTCACTGTTAATGTGTCACTGTTGGAAGCAGTCTGACATCCTTCAGACATCCTTCGCACTGTCAATGTGTCACTGTTGGAAGCAGTCTGACATCCTTCTCACTGTCAATGTGTCACTGTTGGAAGCAGTCTGACATCCTTCAGACATCCTTCTCACTGTCAATGTGTCACTGTTGGAAGCAGTCTGATATCCTTCAGACATCCTTCTCACTGTCAATGTGTCACTGTTGGAAGCAGTCTGATATCCTTCAGACATCCTTCTCACTGTCAATGTGTCACTGTTGGAAGCAGTCTGATATCCTTCAGACATCCTTCTCACTGTCAATGTGTCACTGTTGGAAGCAGTCTGATATCCTTCAGACATCCTTCTCACTGTCAAATGTGTCACTGTTGGAAGCAGTCTGACATCCTTCAGACATCCTTCTCACTGTCAATGTGTCACTGTTGGAAGCAGTCTGATATCCTTCAGACATCCTTCTCACTGTCAATGTGTCACTGTTGGAAGCAGTCTGACATCCTTCAGACATCCTTCTCACTGTCAATGTGTCACTGTTGGAAGCAGTCTGACATCCTTTAGACATCCTTCTGTCAATGTGTCACTGTTGGAAGCAGTCTGACATCCTTCAGACATCCTTCTCACTGTCAATGTGTCACTGTTGGAAGCAGTCTGACATCCTTCAGACATCCTTCTCACTGTCAATGTGTCCAGTACACATGCTGACATGGATGCATCACCAGAAGACTAAAATGACAGAATCCCTTTATGGCTTCTTGAGATTCACAGACATTACCAGTGATGCTGGCTTGATTACTACAAGTAATATTACCAGTAAGGCTAGAATCATGTAGAGTTGGCTTTTGTGGAGGGGGAGGGGGGGGGGGGGAGGTCATCTTTGTTGTTTGCCTTTCTTTTTAAAACAGAAAATATCATTACCTGTTCCCAATAGTACACTGACCATCATATAATTTCTACTGACATTCACTGCTCTCAGATCATGCTGCCTAACTTATCCCTTCTCTTGTTCTGATCATCACTATTCCTACATGACCACCTCCATAGATTACCTCTCCTTTGTGCACACTGAACATTCATTATGCATCTCCTCTTACTTGCGTCAAGTCTTCTTTTTCAGTCTTACGCTGGCATATACATGAAAGCACGCCTGTTGGTTTCCTGGCTTTAGTGTCAAGTTGCCGCTCCTTTGCCTCTTCCTTTTTATCTCAGTAACATGTAATCATGGCTAACCAACCTTTCTCCAGTATGCTGCCTCATCACTCTGACAACCCTGTCCACAGAATGTTTGCATGACATATCCACAGAATCCTTCAGTTTCCTGCCCTGCACTCTGTCCCTTTTCCAACGCCTCTCATTTCATCTCCTAAATGCAGCCACATTCAGTCCTGCTGTGTGTCAGGCCCAGCCAGGACAGTGCACTTGGAGCTATCAATGACAGGTTTGCTGGGAGGCCAGCCAATAAAAGGATACACTCACCCTGTGCATGAGCTCAATCTGCAGACAGTAAGGTTGGTTTTGGAACTGCTGTATCTCACTGGTGATCTCAGCAACCTTACGGCGCTTGCTGAAGTTGATAAAAACCCTCTACCCGTTGGCTGTTGTCATCTGGACGCGTGACAATGAAGTCACGGTTTCCCTCCTCCGTCAGAAGAATGTTTGTCAGGTACATGCCTGGGTACAAATGTGATTAGATTAGAAAATGGGCCTGGGGGGAGAATGGCGATTACCACTTTCAGCAAACACCAGGCAATTCTGTTTTCCCTAACATCGGGAAAGGGAATATCACCTGAAGTACAAACTTGATCATCTGTGATGAGTTTTTAAATACCTTTTGGTGACATGATTTTTCGTGTTATGGAAAAAGCAACAGGTTCTTTTTCAATACACACAAAAAATTTAATTAAAAAATAATTAAGTAAAACACCATACACCCTAAGCTAGTACAGCTGGCTTTTGCCTTTGCTGCAACCACTTTCTTACTGAATATAGAGAGAGAGAGAGGAGAGAGAGAGAGAGAGAGAGAGAGAGAGAGAGAGAGAGAGGGAGAGAGAGGGAGAGAGAGAGAGAGAGAGAGAGAGAGAAAAGAGGAGAGAGAGAGAGAGAGAGAGGAGAGAGAGAGTTTAATCATAAGACATATATTTGGTCAACAAGAATAATGAAGCACAGTATGAACAAACATAAGGTAGATTTTTTTTTCAATGGCACTCCAATGTTGACACAGTGCATGCCCCCATCGGTCAACACTGAAGATCTGATGTTGACACAAAGCATGCTCCCATCGGTCAACACTGAAGATCTAATGTTGACACACAGCATGCTCCCAAATTTGGGCAACACTGAAGATCTAATGTTGACACAAAGCATGTTCCCACTGGTCAACACTGAAGCTCTAATGTTGACACAGACCAATGCCCCCATCGGTCAACACTGAAACCCTAATGTTGACACAAAGCATGCTCCCACTGGTCAACACTGAAGATCTAATTTTTGACACAGACCATACCCCCATCGGTCAACACTGAAGCCCTAATGTTGACACAGAGCATGCTCCCATCGGTCAACACTGAAGATCTAATGTTGAAACAAAGCATGCTCCCACTGGTCAACACTGAAGATCTAATGTTGACACACAGCATGCTCCCATCGGTCAACACTGAAGCTCTAATGTTGACACACAGCATGCTCCCATCCTTCAACACTGAAGATCTAATGTTGACACACAGCAAGCCCCCATCGGTCAACACTGAAGATCTAATGTTGACACACAGCATGCTCTCATCCTTCAACACTGAAGATCTAATGTTTGACACACAGCATGCCCCCATCAGTCAACACTGAAGATCTAATGTTGACACACAGCATGCTCTCACCCTTCAACACTGAAGCTCTAATGTTGACACAAAGCATGCTCCACTGGTCAACACTGAAGATCTAATGTTGACACACAGCATGCCCCCATCGGTCAACACTGAAGCTCTAATGTTGACACACAGCATGCTCTCCATCCTTCAACACTGAAGATCTAATGTTGACACACAGCATGCTCCCATCGGTCAACACTGAAGATCTAATGTTGACACACAGCATGCTCCCACTGGTCAACACTGAACATTAATGTTGACACACAGTATGCTCTCATCTTCAACACTGAAGCTCTAATGTTGACACACAACATGCTCCATCGGTCAACACTGAAGATCTAATGTTGACACAGAGCATGACCCCATCCTTCAACACTGAAGCTCTAATGTTGACACACAGCATGCTCTCATCCTTCAACACTGAAGCTCTAATGTTGACACACAGCATGCTCTCATCCTTCAACACTGAAGCTCTAATGTTGACACACAGCATGCCCCCATCGGCAACACTGAAGATCTAATGTTGACACACAGCATGCTCCCACTGGTCAACACTGAAGCTCTAGTGTTGACACAAGGCATGCTCCCATCAGTCAACACTGAAGCCCTAATGTTGACACAAAGCATGCTCCCATCGGTCAACACTGAAGATCTAATGTTGACACAAAGCATGTCCCACTGGTCAACACTGAAGCTCTAATGTTGACACAGACCATGCCCCCATCGGTCAACACTGAAACCCTAATGTTGACACAAAGCATGCTGTCACTGCTCAACACTGAAGATCTAATGTTGACACAGACCATACCCCATCGGTCAACACTGAAGCCCCAATGTTGACACAGAGCATGCTCCCATCGGTCAACACTGAAGATCTAATGTTGAAACAAAGCATGCTCCCACTGGTCAACACCGAAGATCTAATGTTGACACACAGCATGCTCCCACTGGTCAACACTGAAGCTCTAATGTTGACACACAGCATGCTCCCATCCTTCAACACTGAAGATCTAATGTTGACACACAGCATGCCCCATCGGTCAACACTGAAGATCTAATGTTGACACACAGCATGCTCTCATCCTTCAACACTGAAGATCAAATGTTGACACACACAGCATGCTCCCACTGGTCAACACTGAAGCTCTAGTGTTGACACAAGGCATGCTCCCATCACATGATCAGTCAACACTGAAGCCCTAATGTTGACACAAAGCATGCTCCCATCGGTCAACACTGAAGAAACTAATGTTGACACACAGCATGCTCCCATCGGTCAACACTGAAGATCTAATGTTGACATAGAGCATGCCCCCATCCTTCAACACTGAAGCTCTATGTTGACACACAGCATGCTCTCATCCTTCAACACTGAAGATCTAATGTTGACACACAGCATGCTCTCATCCTTCAACACTGAAGCTCTAATGTTGACAACAGCATGCCCCCATCGGTCAACACTGAAGATCTAATGTTGACACACAGCATGCTCCCACTGGTCAACACTGAAGCTCTAGTGTTGACACAAGGCATGCTCCCATCACATGATCAGTCAACACTGAAGCCCTAATGTTGACACAAAGCATGCTCCCATCGGTCAACACTGAAGATCTAATGTTGACACAGAGCATGCTCCCACTGGTCAACACTGAAGCCCTAATGTTGACACAAAGCATGCTCCCAGACCCGTTACCCTCTATCCCCTTGACCAGTAATTGGGTGTAGCAAACCATAATTTGTCTCAAAACAGTAGATTTCCCCTCGCACGTTAAAACCAATAACAAATATAATATGACTGTGGAAAAACATTTCTGCGACAGCTTTAGAATATATATCTCACTTACCCTTTGTTGTGTGTGCTCAACATAAATGAAGAAACACAGGAAAACGTCACTCTATCATAGAGTTCTGCGGGCAGCACTTTTTATTGTTAATGTTCAGTTACACCACACAGGAGAGCAACCAGCACTTTTCCACTAACTTCATACAGTTCTGCATGATGCCTACACACAGGGAGAGCAGCCAGCACAGTTTGTCACTAACTTCATACAGCTCTGCATGATGACTACACACAGGAGAGCAGCCAGCACAGTTGTCACTAACTTCATACAGCTCTGCATGATGCCTACACACAGGAGAGCACCAGCACAGTTTGTCACTAACTAGATACAGTTCTGCATGGTGACTACACACGGGGAGAGCAAATAGCACTTTTCACTAACTTAAAAATAGTTCTGCATGATGAATATACAGTACATGCTTGCTGTCTTTTCATTTTAGGTTAGTCTAGGGGTACTTAAGACTTTGCGTGTAAGCACTTCTTAACCTGCGCACGGATTCAGAGGACATGTCCCTGACAGCCTCGACAGGTTCCCTGGGATCTGATTTGACCACCAGTAAACTCTCCAGGGTAACATCTGAAAGGAGGCCCGCTGGCTAGTCCTGTTCTTCTTGACACATGAGAAGACACGCTCACAGTGAGCGCTGCCATGAGGAATATCAAGATACCTTCATCACAAGAGACAATTCTGACAGAAGCCCTTCATCCAGTTCCCCAATCTTCTTCCATGTGGAATCAATCCCATCAGCATCCCCTTCAGTCACACATTGCCTTATATCAGTACACTGATATGTGATGAACTGTTCAATGACTGTGTCAGCTGTGACACCTCCTATCACTCGACACAGTGTTGCTTCTGCCTTTGTGATGTCATCTTCCAACTTTCCTTTGGCGTCGTCTTTGGGCACGGCATGCCGTAAAAAGTTCGTAATCTGTGGGCCGGAACTGCGCGCGCAACACTTAGAGACTCACAGTTGACATGTCCTTTTTATGTCGTGTTGTCCCCATGCGAGATACCAGAGCATACTATAATTAGTATGCTCTGGAGATACTGAAGTGAAGTTTGCACTTGGTGCAGAAGGCGAACTCTGCTCCTTTACTTGATGATATAATGTCCGGAAGTCTGTCTGTACTGCAGCTTGAACTTTTGAAAATATTTCTTCTTCTTCTTCTTAACCGCATCAATCACACGGGAAACACAGTCTGAGTCCCGCCGCTTTCATCAGTTTCATGAGCACGCTTCTTCTCAATCGCCGCCATTTCACTGCGCAGAAGTGGTAGCGTTCAGCTGCATCAACTTCCCGCCCGCGACGACTATGGCGGACGCGTAACTCATCACCGCACCACGCGCGAGAGAACAGTAACTTGGCCGGGCGCCACCGACAGTGAACTGTATGTTGATAAATTCTGGATCGGAAATCTGCCGAAGTGGTTTCGGTGAGCAACGGGAGAAAGCGCGTTTCGCGATCGGAGATTTGAAGTCGAGCGGGAGACCGTATAACAACGTCTGAACTCGGGAGAATCTCCCGGTGAGGTCGGGAGGTAAACATGTCTGATGCTCCCATCGGTCAACACTGAAGATCTAATGTTGACACACAGCATGCCCCCATCGGTCAACACTGAAGCTCCAATGTTGACACACAGCATGCTCCGACTGGTCAACACTGAAGCTCTAATGTTGACACACAGCATGCTCTCATCCTTCAACACTGAAGCTCTAATGTTGACACACAGCATGCCCCCATCGGTCAACACTGAAGATCTAATGTTGACACACAGCATGCTCCCACTGGTCAACACTGAAGCTCTAATGTTGACACACAGCATGCTCCCATGGTCAACACTGAAGCTCTAATGTTGACACACAGCATGCTCCCATCCTTCAACACTGAAGATCTAATGTTGACACACAGCATGCTCCACTGGTCAACACTGAAGATCTAATGTTGACACACAGCATGCTCCCATTGGTCAACACTGAAGATCTAATGTTGACACACAGCATGCTCCCACTGGGCAACACTGAAGCTCTAATGTTGACACAAAGCATGCTCCCATTGGTCAACACATGAAACCCTAATGTTGACACACAGCATGCTCCCATTGGTCAACATGAAGATCTAATGTTAACACAAAGCATGCTCCCATTGGTCAACACTGAAGATCTAATGTTGACACACAGCATGCTCCCACTGGTCAACACTGAAACCCTAATGTTGACACAAAGCATGCTCCCATTGGTCAACACTGAAAACCCTAATGTTGACACAAAGCATGCTCCCATTGGTCAACACTGAAACCCTAATGTTGACACAAGGCATGCTCCCATTGGTCAACACTGAAACCCTAATGTTGACACAAAGCATGCTCCCATTGGTCAACACTGAAGCTCTAATGTTGACACACAGCATGCTCCCACTGGTCAACACTGAAGCTCTAATGTTGACACAAAGCATGCTCCCATTGGTCAACATGAAACCCTAATGTTGACACAAGGCATGCTCCCATTGGTCAACACTGAAACCCTAATGTTGACACAAGGCATGCTCCCATTGGTCAACACTGAAACCCTAATGTTGACACAAAGCTGCTCCCATCGGTCAACACTGAAGATCTAATGTTGACACAAACCATGCTCCCATTGGTCAACACTGAAACCCTAATGTTGACACAAAGCATGCTCCCATAGGTCAACACTGAAGATCTAATGTTGACACAAAGCATGCTCTCATCGGTCAAACACTGAAGCCCTAATGTTGACACACAGCATGCTCTCATCGGTCAACACTGAAGCCCTAATGTTGACACACAGCATGCTCCCACTGGTCAACACTGAAGATCTAATGTTGACACAAAGCATGCGGCAATGGGCTGGGTGGTGTTTCCCTCAGCTCACAGAGACAGGCCCTCCCCCCTGGTGGACTTCAGTGGTGCTAGACCACATTTGTTTGCTGGATATCAAGGCTCTTCACAATTTCATTTCATTCAAACTTACCTGTCCAAACAACTGCCTTACCTCCACTTAGCATGGAGCAATAACCCCTCACATCAGGATTCCCATTTAAAAAAAAAAAAAGAGAGCGAGTCGGGAGCTAACTTTTCAAACTATAGAGCCCTGAGTGACAGGGGTAAGAAACAACATGTGCAAATAAATCATCAGGAAAATAATGTGGAAGACAGTTAATCGGAAGAAAGCAGTGTGAGCAACAAAGAAGGAAATAAAGATGACAATGGAGATAATTATCTCCAGAGAAGCAACAAAGAAGGAAATAATGATGACAATGGAGATAATTATCTCCAGAGAAGCAACAAAGAAGGAAATAAAGATGACAATGGAGAAAATTATCTCCAGAGAAGCAACAAAAAAGGAAATAAAGACAACAATGGAGAAAATTATCTCCAGAGAAACAACAAACACCATAAACAGCTAGCATTACAAACATCATGTGTTCAGTCATGGTGGGGGTCAGAGAAAGCTCTAACGATTGGGATGGTGTGTACTTCAACAGTGTTCCCTACAATAATCAATGGTTCCATAGTTTAGTTTTGGCACACATATTTGCCACTTGAAATCAATGATTCCTTGTGGGGATTACTCATGGTCATGGCTTAATCTCCAGGGAAGTATCTCTTGTGTAACGCTCTTTTTACAATTGTTGGGCTATCCACAGAAAGTACATTCTTATTTTGGTCCATTAACCTTTTCACTATCATTTCTTTTCTTTAAATTACCACTCCTACAATCATTAAATCATTTAATCAAATGAAATATTGAATTTAAACTGAACTTATGAATCTCAAATACTTTCTAAGAGCAAAATTGACAAATAAATCCTTTTATTCTAAATCACATCAAATTGTGTATAAGAACCTGGCCGTGGGTGCAGACTGCTGTGTCTGTGTCTTTGTCTGTGTTGCTGACCACTGTTGCCGCTTTCTTGATGTTCCCAAGTCCATCTTCTCTCTGTCACACTGATGCCCTCTCCGAATCTCAACATTTCACATACTGCCACTGAACTTTGAAGCAAAGTGAAAACACATAATCTGCACTGCTGCCTGAACCATCATTGTCAATCGATCAGAGCCAGGAGAACTACACTGTCCAGTCATGTTACATGGACAGTCCTCTTTCACTTTCACTCACTGTCATGTTTGAAAGGGAGTGAAAATAAATCTGCGGGCTCCGATCCAAGCACTTTGCAAATAGTGGCCATTTTCGCTCAAGCAGACATCCTCAAACGTGCATCTGCTATCAATGTTGTTGGGGTAAGCCCTCCCCCCCCCCCCCCCCCTCCCTGCCCCCTTCTCTCTCTCTCTCTCCAGAGATGGGAAAGGATTGAAAACAGATTCATAACCGATGCATCAGTAGTACAGTAGTATCATGCGTTGGTCAACAAAGACTGAAAACAGATTCATAACCAATGCATCAGCAGTAGATATCATGTGTTGGTCAACAAAGACTGAAAACAGATTTGTAGTAAGATAAGATAATGTTGCTTATAGCCCAGCCGACCGCAGAGGGCCACATCAGGGCTGTAAACAGATTTGTAACCAATGCATCAGCAGTAGATATCATATGTTGGTCAACAAAGACTGAAAACAGATTCATAACCAATGCATCAGCAGTAGATATCATGTGTTGGTCAACAAAGACTGAAAACAGATTTGTAACCGATGCATCAGTAGTAGATATCATGTGTTAGTCAACAAAGACTGAAAACAGATTCATAACCAATGCATCAGTAGTAGATATCATGTGTTGGTCAACAAAGACTGAAAACAGATTTGTAACCGATGCATCAGCAGTAGATATCAAGTGTTAGTCAACAAAGACTGAAAACAGATTTGTAACCGATGCATCAGCAGTAGATATCATGTGTTAGTCAACAAAGACTAAAAACAGATTTGTAACCGATGCATCAGCAGAAGATATCATGTGTTAGTCAACAAAGACTGAAAACAGATTTGTTTTTTCCTGCCCTTCTATGCCTCACGGGATGCGCGAGGGGATAGTACGGCCCACCTCGTCTGAGCTGTTCAGTTGTGTAGTGCCTAGTATTTTGTTGAAACAAATCCTAGAACTGCTTGATATCTTGTAGGGTATTCTAATTATGAGCATGTCATTTGGGGAAATGGTAATACGCCTTGCGAGTTTATGTCTTCCGTGAATACTTTGTGTGTGTGTGTGTGTGTGTGTGTGTGTGTGTGTGTGTGTGTGTTTTTATGCCACTGGCAAGGTTCCCCCCCCCCCCCCCCCCCCCCCGAGGCTCTATACGAATTAGATAGATATCACTTGTGCCTTGTGCCGTGTTGACAATCTGAACTTTTCTCTTTCCCTCCTCCCTCCCTCTGGTCCCTCTGTCCTCTCTCTCTTTCTCTCTCCCGCTCTCCCTCTTTCGTTCGGGTTCACCATTTTTTTTTTTTTTTTTCCCCTCTGTTCTGTCTAATATAATTACTTGTATATGATAATTGCACGCAGGCAGTCGTGCGTATGGGTATTCAAACATGCACACCTGCTTCTATTTCAAGCATACGTGTGGGTCACAGGCACATAAACCTCAATGATATTTGTCTTCCCTATGAACACTCTTTTTTCCCAGAAGGTACGAAAAGTGTATGTGTTTGATTCCTTTCTTGCACATTAAGGTGTCTTGGACTTTGTTCAGAAATGTTACACACTTGTTGTCTGATCGTACTTCACCTTTAGCAGATGCGACTGTGGCCCTTTCGTGACAAAACACTAATGATTATTGTGCGTACTTCCTTTTTTCATATTCTCTTTGCGTGCGTGCGTGCGTGCGTGCGTGTGTGTGTGTGTTTTGTTTGCGTGTCCGTGAGTGTGAGCGCGCAAGGGCACGCGCGATCTTACAAAGTGTGTTTGAGAAATACGCGGATGTGGGAATAGGGTGTTTGCTCAAACCACAAGTAAGGTTAAGCCTTTACATACAGATTATGGACCTTACATGCATCTTATATATGCATTTCTATGACAAATGTCACATGTTTTGTATATTCTCCCCCTCTTAATCTGGGCGTGAACTTGTATACTTCCATCGATACTACATTTCCACTCTTGCTTTTTTTTTGCTTTTTTTTTTGTGTGTGTGTGTGTGTCATCAATATCGGCGTATTAGTTTACAGTATCTCACGTTACCATAGAGACCGGTGTGTGTTTCTTTGTTTTCGTTTTTTGCTTGATAATACTCTTCCGGATCTTGTTGAAATAATGTGGAAAAAAAAAATTATAAGTGCGTTTGAAATGTCTTTGTAACTATGTATATGATAATCTTACAATTAATCCTCGCAGACACATAATCGAGCGTGTACAAGTGTGCGTGTATCTGCATTTTGAAATCGACTGTACCCGAAACGCAGGACTAGGATTGGAGATGTGGAGCGCTGGTATTCAGCCAAGCGACATATTCTCACTCATAAACAAAATTGTTGTAGTCGTCTTAGTGTTGGTGTTAATTGTGTTATTGTCAGTGTATGGTGTGTGTGTGTGTGTGTGTGTGTGTGTGTGTGTGTGTGTGTGTGTTGTTGTGTGTGTGTGTGTTACTGTTGCTGTTGATATTATTGTAACTGCCTTTTTCTTTGTCATGCTTTCTAAAGTTTGTCCAGTTTCCGAGTTGCTTATTTTGTGTGTATTCAAATGCCAATGAAAACGTCAGCTATACCGCAGCACAGAGTCGATGGTACTTGTTACTTCACTGACTGGGTCAGCATGGGGCACAGTATCTGTGAAAATCTGCCTTTTTTCATTTTCATGATTTTGTTGTTTTTTTTTTAATATACGCAAATGTTTTTTCTATGTGCAGTCGAATGTGTACTTTGCTTAAAGTGTACTATAGACATGTTGACATGAAAAGAACATTCTAGTTTTACACATGGAGAAGGTCTGTGTTGCATCGTTGAATTGCCAAGGTCTGGTAACATGAAGAAAAGGAGAGATGTTTTTCACTATCTTAGACAAAAGAGATTTTCCATATGCTTTCTTCAAGACACACATTTTGACCTAAATTAGATACCTATTATGCAGCAGAATGGGGCTATACCTGTTTCTTTGCATCCAATAATACGCAATCTAGAGGAGTAGCAATATTGTTTAATAACAGTTTTGACTTCAAGGTGAAAACAGTCCACAAGGGCCAAGACGGTAATTTCATAATGGTTTTAATTTTCAACTATGGATAAAGATCTACTGCTTGTCAGTCTGTATGGTCCAAACAGAGACACTCCAGAATTTTATGAAAGATTGGAAGATTACATCAGCAAACTAGGTCATATGAATATAATTATAGGTGGTGACTGGAATTTAGTAATGGACCCAAATTTAGATTATGATAATTATAAACATGTAAACAATCAAAATGCTAAAGAAAGAGTAGAAGAACTGATGTTAAATTTAGAACTAACAGACATATGGAGAGACCTAAACGCAGAAAGCAGAAGATTTACTTGGCGAAGAACAAATCCACTCCAACAAAGTCGACTTGACTTTTTTGTTGTCTCGGAAACAATAGTACAATATGTTGAAGATGCTGACATTCAGACTGGCTACCGATCGGACCACTCAATGATTGTCTTGAAATTATGTTTTGGAGAAAAAGTTAAAAGAAACAGTTTTTGGAAATTTAACAATTCTCTTCTAAAGGACTTAACTTATCTAAAAGAAATAGATGAGGAAATAAGCAGGCATGGGAATTGACTGAAAGGGAAAACTCTGAAATCTGGGGGGGTCCGGGGGCATGCCCCCCCGGAAAATGTTTTTTTTCAAGATCAAAATCTGTGCAATCTGGGCTATCCTGACTTCATTTTTATGGATTTAAGAACGTAAAAAAAAATGAAGTAAATTAGCATTAAAACAACAAACAAAAACAATTTTCACACAAAATGTTTTTATTCAGTTCTATGAGTTTATCTCCAGCTGACTACAAAGATCACACAGGCTCAAAAAACAAACAGAACAAACAACAAAAACAAAACAACAATCAACCAACCCAACCAATCCAAACAATCACCAATCAACCAACCAACCAACTGGTCAACCAACCAAACAAGAAACACCCCCACACACACAAAAGAAAAGTTAAGCCTGCACACATTCACTTGAAACTGGTTACAGACACTGGCACCAGGCATTACCTCTAGAGCTGAGGCAAGCATCTCTGAAGAGAAAACAGGAAGGTATTTGAAGTTTACTGCTGAGAAGACTGTCACACAAGCAGCTCCCCTGTTTACTGCTGTCACTGAGAAGAATGTCATACAAGCAGCTCCCTTGTTTACTGCTGTCACTGAGCTTGTTTACTGCTGTAACTGAGATCTAACATCTAGTACAAAGCGGATAACTAGTATAATACTTGAAGTACATCTTACCTGGCAAACGTTGATTACTTTCCAGAGACGCACACTTATCCAGATGCTTCTTTGAGCGGAGATGGTCAGTCAGTGTTGAAACACCACGACTGGCGTAAGATACGTCTTTGTTGCAGACAATACACCGTGCAGCTCCACTGATATTTATCTTGCGAAAGCGCGTCCCAAGGCGCTCCTTCTTTACTACATCTCCGATTTCCACCTCCACAACTACAAATATCCACTCCCGTTTCCATTTATTTGGGCACTTGTCTTCGAACGGATCGCCGAAGTTTACCACACGACCAAGGCACGCCATGTTGAAAACTCGCCTGTTCAAAGTTTGCGCATGCGCAGAAAGTCACGACATTCACAAATTTGGGCTGCCCGCGAGAGTTAATAGCTGCTGTTGCTGGCGATTCGGGTAACTGAGGCAGGCGTTCACAGCACGCAAACACAGTACGCTCGCGTTCCGCAATAGTCTCGATCGTCCATACCCAAACTTCCGCGAGAACGAGAACAGAGAACGAGATAACGCTCGCATTAGTATAACTTGGTCTAGGCCAGCCGAGACTAGTTCAGCAACAGCTAAAACCGGTGCTTTATATTTTTTGTACCCCAGATTTTTTTTTTTCGCGGACGCAATTTCGTTTTCGCGGAAAGCAAATTTTACTGCCGCGGAAATCAGCGTTTTCGCTGACAATTCCCATGCCTGATAAGAAATATAATCGAAGAATATGCAGTCTTGCCGTATGAAAGAAAAGAAATTCATAATATTCCTAGAAATCAGATACAATTTACAATAGGAGACCAGCTCTTTCTAGATGTTTTGCTTATGAAAGTGAGATCGAAAACAATAGCATTTTCCATAGCAAAGAAACAGAAAGAAGCTAAACAGGAGAAACAACTAGAAGAAAGCATCAAAGAGATAGAGAAAAAATTTCCCAGAACCGAAGAAGATCAACACAATTTGGAAAAATACAAAGCAGATCTAGTGGAAATTAGAGGTAAAAAAATCGATGGAGTTTTATTGCGTTCGAGAGCAAGATGGATTGCTGAAGGTGAAAAAGTATCCAAGCTCTTCTGTAATTTAGAAAAAAGGCACTACGTAAGCAAATGCATGAGAAAAATGATAACACAAAGTGGGAGAGAAGTAAATAGTCAAAATGAAATAATGAATGAAGCGAAATCCTTTTATGAAAATCTCTATAGAAAGAGAAATGTTGAAAACTGCGAAATTACTGACATGGCGAAAGATTTTCCAACTTTATCATACGAAGAATCAAAGAACATAGAGGGAGAAATCACCTTAGAAGAAGCGTCATACTCTCTGAAAAATATGAAAAGTAATAAAAGCCCAGGCACAGACGGTTTTACATCAGAATTTTTCAAAGTTTTTTGAAATCAGTAGGAATTTTTGTTGTTCGCTCATTAAATGAAGGATTTAGACTGGGAGAATTATCATCCCCTCAGAGAGAGGGAATAATCATTTGTCTTCCAAAGGGTGATAAGCCTAAGGAATACACTCAAAACTGGAGACCAATTACATTATTAAACGTTGTATACAGGATAGGGTCATCGTGCATAGCCAATAGACTTAAAAATGTACTTCCCAAGATCATAAATGAAGATCAAACAGGATTCATGAGTGGTAGATATATTGGCGATAACATAAGACTTATTTACGACCTTATTCACTATCTTAACGTTACAAATTGTCCTGGATTATTGCTATGTATTGACTTTGAGAAAGCGTTTGACACGTTAGATTGGAACTTTATGATGAAAACCTTAAAAGCTTTCAGATTCGGTCCAGCTATATGCCAGTGGATATCATTGTTTTATACAAATATTAAATCCACAATAATTGTAAATGGTCATTGTTCATCCTGGTTTAAAGTTGAGAGAGGGTGTAGACAAGGTGACCCCGTTTCACCATATCTGTTCTTAATCTGCGTAGAAATACTTGCTACTATGATAAGAGAAAATATATTGATTAAAGGTATAAAAATAAATAATAATGAGCATAAAATAGCTCAGTTTGCAGATGATACTCAGATGATGACCAAGGGTGATGCAACGTCTTTTGAGGCAATCATTGAAACGATCAGAGTGTTTTGTTGTAAGTCTGGTTTATACATGAATGATAGCAAAACGCAAGCAGTATGGTTAGGTAGTAAGAAAAGGTCGACAGTAAAACATCTACCACATTTGAAGATCAATTGGAATCCACCAAAATTTAAAATTTTAGGCGTTTGGTTTTCGGTAGACCTAGATGACTGTGAGGAAATGAATTATAATAAAAAAAATTTCAGAAATAAAAAGGTTATTCAACATCTGGATTAAAAGGTCTATAACTCCACTAGGCAGAATCGCTGTATTGAAAAGTTTAATCCTTTGAAAAATAACACAACTATGGTTACTCTTGCCAAATCCGCCAGATGACTTCATAAACGGTTTGCAAAGTATGTGCTTCAAATTCATCTGGAAAAGGAAACAGGACAGAATCAGTAGAAGAACGGTAATGAAGAGTGTAAAAAAAGGAGGATTGGGCCTACTTGATATCAAAAAGTTTATAAGTGGCCTAAAACTGATTTGGATACGCAAACTGATACAGAATACACAAAAGTGGAAAGGTATTATATCTGCGTTATTCCCTGTTGTAGATACCATTGGCATATATGGGGCATCTTTCCCAATGACTGTCAATGTAAATCGCTTTTGGAAACATACATTTGAAGCGTATAAAGAATTTTCACGAAAGATGTGTTTCGAAAGAGCTGATGAAATTATTGAGAACCTCTGTTTTACAATGATAAGATTAAGATAGGAAACCTAGCCATCTCTTATAAACACTGGATTGACAGAGGCGTGTATCGAGTACATCATCTGCTGCATGAAAATGGTACCTTTCTTACCTTCGAAGAATTAAGACTAAAATATAATGTGAAGACAAACTTTCTGACATATACGGGATGTATAAATGTGGTGAAGAAATATATCAAGACACATGGTATTATTGTTCAGTCCAGTAACGCCAAAGAGAACATAAAAGCACTTGATATAATCCTGTCCATACCAAAAGGAACAAAAAAAAATTATGATATTCTCAATGATGAAGAATGGGTACCTAAATGCTGTAAAAAATGGAATAACGCTATAACAATAAAGATAAACTGGAACACTGTTTTTCACAGAACACATAAAATACAGGGGGTTACAAATGTTGAAAAATGCAGTTTTTGTGAAACTGAAGATGAGACCATTCCTCATTTATTCTGGCAGTGTGACATCGTACAAACATTTTGGAAAAGCCTAGAAACCAGCTTTAATCAAAAATGCAAATGTGAACAAGAGAAAAAGGTGGATAAGTCAACTGTTTTGCTTGGTTTTTCACAAAATCATGAGGCAGATGAGATTTTTTACTTCATTATCCTGTTCGCCAAGTTCTTTATATACTGTTGCAAAATGAAGAAAAGTCGGCCATCTCTTAATCCGTATCTAGTGCAACTCCATTATCGATACAAAATAGAGAAACACTTAGCTTATGTCAACATGGATTATGCCAATTTTCTTTCTAGGTGGAAATACTATGAACCTCTTATCAATGAAAACAGTTGAATCCGGTGGAGAATGTTACATGTACTATGAACATCTTTGTATTATTCCATACATTTTCAGTTTGGAATTGCACTCTAAAAATGAAAGGACATGTATGTATATCTTTTAGTTGTTTTTTTTTTTTTTTAATGATGGGTGACATGAAAACTTCATCTTCTTCTAACCTATAGCCTATGCTGTGCATATTGGACGTAAAAGAAAGCCACATTTCTGTCGAAGTTGCGGTTGTCTTTGGCGTTAGGTATAACATAGTAACATATAATGTTTTCTTTTTGTTTGGTTTGTCTGTTTTTGTTTGTTGGTGTGTGTGTGTGTTTTTTTTTTTTTTTTTTTTTTTTTTTTTTTTAATATCACATGTGCATCTTCTCTTCTCTCTCTCTCTCTCTTTCTCTCTCTCTCGTGGTGTTTGTGTTTGTGTGTGTGTGTGTGGGTGTGTGTGCGTATGTGCATAATGCTTATTTTTTGTTTGACTTGAAACTGTTGGGTGTGCTTATTTACTTTTTCGTCTTTCTTTTCAAAGGTATACGATTCAATGGCAATTGATTATGTAAGTGTTCATATGATCATGTATAGACTTAATGGTGGAGCCATTCCTTTTTCATTACAGTATGTTGTCCATGTCTTGTGTAATTAAAAAAAAAAAAAAAAAAAAAAAAGCATCAAGTTCAGACAATCAACGCAGTTTTGCTGACACTGAAATAGTTTAACTCAGTTGACAGCCCTGTGCAGACAGCCGGTGTTTGTAATCAACAAAAAGGTGTAAAACATACCACAGAAAACACATAGTCTTGGTAAGAAATGCTTGTATGTAATACTTTCTACCAAAAACGGTTACAGTACAATCTAGCAAATGATGTTTTAAATGAAAGCAAATACCGGGTGTCCACATCTTTTTTTAAATTAAAACGATCTGATAAAATGTCCATAAAAGCGGCGTTTCTCTAGTGATGCCAATGTTCGCTGTAATTTTCTGTGTGCGTTAACATTTTTGTTTAGCGGACAATTATTCGAGGACAATACTATTTTGCAATGTTTAAAAAAAAAAAAAAAAAAAAAAAAAAAAATTAAATAGATGATGCAATGTGTTTGAATGGCTTGAACATAAGATGATGCAATGTGTTTGAATGGCTTGAACATAAGGTGATGCAATGTGTTGTTTGAATGGCTTGAACATAAGGTGATGCGATGTGTTGTTTGAATGGCTTGAACATAAGATGATGCAATGTGTTTGAATGGCTTGAACATAAGATGATGCAATGTGTTTGAATAGCTTGAACATAAGGTGATGCAATGTGTTTGAATAGCTTGAACATAAGGTGATGCAATGTGTTGTTTGAATGGCTTGAACATAAGGTGATGCAATGTGTTGTTTGAATGGCTTGAACATAAGATGATGCAATGTGTTTCAATAGCTTGAACATAAGGTGATGCAATGTGTTTGAATAGCTTGAACATAAGGTGATGCAATGTGTTGTTTGAATAGCTTGAACATAAGGTGATGCAATGTGTTGTTTGAATGGCTTGAACATAAGATGATGCAATGTGTTTGAATGGCTTGAACATAAGATGATGCAATGTGTTTGAATGGCTTGAACATAAGATGATGCAATGTGTTTGAATGGCTTGAACATAAGATGATGCAATGTGTTTGAATGGCTTGAACATAAGATGATGCAATGTGTTGTTTGAATGGCTTGAACATAAGGTGATGCAATGTGTTTGAATGGCTTGAACATAAACTTGACTGTTCTGTTTTCAGACTGAATGGAGGCATTGCATTTATAATTGAACAAGTGTGTGTGTGTGTGTGTGTGTGTGTGTGTGTGTGTGTGTGTGTGTGTGTGTGTGTGTGTGTGTGTTTGTGTGTGTGTGTGTGTTGTTGTTGTTTTGTTTTACGTCTTTCCACATTACGTGATATTAGACGGGAAAAAAAAAAAAATCGGGGGGGGGGAAGGTTAACACGAGTAAAAAAAAACAAACAAACTTATCTACAACTATAACACAAATATAGACAATCCACTTCTTCAAAGATAAAGAAAAATAAAACAAACAAAAAAAACATATAACTCTTGTCTCATCTCACTACTGACTGCTATCTATTATAAGTATTTGCCAATTGGACTTTTAGCTAAGTGTAAAAAGAAAAGATATGTTTCACTTGCTGACAGGAAAACATTTTTGTGTGTGTGTGTTGCGTGTGTGTGTGTGTGTGTGTGTGTGTGTGTGTACATACGCATTTGTGGAATAGAATTTGTCACTTGTATTATATTTGATGGATTGCAATGTGAGGGAGTGGGAGAGGGAGGGAGGGGGGGGGGGAGAGAGAGAGAGAGAGAGAGAGAGAGTAATTGAATGGTGCAAGTCAAATTGTTATGTGATCTTATCCAGTGAATCAGTTTCCTTTCATTATTATTTGCTCTGAAGTTCTATTCAGTTAATGTTAAGTGTTTTCAAAGTTTTTGTCTGTTTTTGTCAGGTACAAATAAAATGTTGTCAAATGACAAAAAAAACAAAAAAAAAAAAACAAAAAAAAAAAAAAAACAAAAAAAAAACCCAGATTTGTAACCGATGCATCAGCAGAAGATATCATGTGTTAGTCAACAAAGACTGAAAACAGATTCATAACCAATGCATCAGTAGTAGATATCATGTGTTGGTCAACAAAGACTGAAAACAGATTTGTAACTGATGCATCAGCAGTAGATATCATGTGTTAGTCAACAAAGACTGAAAACAGATTTGTAACCGATGCATCAGTAGTAGATATCATGTGTTAGTCAACAAAGACTGAAAACAGATTTGTAACTGATGCATCAGTAGGTATCATGCGTTGGTCAACAAAGACTGAAAACAGATTAATAACCAATGCATCAGCAAGTATCATGCATTGGTCAACAAAGACTGAAAACAGATTTGTAACTGATGTATCAGTAGGTATCATGCATTGGTCAACAAAGACTGAAAACAGATTAATAACCAATGCATCAGCAGGTATCATGCATTGGTCAACAAAGAGCATTTGTCAACAGTAGTTCAGGCAGACTATTACCCCCCCTTCACTTATGTAAGAAACCTGGTGCAAACCTTTTTTCCTTCGTTTTACATACATTGAGCGCATGAGTGTGCAGGTGTGTGTATCTTTGTCTGGAGGAGGGGAGGGGGGCAGAAGGATGGTAGCAAGAAGGTGCACAAATACTTTGAAATATGGAGGTGTGTGTGAATGCATGGTCAAGTTTGTGTGGAAAACTCACCCAGAAAAGGCACACAAGGAGGGTTAACTGAGCGCAGTTTCTCACTGTACTTCTTGTAATGGTCTGCGTTCAGCTCATGGGCCTCTTCCAAGGCTCGCACATACTTGTGTGGCACCTCCTGTCAACAAGCACCATCATCAGTATGTAATATTTCATTCTGTTCTCTGAATGCAACTTCTAGAAATGGCAGTGGAAAAAGCACACTTCAAACCTATCATGATCAACTCACTTTTCTGAAGAAAACCTTGCACAGGTGAGGAACAAAAAGTTTAAAATGGAAACATAGAAATGACATGAAGTGTCCATGTGGAGAAAGGATGTCAACACTTGTTCTGTTCCCATGCCCCTTCACTTAGCTGAACTGCTATCGAACAGTTGATATTGCACAACACACCTCACGCTGAGTTAGCTCATGGAGACATGCAGCAAGACTGGAATCACACAGCCAAGTTTCATGCATCTCTGCGAGAGTTTCTCACTCTGTATCACTCGGGATTGGTTTCTGTTGGGATATGTCACGAAAGGAAGCATAGAGTACTGCACTGATAGTCTCAGACCAGACCAGACCATCATCTTCATCCTCCTCCTCCTCCTTGTTAATCATCAATACAAAAAAAAGCCTCTCAAATTCTGTGGTTCTTCATGCCCTGCTCTCCTGGTGGTCAACCTCAGTTCTGATCTCTCCTAGTCCATGTCTGTGATGACTCTTGAGTTCAAATCACCAGCTACTCATCAGCTAGGTCACGGGAGACTGCTAATGGATAAATGTGAAGGCCTTCTGCCAGTTCCATTGTCAACAGGTGGTGTCATGTGTATACTGGATCAAAGCAGGCACCAGTGAACACCACTGAAGAGATTCAGCGGTTGTGTTGTGTCTTCTTGTGGACTGTCTCATGATGACATGATACCCACTGCTCCTCAACTACAGTGCCAGGGCTTGGAAAAGACAAACCTAGCTATGACTGTGTCTGGCAGAACCCAGAATGAGTGACATGGAAATAACACCACTGTGGGTAGCACAGAAGATGACTGAGCAAATGAACACACACACACACTCACACACACACTAGCACACACAAATACACTAGCACACTCACACACACAAATGCACTAGCACACCCACACAAAACATATTTTTGGTACGTGTTACCACAGTCTGCTTTTGTCCAATGTCAAATGATCATTCCATCAGGTCATCTAAGACCCCTCTGATCTAAAAACAAACTATTATTAAAAAAACCCAAAGTGGACAGAGTTCCGATCACCTTGAAGGTATGGTCCAGCCTGTAGACATGCGCTGAGTTGAGGGCGCTGACCACCTCCAGCACGCCATTGAAGTTGTTCAGTTCCTGGAAGACCAGCATGATTTCGATGATGCGTGAGACGACTGCCACCCGTTCCTCAATGTTCTCTGTCTCCAGAATGCATTTCTCCAGCCAGAAGGTAAACTGGAAAAACACACATTTGCAAAGCATGTCCTGAGAGAAAGAAAATCTGTAGGAAACAAATCAAAGAATGACATAAAAAATCAGAAATCTGCATTGAAGTCAAACTGATCATAACAGCAACAGCACTAAAGCCTGACACTTACCAAACCTTTCTTTAGAAACTTTTGCTGGAAATAAAAGGAATTTTACTACTGTAGGTAGTTTTACAATATACTTACCTGTCCAAACAAATACCTTATCCGTACTTGGTTTGGAACATCACGAAACATCAGGATCCCCTAAAAACAAATCAGGACAGCAGGAACGTAACTTCACCTCAATTATGGATAGGTGACCGTGATCTCCCTTAGATCACATATTCAGCTCTCTCACCTAGATCAGTTTTCGCATCTTTTTCCAGCTCTGTTAGGAAAAGGGAGGGCATCTTGGTGATTTGAAAGGTAAGTATAGGGTAAAACTACTTTCAGTAGTAAAATTCCTTTAGGATGGTAGTTGAATCCTCACATGAGACACAGCCTATTCAAAATTCATGAGAATGTCTCTCTACAGTTCTCCAGCCTAGCTCAGCGTTCAAATGTTCAAAACTATTTTAATGATCTCTTTAAACAATTTGGAGGTGCAATGAACAGTCCCCGCTCT
This sequence comes from Conus ventricosus, assembly GCA_018398815.1. NCBI lineage: Eukaryota > Metazoa > Mollusca > Gastropoda > Neogastropoda > Conidae > Conus > Conus ventricosus. The sequence continues at coordinate 100,143,465 of CM031605.1, forward strand.
CCCTAAAAGATGAAAAGGCACAATCAAAGATAAAATACTCACAGTATCAGGAAAAAAGAGAAGACAAAAAAAGGTCAAGGATCCATAACACAGTCAACAGTCATATCAACAGTGGCTTATAAAAGAGCCAAGACCAAAGAACACAGTGCAAAAAAGCATCTCAATTGAAACTTGAACCAAGAACCCAGACCCATAGCATGGTAAAACAGGCATGTCAATGGTTGATTACATTAAGAACCAAGTAAAACAGTTACCGTCATCATAGGCATGTCAATGGCATCTTAAATAAAGAGCCAAGGGCAAAATATGTAGTTATTATAAGCATATCAATGGCAGCTTAAACCAAGAGTCAAATAAAAAATACAGACCATTTAGCATATCAATGGCATCTTGAACCAAGAGCCAAGGCCAAAATATGTATGGTCATTACTGGTAAATCAATGGCAGCTTCAACCATGAGCCAGACAAAAATACACAGATGAAATGGGTGAATCACTGGCATCTTGAGCAAAGAGCCAAGGCCAAAACACATTTTAATAAGCACATCAATGGCAGCTTAACCCAGCACAAAGACAAGAAATTATCATTCATAACAGGTATTTGAAAGCTGTCTTGAACAAAGAGCCAAGACAGAAATACACAGAGCACCTGTACAATAACCAAGGGCAATATCAAACTGGCAGGTATGGCAGACTGGTAAAAAAAAAATCAGCATCATACAGGTTATGTTGCCATCTGGGTAACAACCCCTCTAGACAGTCCAGTGCCTCCATGTTCTCAGATGTATCAGATAAACAGAATCTCCAAAAGTGGACAGTCTTTCAGCGTGAAACCTGACCAAGTCAGAGACCATGATACTTCACCAGAGGGCGCAACTGGTGGAAATATCCCAGATTTCATGTGCCTTTATGTCCGCTCAAGGGGAAAGCAGTTTCTGGCCACAGCCATAAGCCTGCAAATCAGCTGCCTAAGCCAGGAGCTTATCGTCTGGGGTTGTATAGCAGCACTCTGTCCGCCCCACCACAGCAGGCAGCTCACAGGGCCTGACTCTGCCCTCTGAAGGAACCTTCTTCAGTGCTCTGACAGGACAGTTAACCTGCTCCACCTTTGATCATCTGGGTCTGGCATTTGACACTGAAAGGGCCAGCAGAGGGCAAGGTTACCGACAGGAGGCGCTCTTCATGCTTAACTATCATGGCAAGGAATAAAGAGCACATACAGTGACTGAGCCACCATCATGTCCCTTCATGAGGCTCACTCACCCTATACGCCAAAGCCAGGGTGACCACAAAGCATGTCTTTAGCATGAGGTTCCGGAAAAAGTGTCCAGTGAGTGGCTCACTGGAGGCTAGATATTCTAGAATTAGTGATACCCTCCATTTAGGGCACCGACTTAGCCTAGTAGACTATTTGTTTGGACAGTTAAGTATGAGAAAAACTCATCTCTGAACTTTATTAAGTCAGAAGAACAGTGTGAGAAAAAGCGATCATGAGCCCACGAGTACAGATGTGAATTCTGCACTCTGGACACATTCCATCTAGAAATGAAAATGGCATCTCCACAATGACATTGTCTTCACATGTACACAAACCCTGTTCTCTATGCATTTAGTTTTTCCTTTGCCAAGTCATCAAATCTAAAC
>CM031605.1:100161339-100176339 GCA_018398815.1 Conus ventricosus
TGCATAAGTCAAGACATGAACACACTTTTTATCTTCAATATTTCTTGCTGTAAGTCCTAAAACACAAACGTCAAATCTAAACTGATACTATGCTTTCCAATGAAATTCTTAGTAAATGAACATCAGCTTTGTAAAATACATCAAAGTCAAATCATTTTCATCTATATGTCCTTCACAACACATATTCATAATCTGTTAAAATATGGTATAATTCAATACCTCCATTGCCACTACAGTATCACCATTCTCTCTGTATCAAATGCACAGGTACACACATACATGCACATGCACAGGTATCACACACACACACACACACACACACACACACACCACACACATACATACATACATATTATATATACAACACAATCTGTACATACATAATCTGATGCATGATACATGTACACAAACATCTTGATTTAAACTTTTAAAGTTGTACAATTACAGAAAAATCAATGTTGAGTGCAAGATCACATTACATAATAATTAAACGAAAACAAAAAGAAAGGGAGGGTGGGGGGGGGGAGGGGGGGGGTTGAGTTCCAAAAAAGATTGATCGTTTCTAGAAATAATTGGCAACATTTCAACCCATAAGAAATTACAATCTTTGCAGAACAAAACTTCCCCATCTTTTCTTTCTTTTTTAAGTGGTGATGTTCATTCCACTGTAAAATCTTTATCAATATCATCTAAATGCCTCCTTCACCCCTCTCTCGTCTCCATGCATCCTCCTGTCCTTCACCACTTCAACATCACCATCACCCACCTCAAATCACATTTGTTTCTGTTGGTGTTGGTTTTTGTTCAGGACGGGGAAGGATGAGAGGCAAGGGGAGGGGTTTGCTAGTTTGTTTTTGCTATTCTTGCAAACTAAAAAAATCCTCTTATAAATGTTCTATACAATTTCTCTCTCTCTTTCTCTCTTTTTACCACTCAGAGATTTTCTAACCTTTTGTCTTCAAAATGCAGATTGGTATTGTCACCGATCTGTATCAGTGTGGAAATCGTACAGACGCGCCGACGGCTCTGTATCGATTCGTGGCATCATTCCACGATGGGGGTGTAGGCTTACCGGGCCATATATGGTAGTTGTTGGGTTCAGGAGGGATGGTGGGGGTGTTGGATACCTGTATGTTCCATTCATATACTGGGGGTGCGTTTGCTACCAGGCACAGGCAGGGAAAGGATAAGGGTGGGGAGAGAGGGGGTTAGCCTTCCGTCTCTTGTTTTGTGTCGTGTGGAGTCCCGTTGCACGTGCAGTGTTGTAGAGTTCAGAACTCAGCAAGGAGTGAGTGCTGAGTCATCAGGCTTTAAAGTTTGGTGGGGCCGGGTGGCTATCACTTCGGTCAAGTCCTTGGTGAAGAGCAGTTGGGCTTTTGTCTTGGTGCCAGCGTTTGTGCTGTGGGTCCGACTTCGGTCGACATGGTGAGCCGGCCCTCGTGAGCATGTTGCTCTTGGCCGTGCAAGTCATCTGTGTTTCTGTGTGCTGCGACCCTGGGTTCAGGTGCTGGGGTGGCCAGCCGCAGTTTGTTGTCATCGTTCTGTGTTGTGGCAGGTGAGGGCGCATTTCCCACCATCCTGTGGCCGGTACACCAGGCGGATCAGGGCAGCTTAGTCGGGGTGCTGTGGACGGCCAATTGCGGGCATTCCTGTCCTTGACTGTCCGGTGGTCGTCGCAGGTGCCTGCAAGAACCCTTCCTGCCACTCCCCACCCTGCGTGTGCCGGACGGTTGTCCCAGCCATTACCCCGTCCGGTGCTACAACCCTTTACTTTTTCCTCCCATCCGACCGGGCCTTTACAGCCTGGCCGTTGCTGGTGTCACCTTTGCTGTGGTGCCGTAGCTGGTGCCACTGTTGCCGAGGGCGCCGTAGCTCGCTGTCGTCTGTGTCGCCGTCAGTGTGTCACCGCTGCTGTTATCGCGGTGCTGTGACTCCACTGATGTGGAAGCCAGTGTGTCACTGTCACTGGTCGCTGTCGTCTGTGTCACTGTCAGTGTGTCACCGCTGCTGTTATCGCCGGTGCTGTGACTCCACTGATGTGGAAGCCAGTGTGTCACTGTCACTGTCGTCTGTGTCGCAGTCAGTGTGTCACCGCTGCTGTTATCGCCGGTGCTGTGACTCCACTGATGTGGAAGCCAGTGTGTCACTGTCACTGGTCGCTGTCGTCTGTGTCGCCGTCAGGTGTCACCGCTGCTGTTATCGCCGGTGCTGTGACTCCACTGATGTGGAAGCCAGTGTGTCACTGTCACTGGTCGCTGTCGTCTGTGTCGCCGTCAGTGTGTCACCGCTGCTGTTATCGCCGTTGCTGTGACTCCACTGTTTGTGAAGCCGGTGCGTTTACTGTTGTGTCTTCTCGTCTTCGGCAGGCAGGTTCGTCTGGTCACCGTCACCGTCGCTGTCGTCGTCGTGTGAGACAGTCAACGTTGTCGTCGTGTGGCGTGGTTTTTTTTTGTTTTTTTGTTTTTTTTTGTGTGTGTGACGTTGAAACACCCGAAGACATTGGGTTTTGGATGTGCATACATGAAGGATGGATGTTGATTAAAAAGGGTATGACTGAAGGGGTGAATGTGCGCAGTGAATTATATGCTGAAATGAATATAGTTAAGTGAAGTTAGTATAGTTTGGTTGTTGTTTTTTTTTCCCTTTTGGAGAATTGGTTTTGGGAAAAAAAATGATTAGTATTATGCTATGGGTAATCGGCGGATCTGGGAAACACTGCACGCCGTGACTGGAAAGGGGTTAAATAATTGGTTGTGGCGGCCTTGGCTGTAGGAACCGTGTGTTTCAGGCTGGGGTCTGAGACGAGCATATAGAAGATTCCGGTCATTGATTGTTGTGTCGGGAATAAAATTGTTTTATTGTCAGTTCTTGTGTGACGTGTTATATGTTTAATGGGTTAGTTGTGGGAGGGTTTTGTTTTTTTACGTCCGGCTTAGCGATCCGTGACAATATGGTGGAGATGCGGGGTAGTCCTTGGGAGTTTGTGTTGGGTAGGTGGAAGGTAGTATAGGCAGGGTCGGAAGGGGGGGTGTCTTGGTCCATGTCCGTGTCGTGTGCTCGGTAGTTAGTGGGAGGTTGGAGGGCACGTACCCCGATACAGGGAGGAAGGTACGTTAGTGTTCCTGTCCAGCAATATGTTTTCCAGGCGTAGGACAGGGCACTTAATGTGGTAGTAAGTGATGGTGCTGTGTGTTTAAATAGTGGTGCTGGTTTAAAAAAAAAAAAAAAAAAAAAAAAAATTGTCCAGAGATTTAGTGCGGCGTTTGGGCGGTTATCAGGGGTGGTGACTAGCAAGGTAACCAGTTTTTCCCAGGGGTCGGATAGCGGTGGGCAAGTGTTCGCCTAGTTATCCGCTGTTGTGGGGCGTAGAATCTACTGTGAGGTGTCAGGTGTGGCAGGTTGGAGTTCTTGCCCATACATTTGAGAGGACGTTCCACTTTGAAGAGTTGAAGCCAGCGGAGGTGAGTGGGATTGATCGATTGTCTTTAGGGTATTGGATTGTGTCGTGGTGATGGTAGGGTCAGTACGTCATGCCTCGTCATACTAGGGCTAACCCTCAGTACAAACCAGAGGACGTCATGGCAGCTCGGGAAGTCAAGCCTGAGAAGAATGCTAGGGCACTGTATCAGGAGGGGCTGACATGGATGTGACTGAGCTGTATCGCCAGTTTGGCAGGATAGGTTCAGAAATGGGACTGGCAGGGAATGCTCTGGCTCGGTTTGTTTCGGACTCGGTTAAGGTTGAACAAGAGAGAGAAGCTACTGAGCAGCAGATGGCTAGGCTGCAACAGAAGGATGAGGAAGAGAGAGTTCGACAGCAACAGAAGGATGAGGAAGGGAGAATGGCCCGTGAGGAGGCGGGAATTCGACAGCAACGGAAGGATGAGGAGGAGAGAAGAGCCCGAGAGTTTCAATTGGACCTGAAGGTTGCGGAGGCAGCTAGGCAAAAGGAGAGGGAGGAGGAGGAGAGGATTCGACAGAGGCGGTTGGATCAGGAAGAAAGGGAGGCCAGGAAGAGGGAGTTTACCTTGAGAGAGATTCAGGTTGTAGGCGAGGCAATGTACCGTGAGCGTCTCATCGAGGTTAAGGAGACCAAGCACGTCCACCTAGATCCTTAGGTGATGGAGACGATGTGGATACGTTTATTGCGCACTTTGAGCGAGTCGCTGAGCTGTGCAAATGGTCCCAGACGTCGTGGCCCACTCGTCTGATCGCAGTACTTCGAGGGAAGGCAAGGGAAGCGATCATGCGACTCAGTGCGGAGGAGTTAGGGTCCTATACGGCGGTTAAAAGCGCTTTGTTTAAGCACTTTCGCCTGGACGCCGAGGCATATAGGAAGAAGTTTCGGTCGGTGAGGAAGGATGCTGCTGAGACTTTTGGTCAGCTGCTGGCAAAAATGAGGCGCTGGTTTTCCTTGTGGTGCACAGCAGCAGGGAAGGATGAGAACGATGTGGAGGATGTCAAGGATCTGATCCTACAGGAGCAATTCTTCCAGCTCCTTAATCCAGAGTTCACGGTGGAGGTGAAGCGGACATGTCCTCAGACGGCAGATGAGGTAGCTAGAGAAGCCACTGTGCTGGCTGAGGCCAAACGCATGGGCAGGGAGGCTAAGTCGGATCGGTCCAGAGGAGAGAATCCAGCTGATGGACCCAAAGAAAGTCAAGGAGGGAGCCCACCGCCAGGTCAGTGCTGTAGTGACCAGGGCCCAGAGGAAGAAGGAACAGCAAGGGGTGATTCCTCTACGGTGAAGGAGACGGTGTTGGATGTCACACCAGAGAAGTTGACCCAGTTGCAGGACAGGGATGACACGCTCAGTAAGGCGAGAGAGGCTTGCCAGCAGGGCACGTTTTCCAGACCAAGTATGGTCAGGTCAAATACTTCAGGAAGGCTGGAGTGCTGATGAGGAGGTATCAAGGGCCACGGGAAAACATCACCCAGGTGTGCGTACCCGGGGAGTTACGGGTGTCCGTGATGGCTCTGGGGCACGACATTCCGATGTCTGGTCACCTGGGAGCAGCGAAGACCAAGGATCGGGTGTTCGGGAATTTTTACTGGCCAGGAATGTGCGCTGATATCCGTCGTTACTGCCAGTCTTGTTTGGCGTGTCAGAGGAAGGTGGACAAGGGGGCACCTCGGACTGCAGCAGCGCCACCCAGTACAGCACAGGGTCGGCGAGGTCCCTGGAGGGGGAGGCATTGGGCCAGGACAAGGTGGAGAAGATGTCGGCCATGGAACTGAACCAGGCGGAACTGAACTACCCCACAGTAGAGAAAGAGTGCTTGGCCATGGTGTGGGGTATCCAAAAGTTTCAGTCCTACTTGTATGGGGTGCCGTTTGTGGTACAGACAGACCACTCGCCTCTTCAGTTTTTAGAGAGGATGAAGTCTGCCAGTGGAAGGACCACTAGGTGGGCATTGCAGCTTCAGCCTTTTCAGTTCACAGTGCAGGCAATCCCAGGTCGAGAGAATGTCGCGGCTGATTACTTAAGCCGATATTGACGGGTTCCAAGTTGTAGTTCCAGGAATCGAGGTGACTTGGATGCTGAGTGTGTTGGAGAGGAAGGTTCGTTGGGTGTCACGATGGGGTTCAGCAAGTCGAGCGATGTGAGACCTTGGCAGGAGGGTTAATAGAACCTCCCACAAATAGTTCGATCGGTGTGGTCGTGATTGTTGATTTTAAAAACAAGTTTGTGGTTAAAATCTTTGGCAGGGGGGTATTGTCACCGATCTGTATCAGTGTGGAAATCGTACAGACGCGCCGACAGCTCTGTATCGATTCGTGGCATCATTCCACGATGGGGGTGTAGGCTTACGGGCCATATATGGTAGTTGTTGGGTTCAGGAGGGATGGTGGGGGTGTTGGATACCTGTATGTTCCATTCATATACTGGGGGTGCGTTTGCTACCAGGCACAGGCAGGGAAAGGATAAGGGTGGGGAGAGAGGGGGTTAGCCTTCCGTCTCTTGTTTTGTGTCGTGTGGAGTCCGTTGCACGTGCAGTGTTGTAGAGTTCAGAACTCGGCAAGGAGTGAGTGCTGAGTCATCAGGCTTTAAAGTTTGGTGGGGCCGGGTGGCTATCACTTCGGTCAAGTCCTTGGTGAAGAGCAGTTGGGCTTTTGTCTTGGTGCCAGCGTTTGTGCTGTGGGTCCCGACTTCGGTCGACATGGTGAGCCGGCCCTCGTGGCATGTTGCTCTTGGCCGTGCAAGTCATCTGTGTTTCTGTGTGCTGCGACCCTGAGGTTCAGGTGCTGGGGTGGCCAGCCGCAGTTTGTTGTCATCGTTCTGTGTTGTGGCAGGTGAGGGCGCATTTCCCACCATCCTGTGGCCCGGTACACCAGGCGGATCAGGGCAGCTTAGTCAGGGTGCTGTGGACGGCCAATTGCGGGCATTCCTGTCCTTGACTGTCCGGTGGTCGTCGCAGGTGCCTGCAAGAACCCTTCCTGCCACTCCCCACCCTGCGTGTGCCGGACGGTTGTCCCAGCCATTACCCCGTCCGGTGCTACAACCCTTTACTTTTTCCTCCCATCCGACCGGGCCTTTACAGCCTGGCCGTTGCTGGTGTCACCTTTGCTGCTGGTGCCGTAGCTGGTGCCACTGTTGCCGAGGGCGCCGTAGCTCGCTGTCGTCTGTGTCGCCGTCAGTGTGTCACCGCTGCTGTTATCGCCGGTGCTGTGACTCCACTGATGTGGAAGCCAGTGTGTCACTGTCACTGGTCGCTGTCGTCTGTGTCGCCGTCAGTGTGTCACCGCTGCTGTTATCGCCGGTGCTGTGACTCCACTGATGTGGAAGCCAGTGTGTCACTGTCACTGTCGTCTGTGTCGCCGTCAGTGTGTCACCGCTGCTGTTATCGCCGGTGCTGTGACTCCACTGATGTGGAAGCCAGTGTGTCACTGTCACTGGTCGCTGTCGTCTGTGTCGCCGTCAGTGTGTCACCGCTGCTGTTATCGCCGGTGCTGTGACTCCACTGATGTGGAAGCCAGTGTGTCACTGTCACTGGTCGCTGTCGTCTGTGTCGCCGTCAGTGTGTCACCGCTGCTGTTATCGCCGTTGCTGTGACTCCACTGTTTGTGAAAGCGGTGCGTTTACTGTTGTGTCTTCTCGTCTTCGGCAGGCAGGTTCGTTCTGGTCACCGTCACCGTCGCTGTCGTCGTCGTGAGACAGTCAACGTTGTCGTCGTGTGGCGTGGTTTTTTTTTTTTTTTTGTTTTTTGTGTGTGTGTGACGTTGAAACACCCGAAGACATTGGGTTTTGGATGTGCATACATGAAGGATGGATGTTGATTAAAAAGGGTATGACTGAAGGGGTGAATGTGCGCAGTGAATTATATGCTGAAATGAATATAGTTAAGTGAAGTTAGTATAGTTTGGTGGTTGTTTTTTTTTCCCTTTTGGAGAATTGGTTTTGGGAAAAAAAATGATTTGTATTTTGCTATGTGTAATCGGCGGATCTGGGAAACACTGCACGCCGTGACTGGAAAGGGGTTAAATAATTGGTTGTGGCGGCCTTGGCCGTAGGAACCGTGTGTTTCAGGCTGGGGTCTGAGACGAGCATATAGAAGATTCCGGTCATTGATTGTTGTGTCGGGAATAAAATTGTTTTATTGTCAGTTCTTGTGTGACGTGTTATATGTTTAATGGGTTAGTTGTGGGAGGGTTTTGTTTTTTTACGTCCGGCTTAGCGATCCGTGACAGGTATTATGATGTCCGATGTGTCTGTTTATTTGCATTTCTACCATTGTTCTTTCTTTATCTTCATCGCATTGAACTGTTGAACTGTATGAACTATTTTGAATTCAAAATATTTTTCAAAAAAACTTCTTCTTTTTTTCAAATCTGACACAAAATAGTGGAACCTGACAAGGGTTTGACCAGATGAGATGACAATGTACAGAAATGTATGATCGCGGTGAAACCTGCCCTGTCTTATCACCCTCTTATTCGACTTTTTCTACTCAGACCATTCCTTCTTCAACATCTGTTGCATGGGATAAACACCGGAGAAATGTGGACATCTGTCCACTGAGTTTAGACAATTATTTCATGAGATGTCGTTCATGTAACCCCTTAACTCGAAGTACCATAAGTAACAAGGGATTACCTTTCTACAAGACACAAGACAAGACAAGACAAGACACAAAGGGTCACAGTCCTGTAGTCTTAACTGTCCTGTGGACAGTAAACTGTGAGCGGACCACTGTATCGAGGGAAGGGCAGTGTGTATGGGGGAACCAATCCATCTCCTGCTACATGACCCTTCCCTGACCTGAATCAGGCAGCCCTTGTCTGAACCTGATTCCCACTGCTCTCTCCACAAAGCTTGATGCCATCTGTGCGTGTTAAGATGATTCCACTGTCTTCTGTAGGGACACTCGATCTGGGGAAGTGGACATGATGTTAGATGCCATGGACATGACAGCTCAGCCTGCTAAACAAAGCTCAGGCATCACAGGAAAATGACATCCAATCCTCTTCACCATGCACTAGTGGCTTGTTTCATCTTGGATGTGTTTGCTAACATCATGTCTGAAATGTGTAATAGACACGATTTGTACGTTTAAGTTTAGCTATCAATTGGTCTGTGCCAAATATCAACAACATTATAAAAAAAAATTGTTCCTCAACTTCCTTTATCTCCTACCATTCCTGATATGCAATGTGTCAACACTCCCTTCTGCACCCAGCTCAGGGGAATGTGACATGAGAAAATGTATGTCTATGTATGCCAAGGATGACTTAATTAGTGTGCTTGAGGATACACACAGCATGTGAGTTTGTGTGTGTGTTTATCACTTACATCCCTGTGTGCATTATGTAAACAGCACAAATGAAATATCTTTACCCAATTCCTGCTAACAAGCACATATCAATCTACATTTTAAGTTTTCAAGACAAATACAAATGCCTACACAATCACAGACACTTGTGAAAACAGTATATACATATATACAATGATGATACATATGCCACATAGATTCTGATATGCTGCCTACTGGGACTGCTGTGTGCATGACACAACAAACATTTCCAATACACTACAAGTCTGAAAACCAGCCATGGACACAACTGCAAAATGGGTGACCCTTCTCCCTTTCTGCACAATGGCATCCCTTCTCAAAGCAAAATACAGTAGATAAAAATGTACCACCACCCCACCACCAAAAAACTGTACGATGAGTCTCAGGGATTTTCAGAGATTTTCACTTATTTAAAGTTTTCATTACAGTTATATCTGGTTACATTTTAAGTTAGTGCGCTCAGAATTCCACATGAGGGTTCCCTGCGATGTGAATAATGTGCAAGGTAAAGAAGAGCCCGACTAATGTCTATGAACAAATGCTCTTGCTGACTACAGGACCAGCATCACCTTTCTTAGTCATGTGTCTTTCACCTTTGTTTCTGAACTCCATTTTCTTACCTTGAACACTGAAATCTTTTCTGCTACCTTCAGGATTTCAGATTTATTCCTTGGGAGGGGGGGGGGGGGGGGGGGGGTACATAAAGAACCAACTAGTTTCAAGTTTTAATTACTAAAATCCAGTACACCACACAGAGCCTTTTCAGGGTTGTCATACTCACACAGGAAAAAATGTCACGTCACAAACAAGCCTGACCATTAAAAAATCATCATACCCGGTAAAAGAAAAAACACACACAGTCAATGACATTGTAGCTAAATAACTGAAATCACAGCATATAACACCAGACTCTGCTCAGAGTGTCAGGAATTTCCCTATTTCATCATTCCCACATTTGAAAAAGCATTGGAAAAAAAATTAAAACATTTAAATGCCACAAAGTATACATTAAAAAATTAAGGCATGTGAAAAACAGAGACTGCAAAATGTACAGTTACTCCGGACAGTGTGTACATTTGTCACTGCTTAACTGCCAAATTGCAACAACAAAAAAAGCTGGTAATTCATCATTTGCTGTCTGATAAAAATGTTTAAGATTTCCAGAGCAAAGGCAGCAGAATGGTCTTTAAGGACAGAAAGACAGTCAATGAACCACACTAGTTTTGCTCCAGTATCATATGAAAAGAAAAGAACTTTCATCCTAAACCACTGAACAGAACAGTTACGGTTTATGCTGAAGACATTCTGATGCACCAAACCGCAGTCTGTCAGGTCACACACACAACTGAGCAAAAACAAAGAAAGAAACACTAGGCCGATTCATTTCCACACAGCACTTGTACTCACACACACATCTGAGCAAAAACAAAGAAAACACTAGGCCGATTCATTTCCACACAGCACTTGTACTCACACACACATCTGAGCAAAAACAAAGAAACAAACACTAGACCGATTCATTTCCACACAGCACTTGTACTCACACACACATCTGAGCAAAAACAAAGAAAACACTAGGCCGATTCATTTCCACACAGCACTTGTACACTCACACACACATCTGAGCAAAAACAAAGAAAGAAACACTAGGCCGATTCATTTCCACACAGCACTTGTACACATTTTCTGTGCACCCTCCCTGCATCCTACTGGCATATCTTCAAGACAGAACACCTTGTGTGGGCAATGGGTGAAAATTCTGACAACAGAGAGAACCAGCACTTAGGTTTCTGGCTGGGTCAAAGTTCATTGTGTGTGGACAGGAAGGGGCATCAGTACAACTCCAAAATTTGGAACTCCTAAATGAAGCATTTGCTAGAATTATTATCAACCGCAATTGGCAGTCCATCATTTTATTTACTTGCTTTGCAGCCCTGTAACTATCAATCTTTACATGTAACTTTCCCACAACTACCAAGTCACTTTCGGACAGCCCCTAATAACTTTACCAATTCCTGTAACTATCAATCTTTACATGTAACTTTCCCACAACTACCAAGTCACTTTCTGACAGCCCCTAATAACTTTACCAATTAATGAAACTCTGGTACTCTTTTTTTAGGTTACAAAAGAGAAAAAAAAAAAAAGAAATCCTGAAATGTCTGACCCACACCAATTTGTCTTTTAAACTTGTGAACTCTTGTGCCCTGTGCTTGTGTCTATTCCTGTTCTTTTAAACTTGTTGTGAACTCTTGTGTCCTGTGCTTGTGTCTATTCCTGTATTGTTCATGTTTACTGATAACCCTTTCAGTCACATCCTTCATTTCCCAAACCCTGAAATCACTTCTAATATCAACGCTGACTTCCCCCTTCTTGGTCATCAGTGGACCTGGCTGTTTCTTCAGCAGCCCTGGGCTGCTCCACCATCCACATTCATGTCACATCAACAGTCACCTGCCATCACTTACAGTATCATTACACATGAGCTAAACAATAAAGGCGTGTTCCAACTCTCAAAGCTTACCACATAATCCTTATGGGGACCAAATGAAGGATCCCCCTCAACTGATGGAAAAGGGCAGAGTAGTTGGTAAGTACTAATGGTGCAGGGGCTGAACACGGAAAACAGTGGCTAAAAAGTTAGGGTGGAGGTGGTGGGGAGGGGGGTGGGGGGGTGGGGGGGGGGGGGGGGGGGGGGCAATGGGATATTATCAGAACTAAAAAATTCAGATGTAGTGTGAATGCTCTGTTAACAGACAAGATGAACAAGACACAGCTGTAGAATTTTGTCACGTAAGAAACTTGTCTTATGCTGTGATGCGGAATTGTCATGCCTGGTTTTCTCTGTCTATTTATATTCCTGAAGCAAAGCAAACGTCACTGCTTGTGAAGACGGAGATAATCTTTCAGTGGCAGCAGCAAGGGACGTAGTCTCCTGTCCATGGTTTGACCAGAAAACATCTGTGGGATGCACGCATGGGGGGCAGACACCCCCATCACCCACCCCTTTCAGGACGTTTTGTTCAAGGCATCCAAGGCTGCCTGCACTTCCAGAAAATCTGTCTGGGGAGGGTGGTGCTGAGACGGGTCCCCCACCGCCGGCCCCTGCGCACCCGATGTGGAGCCCAGCTCCTGGGGGACCGACACGTCAGCCATGCTGTTGGAGCCCCCATCCCCGAGGAGAAGGACACACCCTGCTCCAGGAAGGACTGGATGGTGTTGGTGTCAATGGCGTTCATCAGGGAGGAGATGGGCATGGTTCCCATGAAGTTCAACAGACTGTCCAAGCTGCCGGGCTGGCTGCTCCCACTCGCCCCTGACACCCCCGACATCTGACCCCCGTTGGCCAGCTGTTGCTGTTGCTGCTGCTGCTGCTGGGCAATCTGCTGGATCAGTTTGTTGGCGTCGATGTTGACAGTGGGCACCTGGGGTTGGCCGGCGTTGGCCACGGTGACATTGCCGATGCCTGTGTTGTCGGAGGTGCGGAAACTGTGGGACGCTGTGGACGTGCTGGACAAGGGCTCCAGGGACGACCCTGACCCTCTAGAGCTGAGCGACATGCCTTGGATGGCTGAAACACCAAGCCCACACCCACAGGACACACATGGTTACACCAGGAATTGTACTGTTTCTGCTTAAACACCACGCCCACACCCACAGGACACACATGGTTACACCAGGAATTGTACTGTTTCTGCTTAAACACCACGCCCACACCCACAGGACACACATGGTTACAACAGGAATTGTACTGTTTCTGCTTTAACACCACACCCACAGGACACACATGGTTACAACAGGAATTGTACTGTTTCTGCTTTAACACCACGCCCACACCCACAGGACACACATGGTTACAACAGGAATTGTACTGTTTCTGCTTTAACACCAAGCCCACACCCACAGGACACACATGGTTACACCAGGAATTGTACTGTTTCTGCTTTAACACCAAGCCCACACCCACAGGACACACATGGTTACACCAGGAATTGTACTGTTTCTGCTTTAACACCACACCCACACCCACAGGACACACATGGTTACACCAGGAATTGTACTGTTTCTGCTGTAACACCACGCCCACACCCACAGGACACACATGGTTACACCAGGAATTGTACTGTTTCTGCTTAAACACCACGCCCCACACCCACAGCATTCACATGGTTACAACAGGAATTGTATTGTTTCTGCTTTAACACCACACCCACACCAATCACATGGTTACAGCAGGAATTGTACTGTTTCTGTTTAACCCTTACACCGCCGACGTCACCATTCGGCGACTACGTGGCTCACTGCCGATGTCGCCGAAAGGCGACCAACTAGGGTTACCCAACTCCCGATATTCTCACTCTCTAATCTGATGAGACACAAAGCCAGAAAGAAATGTCATAGTTGGGTGATTCCCTGACCTGTGCTCACAGCCATTTGCTTTGTCAGAGCGCTGTTCAGTTAAGTGTTTTTAATCAGTTTATTCCGATTGTTTTTCCATTTACTATGACGTCACAACTAAGCACTTCACGTAATCAGCCTCGCCGTACATTTACCACAGATCAGGTGCTGGAAATATTGAAAAGATGGTCAGTTGATCCTGATTCAGACAAAGAATACTCAGATTGTGAACACGAAACATTAGGCCCTATGTAAAGGGCAGAGTTTGACCGAATTACCACAGAGGCCGACTGTTGGACGCATGCCAAGTGGCTGAGCAGCAGGCAGTTGCGTCTCGCACACACACACACACACACACACACACACACACACACACACACACACGCCCTTGAACAAGGTTAGTTTTGCTGGATCTGGGCCAACTTTCAGTGACTGAATCACACAGTGAGAGAGGCATTATAGGCGGCGACTAACAGCAACGAGATAATGAACTGCAAGCCCAGCTGGCTTGCCACGAGGTCGAAGGGGGGTGGCTGACTGACACGTGTCAGAGGTGTACTGCAGAGATGAGTTGGAGTGGCCAGCTGGACTCACAGGCCCTAGCAGCATTACTCCCCACTTTCTAGAGACCAACAGGCAAGTGAATGACTTTATTTTCATAAAAAATATTGCTTTCAACAGTGAGAGTGAAAGGGATGTATGTGCATGAGCATGTGTGTACGTGTGTGAGCGTGCGCGCACGCGTGTGTGCATGCGTGCATGTGTCACAGCTGTCCGGCCGAGATGAAAATCGCGCTGTTTAGATCCTACTGCCTGCCCGGCAGACGATAAGCAGGCTATGTGACTCACGGCAGTGACCCGTGTACCACAGCTGTGCACATGGGAGAGCATGTGTTCTCATGCTGTGCTGTTCCTGTTGTGCTTTACGGATTGTTATTCTTTATCACTCCATAAGTGGATATAATTAACTGTGTGCGTGATTTGTGTGTTGTGATTCTTTTTTGTGCTGTTTGATACAACTTCGGTTCATCACGCGTTCTTGAGGGATTTTTTCATAGAGAAGTTTGTTTTCATAAGTTGGCCAGGACCCGGCACGTGCATACGTATATCTATGGAGGCAGTGTTAGCTCAGCAAGCCGTGTACGTGTGTGGTGCTCTTCTTCTTCTTACAGCCCTGATATGGCCCTTTGCGGTCGGCTGGGCTATAAGCAACATTATCTTATCTTATCTCTTCTTCTTCTTCTTTCCCCCCCCTCCCTCTCTCTCTCTCTCTCTCTCTGTGCGTGCGTGTGTGTGTGTGTGTGTGTGTGTGTGTGTGTGTAGGTGTGTGTGTGTGTGTGTGTGTGTGTGTGTTGTGTGTGTGTGTGTGTGTGTGTGTGTGTGTGTGTGCACGTGTGTGTGTGTGTGTGTCTGTGTGTGTGGGTGGGTGGGTGTGTACATGTGTGTGTGTGTGTGTGTGTGTGTGTGTGTGTGTGTGTGCGCGCGCGCGCGCGCACATGTGTGTGACCGACCCTGCATTGGCTAGTCTTGTTGCTTACGTGTAGGCCTACTTCATTCCGATCTTTTGTACGTGCGTACACGTGCGTGATTGTAGCGCCAACAATGGTGGAGGCGTTTAAACACAACTTCAGTGAACACAAAAGACGTGTAGATTTGTTGTGCCGTGTGTGCGGCAATCATGTGCTCAGAAAGGTACAAGATAAAGGATTAAACGCTAGACTTTGTGTCAACTTTTCCAATGATTTGTTGCAGTATTTCAGTCTAGATATTTCTGGTGATGAAGAAGGCAAACAGTCCAAGTGTATCTGCAT
>CM031605.1:100178839-100183839 GCA_018398815.1 Conus ventricosus
AAAAATGGCTGGCGATGGCGATTTATGCAAAACAGAACGTCTGGCAGTGAAAAGGTTAAACACCACACCCACACCCACAGGACACACATGGTTACAACAGGAATTGTACTGTTTCTGCTGAAACACCATACCCACACCTACAGCATTCACATGGTTAACAAGAGCTGAGCGACATGCCTTGGATGGCTGCTGAAACACCACGCCCACACCCACAGGACACATGTGGTTACAACAGGAATTGTGCCATTTCTTTCTATACATATTTCACTAACAAATGAATAGCCATGCCTTTCTTTTTTCTTTCTGTTATTACAATTAGCATGGCTATATGAATATATCAGTCATGTTGTAAATTATTTTTATATATAGCATGCTCATATAAATATATCAGTCATGTTGTAAGATCATTCGATGTGCATGTGCAGGGGTGCATATAAACATGGAAGTAGATGCATGCACGCCTATGAGCGATTGTTTTTTTTTCTTTCAAAGATACAAGAACTGGAGATCAATTTTTCTTCACATGTTGGTCCCAAGGAGCCAAAACATAGGGAGGGCTGGGGCATCAGAAGTGCGAATGAATGTTGGAGGTGGGAATTGGAAGGGAGCAGTGGTGGTGGTAGCATAAAAAAAAAAAAAAAAAAAAAAAAAAAAAAAAAAAAAAAAAAAACACTTAAACAAAAAATTCAAATTTGATTGAATATTCCCCTGTACAAAGAATGTAACCAACATGATACACAAAGGCCCGACATTCTCATATACATGCCTATCGCACTGGTATCTGTATGCTCATGTCTGTGTATGCACACGCCTGTGCATGTACATGCATGTGCATGTGTATATGTACCCGAATACATCTATGAGACCCATCCTCTCTGCGGCCACCTTTAAAGCCACTTGTTTCTGAAATGTAGATAAAAATGTCCCTAACAACCATTCTCTTTGGACACATCTCATTTTGTTGCTACAATGTGAATAAAAATATCCCCAACAACCATTCTTTAGACACATCTCACTCACCGCCTGTCCATCCGTCTCCATCGGCGGCTCCTGCTTTATGCGGCGGTTGGCCTTCAGTTTGTGACGCAGGCTCTCCTTCACGCTGCTGTTCGTGCTGCTGGCGCCATCACTGGAACCTGATCAAGTACCACCAATTAACAGGCATTAGCACGCAGTAATCAACCATTTAAACCACTGATCAAGTATATCAATTTTCAGGCACTGACACTCACTAATCAACCATTCAAACCACTGATAGTGTACCACCGAATTAACTGGCACTAACACACAGTAATCAACCATTCAAACCACTGATCAATATCATCAATTAACAGGCACTAACACGCAGTAATCAACCATTCCAACTACTGATAGTATATCACCAAATTAACAGGCACTAACACGCAATAATCAACCATTCAAACCACTGATCAAGTATCATCAAATTAACAGGCACTAACACGCAGTAATCAACCATTCAAACCACTGATAGTGTATCACCAAATTAACAGGCACTAACATGCAATAATCAACCATTCAAACCACTGATCAAGTATCATCAATTAACAGGCACTAACACGCAATAATCAACTGTTCAAACCACTGATCAAGTATCACCAAATTAACAGGCACTAACACGCAGTAATCAACCATTCAAACCACTGGTCAAGTATCATCAATTCACAGGCACTAACATGCAGTAATCAACCATTCAAACCACTGATCAAGTATCATCAATTAACAGGCACTAACACGCAATAATCAACTGTTCAAACCACTGATCAAGTATCACCAAATTAACAGGCACTAACACGCAGTAATCAACCATTCAAACCACTGATCAAGTATCATCAATTAACAGGCACTAACATGCAGTAATCAACCATTCAAACCACTGATCAAGTATCATCAATTAACAGGCACTAACACGCAATAATCAACTGTTCAAACCACTGATCAAGTATCACCAAATTAACAGGCACTAACACGCAGTAATCAACCATTCAAACCACTGATCAAGTATCATCAATTAACAGGCATTAACATGCAGTAATCAACCATTCAAACCACTGATCAAGTATCATCAATTAACAGGCACTAACATGCAGTAATCAACCATTCAAACCACTGATCAAGTATCATCAATTAACAGGCACTAACACGCAGTAATCAGCCATTCAAACCACTGATCAAGTATCATCAATTAACAGGCACTAACATGCAATAATCAACCATTCAAACCACTGATCAAGTATCATCAATTAACAGGCACTAACACGCAATAATCAACTGTTCAAACCACTGATCAAGTATCACCAAATTAACAGGCACTAACACGCAGTAATCAACCATTCAAACCACTGGTCAAGTATCATCAATTAACAGGCACTAACATGCAGTAATCAACCATTCAAACCACTGATCAAGTATCATCAATTAACAGGCACTAACACGCAATAATCAACTGTTCAAACCACTGATCAAGTATCACCAAATTAACAGGCACTAACACGCAGTAATCAACCATTCAAACCACTGATCAAGTATCATCAATTAACAGGCACTAACATGCAGTAATCAACCATTCAAACCACTGATCAAGTATCATCAATTAACAGGCACTAACATGCAGAAATCAACCATTCAAACCACTGATCAAGTATCATCAATTAACAGGCACTAACATGCAGTAATCAACCATTCAAACCACTGATCAAGTATCATCAATTAACAGGCACTAACACACAGTAATCAACCATTCAAACCACTGATCAAGTATCATCAATTAACAGCACTAACATGCAATAATCAACCATTCAAACCACTGATCAAGTATCATCAATTAACAGGCACTAACACGCAATAATCAACTGTTCAAACCACTGATCAAGTATCACCAAATTAACAGGCACTAACACGCAGTAATCAACCATTCAAACCACTGGTCAAGTATCATCAATTAACAGGCACTAACATGCAGTAATCAACCATTCAAACCACTGATCAAGTATCATCAATTAACAGGCACTAACACGCAATAATCAACTGTTCAAACCACTGATCAAGTATCACCAAATTAACAGGCACTAACATGCAGTAATCAACCATTCAAACCACTGATCAAGTATCATCAATTAACAGGCATTAACATGCAGTAATCAACCATTCAAACCACTGATCAAGTATCATCAATTAAACAGGCACTAACATGCAGTAATCAACCATTCAAACCACTGATCAAGTATCATCAATTAACAGGCACTAACATGCAGTAATCAACCATTCAAACCACTGATCAAGTATCATCAATTAACAGGCACTAACACGCAGTAATCAACCATTCAAACCACTGATCAAGTATCATCAATTAACAGGCACTAACATGCAATAATCAACCATTCAAACCACTGATCAAGTATCATCAATTAACAGGCACTACACGCAATAATCAACTGTTCAAACCACTGATCAAGTATCACCAAATTAACAGGCACTAACACGCAGTAATCAACCATTCAAACCACTGGTCAAGTATCATCAATTTACAAATCAGCCATTCAAACCACTGATCATCACCCATTAATAGGCACTAACACTCAGTAATCAACCATTCAAACCACTGATCATCACCCATTACTAGGCACTAACACTCATTAATCAACAATTCAAACCGTGATCAAGTATCACCCATTAATAGGCACTAACACTCAGTAATCAACTATTCAAACCACTGATCAAGTATCACCCATTAACAGGCACTAACATTCAGTAATCAACCATTCGAACCACCGATCAAGTGTCCACCCCATTAACAGGTACTAACACTCGGTAATCAACCATTCG
Organism: Conus ventricosus; assembly: GCA_018398815.1. Taxonomy (NCBI): domain Eukaryota; kingdom Metazoa; phylum Mollusca; class Gastropoda; order Neogastropoda; family Conidae; genus Conus; species Conus ventricosus. The sequence continues at coordinate 100,182,683 of CM031605.1, forward strand.
AACCAATGATCAAGTGTCACCCATTAACAGGCACTAACACTCAGTAATCAACCATTCGAACCACTGATCAAGTGTCACCCATTAACAGGTACTAACACTCAGTAATCAACCATTCGAACCACTGATCAAGTATCACCCATTAATAGGTACTAACACTCAGTAATCAACCATTCAAACCACTGATCAAGTATCACCCATTAATAGGCACTATCACTCAGTAATCAACCATTTGAACCACTGATCAAGTATCACCCATTAATAGGCACTAACACTCAGTAATCAACCATTCAAACCACTGATCAAGTATCAGCCATTAATAGGCAATAACACTCAGTAATCAATCATTCACCTAAGTTTTCTGACAATAACAAGTTCTGAAGATAACAGCTGAACAAGAATAGTGTTGTATTCTAGGACTTCTTAGCAAACACAATGATAGTTAAAGATCTTAATGCGTTGATGATAAGGGCATGTGCTAATTCTATTTTTTAAAGAAGACATTGTTCAGAAAAACAGGAATTTTGCTACTAAAAGTAGTTTTATGATGTACTTAGCTGTCCAAACAAATACCGGACTTGGAACACGCTAACATCAGGAATCTCACAACAACAACAAAAGTATGGAGAGCAGGGAGCTAGCCCTAACTCTAGCATCAACAAATTTTGTTTTGTGAACCAAAAAACATTTGTTACATCTGCAAGCGGACTTCCATCTCTTTGGTGAGGGGTGGGGCAGGGAACTGTTGTTCTTATTATGTGTGTGTGTGCGCACGCACGTGCGCACGCACATGTATGTTGTATTTGATGTACTTGCTCTTGATCCCAAGTCATCTTCCGAACAATCATTTCTCAGGCAGCTAGTGAAGGGCTTCTCATAGTTTTAATATATTTCCCCCATTTTCTTCATCTTCAAAATTTTTTTTTTTTTTTTTGTTCAAATCTTTGCCAAGTCATTACTATAACGACTGAAGAATTGTTGGCCTGCACTTGTTTTCCCCCACTACTTAATTGTTGAACATTCATTTCCCACAAACAATAAAAGGTGCACGCAGTCACTACACACACACACACACCACTCACACACACGTGCGCACGCGCATGTATACACACGCGCACACACACACACGCATGCGCGGTTGCGCACACACACACATGCAC
>CM031605.1:100188839-100231339 GCA_018398815.1 Conus ventricosus
GAAAAAAATCACAGAGACAGACATCTTGAACACTATGGTATACTGTCAAAAACAGACAGTAAAAAGTCACAGTGACGGGCGTATTGAACACTACGGCATACTGTCAAAAATAGTAAAAAGTCACAGTGACAGGCGTCTTGAACACTATGGCATACTGTCAAAAACAGACAGTAAAAAGTCACAGTGACAGGCGTCTTGAACACTATGGCATACTGCCAAGAAACAGACAGTAAAAAGTCACAGTGACAGGCGTCTTGAACACTATAGCATACTGTCAAGAAACAGACAGTAAAAAGTCACAGTGACAGGCGTCTTGAACACTATGGCATACTGTCAAGAAACAGACAGTAAAAAGTCACAGTGACGGGCGTCTTGAACACTATAGCATACTTTCAAAAACAGACAGAAAAAAATCAGTGACAGGCGTCTTGAATACTATGGTATACTGTCAAAAAAGACGGAAAAAAATCACAGGGATAGGCGTCTTGAACACTATAGCATACTGTCAAAAACAGTAAAAAGTCACAGTGACAGGCATCTTGAACACAAAAGTCACAGTGACAGGCGTCTTGAACACTATGGTATACTGTCAAAAACAGACGGAAAAAAATCACAGAGACAGACATCTTGAACACTATGGTATACTGTCAAAAACAGACAGTAAAAAGTCACAGTGACGGGCGTATTGAACACTATGGCATACTGTCAAAAACAGACAGTAAAAAGTCACAGTGACAGGCGTCTTGAACACTAAGGCATACTGTCAAAAACAGACATTAAAAAGTCACAGTGACGGGTGTCTTGAACACTATTGCATACTGTCAAAAACAGACGGAAAAAAATCACAGTGACAGCAATTCAAACAAACCAGTTGACTAGGCTGCATAAGCAGACATGAATTCTATTGGACAAAACTGCACTTTATGGACTACATGAATTCTATGCATGTTACTACTTATTTTCTCTCTCTCTCACACACACACACACACACACACACACACAGACACACACACACAAACACACACACACGACAGAGGATACACACAAACTGATTTCTTCTTCATACTTACCTGTCCAAAACAATGAATCTCTCAAAAATTAAAGTGGAGAGCCGGGAAGCCAACTGTTCTCTATATACCTTTGTGTCTTATGTTCCTCCTTTCTCTCAGTAGGAGGCCATCTCATCTGACACTGGGTTACCACCTGTGTTTTAAGGACCTCAGGGATTTCCTTTTGGCTCCCTATTGATGACCTCATAGTTAGTACCAGTTCCTGACACACAGACTCATTCAAGGCTGCAGTTCCATCTGTTATGGTCTCTTTGCTTCTGGAAGGTGCCTTAACCCTCTTATACTCATAGTGGGAGTAGCCAAGACTTACGTCGGGCACCTGTTCTTCCCGTACCGGGACGCGACCTGGAATACCATGCTCCACTGGCAGCATTTCAGACAAAATGGTGGCACGGCAGAGGTGCGTCAGTTTCAGGAACCCACTGGGCGGGCTCACTCGTTACCTGACACTGCTACACCACTTGAATATTTCTTTTTGTTTGTACCTCTTTGTTTTTTTAAGACACTGCCGATGAAACAAACAGGTATGTAAGATAAAAACAAGCTGCAAAGGGTGCACCTGACCCTCTTTTATAGTATTGTGTGTGACATGTGACAAGTTTTGTGTGACATTGGTGGGACAACCAGTGGGACCTGTACTGGCCAGGCAGCGGATGGATCATGTCAGGTGGGCCTCACATATTCATCTTACACTAACAACCTGCATCAGCTTGGTGACTGCGCATGCTTGCATGCTGTAAACTTGATTGTCATCATAAAATGTCACGTGTCTGGTGACAATCTGCTGACAGTGACACGACCTATATCTCTAAGACAGACAAAATATAGTTCAAAGAGAAGTGCATGCTCTTGTGAAACTGTCTGCCAATTTTCTTTCTCTTAGAGGTACACATGCATTCCCCATAAGTTAATAATCACATACATCTGGACCAGACAATATTAGTAGTGTATTACTCAAGAACTGTGGATCTCAACTCTCATGTCTTCACTAGACTGTTCAATTGGTCTATTAAAACTTCAACTGTCCCCTCTCTCTGGAAAGCCTAAGTGATCTGTCCTATACCAAAAAAGTCTAAACAATCTTCCCTCAATGACTACCGTCCAGTCGCTCCAACATCCATTGTGATGAAGTGTTTCGAAAGAGCAATACTCAGTCACCTCCTCACTGATCCAGTCAGTCATCAAGATCATTATCAGTTTGCATACAAACGCAACAGATGCACAGACGATGCCACTCACACTTTTACACAACGCTTACACTCACCTGGAGAAAACAGATTCTTTTGTTTGTATTCTTTTTATTGATTTTTCATCAGCTTTTAACACCATCCAGCCTCATCTTTTAGTGCACAAACTTTTATCCTTAAATGTCAGACCCAGGCTTATCCTGTGGATCATAGATTTCCTCATCTCCAGATCCCAGTCAGTGCGCTATGAATCTGTCATGTCATCTGTCCTCTTTTGTTCCACAGGTTCTCCTTTCCTCTTTACTCTGTACACCAACAACTGCATTGGTACAGAAGAAACACCAGTTATAAAATATTCAGATGATACAGCCCTTGAAGACCTTTCCAATTCTGATAAAACATATTTTGATGAAGTTGAGTGTTTCAGCACCTGGTGTAAAGAAAATTATCTTGAGCTTAACATAAAAAAAACAAAGGATAATATTATGATCATAGATTTTAGGAAAGCGAAAAATTACATGTCGGATCTTTATATTGATGGAGAAAAAGTGGAACGGGTAGAGGAATACAAATATCTGGGCACAACGTTAGACAATAAGCTCACTTTCAATACACACACCAGGTCCACATACAAAAAATGCCAAACCAGAATGTATTTCCTACGCAAACTGAGGAATCTGCATGTCCAGCCAAGAATACTTAAAACATTTTACAGGAGTTTTATTGAGTCTGTCTTGACTTTTTCATGCATTTGCTAGTATGGAAATCTTAGTCTGAAAAACAGCAAACTCTTGGATAGCGTTGTGAACATCTGTGGTAAGATTGTTGGTGAGAGACAGGAGAGTATGAGTGAGTTGTATGAAAGGCGTGCGGTGACCAAGGCTCGTGCGATTGTTAGTGACAGTGGGCACACGCTTGCACGACAGTATGAGCTCCTTCCATCAGGCAGACGATTTCGTGTCCCCAGAGCTAAGCTGATGCGCACAAAAAAGAGCTTCGTGTTCCAATCCATTGCGTTTTTAAACAAACGCAGCATGTAAGAAGCAGAGATGGTGGATCACCTGTGATATAATAAGCATGTGCGCGTGTGTGTATGTCTGTGAGCAAGCGGGAAAGCATAGATGCTGGAGTGTGTGTGTGTTATGTGTGCATGTCCTGGAGCCGAGAGGAATAGAAATGTCTGGAATATGTCTTATCTTAATGATTTTTTAATGATAAATCACCTTTCTCTCTTTCTCTCCCTCTCTCTCTCTTTCTCTCTCTCCCTCTCTCTCTCTCTCTCTTTCTCATGCATGAGGGCACGCATGTATGTATATAAGCTACACACAAAAAGTTAAGGATCACTTTCACAAACATTCATAACTGTCAAAATAAGAAAGTCAATGCGTTGAAGTTTTGCCAACATTTAATTCCATTCTTTAGTGATAACGATACACAATTACCTTCAATCTCGAGCAATCGTTTGGTGTGTACATTTGATTAAAGTGGGTACGTATCCAAATTTGATTTCCCAAAGTCATTGAAATCACAAGACAGGGCATACTGACGCTCCCAAAAGCTCAGTAATGCGTGTAACCACCATGGCTGTTCTGGCACTTGATGCAGCGAGTCCTCATCGAGTTGACCAGGTTGGTGAAGATCCTCTGTGGAAGCGCCTGCCACTCAGCCTGCAGCATCTGGTAGAGGTGTTGGGCATCCCTGGGAGGGGGTGGCTCCTCACTTTGCGATCCAGCTCATCCCAGAGGTTCTCAATCGGGTTGAGATCGGGACTGCATGCTGGCCACTCCATTCTGTTGACTCCAGGCTGCTGCAGGAAGTCGTTGACCACCCTTGCCCTGTGGGGGCGAGCGTTGTCATCCTGGTAGACAGCCCTCGGTCCCATCTGCTGCAGTGTAGGCACAGCCAGCGGTCGAAGGATCTCATCCTGGTATCGCATGCCAGTCAGGTTACCCTGTACATGATACAAGGGTGTTCTGTGGTGAAGGCTGAAGGCCCCCCAGACCATTACAGAACCTCCACCAAAGGCCACCTTGTCTTGGACAGTGGCGTCAATAAAGCGTTGCCCTGGGCGCCTCCAGACCCTCAGTCGGCCGTCGTTGTGGTGAAGGGTGAAGCGTGATTCATCACTGAACAGGACCTGGGACCATTGCTGAAGTGTCCACCTCACGTGACGTGCGCAGAAGGCGCGGCGTGCTGCCCTATGGGCTGAAGTTAAGCGTGGCCGTACTGCTGGGCGACGAGAATGGAGATTAAACCCATGTAGGCGGTTCCGTATGGTCTGCTGGCTGATGTTGATGTTAGTAGCCACCCTGAACTGCCTTTGAATGATGCTGGAAGAGGCTGTTCTTGTCTGCAGGGCTTGTCGTTCAATGAGACGATCGTCACGTGGGGTTGTCTTCTTCGGTCGACCAGATCTGCGTCTTTCATGGACAATCCCAGTGGCTGTGAAGCGTTGAATCAGTCGGACAATGACCGAGATGGACACATGAAGTCGCCTGGCCACTTCTCGCTTGGGAACACCATCTTGGAACTATGCAACAGCTCGTCCCCTATCCAACTCGCTTAATTTTCGTCGTGGAGGCATTGTCAGATCAGGCCTACTACTGGTGGAATGTCTTCTTTTAAAGCCAAGCGAGCGACAGCATCTCACACATAAACAGCAGTGCTTGCACGTGTATAATGGTTTTTCCATCTGGCAAGTGCAATGTGTTCAGGCAGAACGGTCCAAAACAAGGTCATTTTTCGCAAGTTTCCGCTTTTCCGTTTGCGGCCCAGCTCAGTAGTAGAGAATCCTGTGCAATTTTCGCACTAACACAACATCGCCCACTTACAGCTGAACAAGAATTCATGACAATTTGGCTGGACTAAGAAATATATAACAGTAGCGAACTGAGTTTATTACGCACCTGTTTTCACATACCGATCCTTAACTTTTTGTGCGTAGTATATAATTATGTGTGGATGAGTGCATGTTTTATTTGCACTAACAAAAAAGGAGAAAGACTGAGATTCTCATTTTTGTGATATATGCATGTTTTATTGTTTGAAAGTAATTTGAATTTTAGTGTCATGTTCATAACTATAAATATGTATGTCTTAACATTTTGGGCAGCAGTCAGGAATGTAATTTCTCTTTTAACAAGAGATAATAAAGTTGTCTGAAGTCTGAAGTCTGATAACCATTTTTAGGCTGAAACCTGTAAAAGAATCTGAAATCTAGGGGAAGTATGCAGTCAGAGAAACCGAGTACCAGAGGGTTAGGGGCACCCACAGTGATCTCTCAAGAGTCTCTCCTCTTTGGTTTGGATGATAAATCAAATGGTGTTTCACTTTTTCTCATGTTCTGGGGTCATCTCATATAGACCTTTTGGCCACCAGATGGAGCAGCCAGCTCTCAGTTTTGTGTCTTCATTGCTGACCCAGCAGCTTTCAGTGTGGGTGCCCTGGCAATGTGAGGTGTTCACATCCATACCTTGACCCTTCCATGAGGTTTTATTGTTGTGGTCCTAGTGAGGGGAAGGCAACAGCTTCTCTTGCCTAACCCCATCTGATCAGTCTGGAGCTAAACTTTACAGAGGTATCACTGTACCTCCAGACAATAGAAACAACAAATTACAAGGCAATCCACAAAAGGTGGACAGGGTCCCTTCTCACAGTTCTGTCTGATGTGGATGTACTTCATGACAGATGTCAATCTGGTGCAGCTTCCAGATTCAAGGGCAGAGAAAATACGCTCTTGTGCGCAACCACTCCTATATTATCATTATTACCACACTGAGAATTTATATAGCGCCTATCCTTGGTCACAGACCAAGCTCTAAGCGTTTTACAATAAACACACTACCTCATTCACTCAACGGGCTGCCTACCCAGGTAGAGCCGGCCGAAGAGCAGCCTACTGGTGCTCATTCAGTCGTTTCCCATACTCATTTTCATTTATCTCATTTATTCCTCCAGTTTCTCACATGGGATACATGCGATGTTTATACGTGTCCTCTTTTTCCACCGGTACATGATGGCACACGATAACAGTAAGTGACAATTTTTGTGGCTTGGTAAGAAATACCAGGCGGCTATCTTCAATCTACATCAATTTTGCCAGGGCAGCGGGGAACTCCCCTGCTCTTTTCCTGTGCAGCAGAACATGATCAATCTGGCCACAGCAGCTAAGGAACTCATTCCTTGGGTCGCCTCCATCTGCTTCACTCCAGAGGCTATGTAACATCTTGTCTAAGACAACCTCAAAGGGACATTCAATTGGCCTCCCCTTTGTTTTGGTTCTGCATCCTTGGCTGAATCTGGACCTAGTTGTGACCAGATGGAACAATCAACTTCCAGTCCTCGCTTCACCGGTACCAGATCCTCTGGCACTAAGTGTGGACACAATGTCGATCCTGTGGAGGGGATGTTTGCTTATGCTTTACCAGCATCTCCACTAATACCAGCAATACTGAGTTGTCGAAGGAGAAATGCCTCTTGGTACTTTTCTCCACACTAAAATGGACAGAGTGGGACCAAACTCTCCAACACCTTTTAGTGGACAAATTTTGCCAATGTCATCCTCACTGTTCCCAGTCTCATGATAGTTAGTTTCTCTAAAACATCATTTTTGCTCTGTAGCAGAAATCTGGGTGTGAGCCCTGAAGCAGGACTAGGTACAGCATGACTATGCCAGCTGACAAACCTAACAAATTAAGGCAGCACTAGCGCACAAAAACTGCTGTTTAGAGTTAACGAAAATTGCAGTTCTCTATATGCAATCTCTGTGGCATTCTTTCCGTAAACCATTGCAAAACTACTGAAAATTGAAAGAAAAATTACTATTCGGCAGAACAAATGAGACAAACAAATTACATGACACTTCAGAAAATTGATAGGAGTAGGCAAGTTTAACATTAACAATCGTAATCTTTAAGCTGAAAACATGATCACCAGCCAGTCCATGTGCTCAGAATGATCATCTACACTTACCAACAAGCATAAAAAAAGGAAGGGACATATACGTGGTACTAAATGAGATCATAACTGAATGGGTATGAGAAAAGTACACATTTAAATGATTTCGTCAATACTGCTAGAACATGTGTGGGTATGTGTTTGTTGATGAAAGCACGTGCATGTGTGAATGGAATGCTAAATTCCATGCCCATCTATTCAAGCTGAAATGCATATCTGTAAATGCATACATGATGAGTGTATGTGCATTTTCACACTAAGTTCATTAAAAGCATATTACCTGTCTGTGGACTTTCACCTTGTCCAAAGCCCTCCAAAGCCTTCCCCATACCACTTCATCATTTTCTTCTTCATAAAATCGGACTTTGATATCATCTGTGAACAAAATGGACACCAATATCAGCAAGGACATTTTCTCCACGATAGAATCAAATTTCCTGATATCTAAAGAACAAGCACTTGTATCACAAGCAATTGACTTTGATTTTTCATAATGAGATAACTGAAACTGTTCACATTGAAAATATGCCTAGTGTGGTGTGTGTGTGTGTGTGTGTGTGTGTGTGTGTGTGTGTGTGTGTGTGTGGTGTGCGCGCGTGTGTGTGTGTGCATGTGTGTGTGTGTGTGTGCGCATACGCATGCATTTACTCAACACTGCCACCTGTTATACTATGTTTTTCATTGCAAAAAGTAGCACTGCTTCCTTACTCCAGTTAGTTAGTGTATTACATGTGTGGTCCAATGTCCCTCCCTTTGCCCAAAGATCTGTGCCAAAGCCATCTCGGCCATGACAGCAAACTCATCACCACCAGTCTCCTGTGTGTCCTGTAGTATAATACACTCAGTTAACCACCTGTCTCCAGTGTGTCCAACAGTATAATACAAATCAGTTCACCACCTGTCTCCAGTGTGTCCAGCAGTATAATACACTCAGTTCACCACCTGTCTTCAGTGTGTCCAGCAGTATAATACACTCAGTTTACCACCTGTCTCCAATAAGTCCAGCAGTATAATACACTCAGTTCACCTCCTGTCTTTCCCGTGTGTCCAGCAGTATAATACACTCAGTTCACCACCTGTCTCCAGTGTGTCCAGCAGTATAATACACTCAGTTCACCCACCACCTGTCTCCAGTATGTCCAGCAGTATAATACACTCAGTTCACCACCTGTCTCCAGTGTGTCCAGCAGTATAATACACTCAGTTCACCACCTGTCTCCAGTATGTCCAGCAGTATAATACACTCAGTTCACCACCTGCCTCCTGTGTGTCCAGCAGTATAGAACACTCAGTTCACCACCTGTCTCCAGCAGTATAATACACTCAGTTCACTACCTGTCTCCAGTGTGTCCAGCAGTATAATACACTCAGTTCACCACCTGTCTCAAGTAAGTCCAGCAGTATAATACACTCCGTTCACCACCTGTCTCCAGTGTGTCAAGCAATATAATACACTCAGTTCACACCCTGTCTCCAGTATGTCCAGCAGTATAATACACTCAGTTCAACATCAGTCTCCAGTGTGTCCAGCAGTATAATACACTCAGTTCACCACCTGTCTCCAGTATGTCCAGCAGTATAATGAACTCAGTTTACTACATGTCTCCAGTACATCCAACAGTATAATACACTCAGTCACCACCTGTCTCCAGCAGTATAATACACTCAGTTCACAACATGTCTCCAGTATGTCCACAGTGTAATACACTCAGTTCACCACCTGTCTCCAGTGTGTCCAGCAGTATAATATACTCAGTTCACAACATGTCTCCAGTATGTCCTGCAGTATAATACACTCGGCTCACCACCTGTCTCCAGTATGTCCTGCAGTACAATACACTCAGTTCACCACCTGTCTCCAGTAGAAAAAACCCCACTCATTTCACGACCTGTCTCCAGTGTGTCCAGCAGTATAATACACTCAGTTCACCACCAGTCTCCAGTTTTATATACACTCAGTTCACGACCTGTCTCCAGTGTGTCCAGCAGTATAATACACTCAGTTCACCACCAGTCTCCAGTAGTATAATACACTCATTTCACGACCTGTCTCCCGTGTGTCCAGCAGTATAATACACTCAGTTCACCACCTGTCTCCAGTGTGTCCAGCAGTATAATACACTCAGTTCACCATCAGTCTCCAGTGTGTCCAGCAGTATAAACACTCAGTTCACCAACCTGTCTCCAGTGTGTCCAGCAGTATAATACACTCAGTTCACCACCTGTCTCCAGTGTGTCCAGCAGTATAATACACTCAGTTCACCACCTGTCTCCAGTGTGTCCAGCAGTATAATACACTCAGTTCACCACCTGTCTCCTGTGTGTCCAGCAGTATAATACACTCAGTTCACCACCTGTCTCCAGTATGTCCAGCAGTATAATACACTCAGTTTACCACCTGTCTCCTGTGTGTCCAGCAGTATAATACACTCAGTTCACCACCTGTCTCCTTTTGGTCCAGCAGTATAATACACTCAGTTCACCACCTGTCTCCTGTGTGTCCAGCAGTATAATACACTCAGTGCACCCTGTTTCCAGCAGTATAATACACTCAGTGCACCACCTGTTTCCAGCAGTATAATACACTCAGTTCACCCACCTGTTTCCAGCAGTATAATACACTCAGTTCACCACCTGTTTCCAGCAGTATAATACACTCAGTTCACCACCTGTTCCAGCAGTATAATACACTCAGTTCACCACCTGTTTCCAGTGTGTCCAGCAGTATAATACACTCAGTTCACCACATGTCTCCAGTGTGTCCAGCAGTATAATACACTCAGTTCACCACATGTCTCCAGTCTGTCCAGCAGTATAATACACTCAGTTCACCACATGTCTCCGGGATGTCCAGCAATATAATACACTCAGTTCACCACATGTCTCCAGTATGTCCAGCAGTATAATACACTCAGTTCACCACATGTCTCCGGTATGTCCAGCAATATAATATACTCAGTTCACCACATGTCTCCAGTGTGTCCAGCAGTATAACACACTCAGTTCACCACCTGTCTCCAAAATGTCCAGCAGTATAATACACTCAGTTCACCACCTGTCTCCAGTATGTCCAGTAGTATAATACACTCAGTTCACCCACCACCTGTCTCCAGTGTGTCCAGCAGTATAACACTAGGTACCGGCAGCCCTTCTTCAGCGTACGGGAAAGTTCAGCCGAGTGAAAAATTTGCGTGTTTTCAATAGGCAGTATCTATTAATAACGCGTTTAGAATCAGATGAAAATTGTGATGAATAAAGAATACAGTTTCCTTTTGAACTCTGTGTTGTTTATTTGTGTTTGCAACATACGGTATGATGATAGTTTTTTTTCCAAATAACCCATCCGTTCACACGAAAATGAAGCGCGTCACACATCCCGATGCGCCGCAGGCGGCATTTGGCCGAGCGTTCGAGCTACACGGTGTCGAAAATCAACACATACAATGTGTTCATTCCATTCACTGGCGTTCAAATAGGTCAGAATAAAAGAGCATGTTTCAAGCTTTATTTCAGTCTATTTTTCTTTTTAGTACGATGTGTTTAAATTAATTAGAATCGAAGTTTTTATGAGGCTTGTTACAAGTGTTGTCTTTCGAACGTCGTTGCTAAAAAACTTGTGAAAAAAACATACACATTAACGATGCGCCAGAAAGGCCGTTCTCTCCCGCATTCATTGGTGTATCAAGCTAAGCGATTGGTTTAATGCTCGAGAAGCGCAAGCCAATCAAAGCGAAGGTATCAAATGCAAACATTCGCACCTTGTCCAAGATTTCAACAATGGCGGAATGAAGCCGAGATCCGACAATGACCGAGTCGAATGCGCTTATCGTTGTTGAATTGCAAGATGCACTTGGTAAGATAACGCATATAATAACAAACCAGAACATCAGTGAAACGATTCAATTATTTTATTTCGCTTAATACCGTGCCAATGCTTAGTTATTTTGTTCATAATTCAGCTGGTGTTCATCCAGATTAAACAGGTCGGACATGGCCCACGCGTTGCGCCGTTCAAAGCGATCGTATTTTTGTACAAGACAAATTATTGAAAATAGATACCAGTAATGGGCTTTACTTATGTTGATTCATGTATTTGTGGACTGGTTACTGATTCCATTTCACGATCAAAGAGAAAATCGTAGTTAAAAACATCTGTTTGAGACAGATATTCAAACCGGAAGCCACAACCGCGCGTACAAGACGGTCCGAGGCTTTGAATTGAAAGCACTGTCTTCTGATAATGACCATCGATCGAAACACCGATCATTACTGTCATACTCGATGTGCAAAGCGTGTATGGGAAGAAAAAAGAGAGGTGAGAGCAGAGTCTGAAGTTGGACAGTAATGAGGGTGTAGTGGGGGTTGGGGTATGGAGGGGGGGGGGGGTCACTGTCGAGTCAATCTAGAGACGTGAAAGAAAAGTTCCTCTACGTCTCTGGTAAATCCGACCCTACGAAGTTTGGTTTAGCAATCTAATCTTTTTCCCTAGTGTATTTGAAATTTCTGTAATTTAACTGTAAAGATTTGCTTTCTCCCCCCCCCCCCCCCCCCCCCCCCCCCCCCCTCCTTACTGGCAAACCAGCAAGGCTTTGAACACTTAATGATTACTTTCAAGTAAAACTACTAGAATACAACTACAGTAGCACTGCATTGCCAAGACATTACATTGTTGTGACTGTAACTTTTATGATATTTTATGGTGATTGTATGTTATGCTCCACAGTTATGTATTTTGCTGTAACAGCACAAACATTCTGAACAGAGTAGTTGATAAAAAGGTAGAGTCCAAAATCAAGTTAAATCTTTCTTTCATTTTACTTTTTGTTTTAAAAAAAATAGCATAATGTATATTTATGTTCTTTTACATTCACAATGATTAAATCAACAAGTTAATTCAAAATCATAATGATGAAATACTTAACATGTTATTGGCAATGCTTAAATCACACCCTGTTGACAAAATACTGTGTTGCAGAGGATGTACCTTTTGTTTACAAAGAACATGCAATACATTTTTGCTTACAAAGAACAACCGATACTAAAATTTTATTGTAAGGAATGGACAGTGAGCAGTAACAACACACACACACACACACACACACACACACACACACACACACACACACACACACACACCACATGATATCACACGGTGATGAAGAAACATACAGGGAAATTTACATAAAAGCATGCACTCATAGTTAAGATAAGTGGTCCTATGCCATGCTTTAATTTTTATTCCAGTAATTTCACACACGCACACTCACACCACATGATATCGCACAACGATGAAGAAACACACAGGGAAATTTACATTAAACATGCACTCATAGTTCAATTAAGTGTGCTATGCCATGCTTTAATTTTTTTTTTCTTTTCAGTAATTTGACACACACACACCACATAATATCGCACAATTATGAAGAAACAGACAGGGAAATTTACATAAAATCATGCACTCATAGTTCAATTGATGTGGTCCTGGGCCATGCTTTGATGTTTTTTCATTCTTTTTCATTGTTTTTTCTTTAACTGAGAAAACGCATCCACATTTTTAGTATTTGTTTAACCTTTGCCAGAGCTTGTGGGTGAAAAATTACTGTCGTTTAAATTTTCATAACTCACTCAGTTTAGTTTATGACTTTATTGTGTATTTGTGCTTGCCCCCATTAAATATTGTGTTTTGGTGGTAAATAAAGGAGAAAATAAAAACTTATAATCCTCATAAGATACTGTGGGTGGCATGTCACCCATACCAATTAAAGAAGCATTCTCACATGCTGGAGCTTGTGGGTGGCTGGTCACCCATAATCTTCGTATAGGCCACAGCCTTTACCCGACATGCCAGGGTTCGTGGGTGGCTGGTCACCCAAAACCTTTATATAGGCCACAGTCTTTACCACACATGCAGCCCTGATGTGGCCCTTTGCGGTCGGCTGGGCTATAAGCAACATTATCTTATCTTACCACACATGTCGGTGTTCACTATTGGCTGTGTTGTTAGTTGGAGGACCACCAGACCAGGATAATGTGAATGAGGTGTGAGCTGTGTCTCCACTTCAACTTTTCCTGTGGCAGAGCAGTTGGGCTTGGAGACTGATGAAGTGATGGTGACCGAGGAAGAGATGGAGACATAAGAAGTTATCGCCCATTTTGAGGATGCAGTCATGTTGCATCAATGATGAAATCTGTGAACATGCCACTGATTGCCTTCTGGAAGACTTATCTTTACCAAAATTGGCCAGAATGTAGTTCTCTATGATGATGATTTGGCAGTGTGTCACAGATCTACTCTCCTGAGAAAGCAGACATTAATTTTCTGAGGAAATTTGCTCTTGTAAACAACACGCTTGTGTGGCCAACCAAGGCAGACACAGATTCAGTGCAAAGCATATTTGTGTTTGCCAGTGACTTCAACATAGTCTCCCAAAACAACTACTGGCCATGCCTGGTCTGTTCCAATTAACAATGAACTCTGCCTCAAGTATGCTGCATACAAAAAGAACTATATACATAGTCAACCCAATCTGCCCGTCAGCAAGAGTGCACTTCCCACGCTTATCGTTAAGTGACCATTTGTTTGGTGGCTGCCAACACTTGTCAGAAACAGCAAAAATAACATGATTTTATAAATAACAATACAGACAACATCATACCAAATTTTTGTTGAAATCTGTCAATAAGTTTTGAAAAAACTGTCGTTTTTAATTCGGACATCATCATCATTCCGCCCCTGTTGGCCACTATTCTAGTACAGGAAATAAACTGTTAGGTACAAAATAACAAAAATGTACACTTTGAATTACAGGAAATACTGTACAGAAACTGTATACAAAATTTGGAAACAGTTCATGAAGTAGTTTAGAAGTTATAGCAATTTTAAGTGTGGCGGGCGATTCTACCCCCATTTTTTCCGCCGTCCAAATTGCAATATTTCCTGTTTTTAGCACAAAAGTTTTCATAAATGTTTTATAGCAGATACCTCAGCAAAAAATGACTTTGCTTAGTACAACTTAGAGAGTTTGTCCAAACCACTAGAAACTCTGAAATGTCCATTGTTACTGTGCTGCAGTGCTTCAAAGTAGCCACATCATGCAAATTCGAAAAGCGCTGAATTGCGATTTATTACAAGTTTGACACTTTATCACACAAAAGCCATGTAAACTGATACCATGGAACTTACCTGTTCAAAGAGTGTAAGTTGTATAGATTGAGAACACCAATTTATAACCAGATGTATCAATCATGTATGATCCTATTGGCTTTCAAACTTGGAAGATATCTCATTTTGTCAGGTGCATAAAAACGATGCAACTTTAAACTGCAATATCTCAAAAACGACTGAAGATAGAGACTTCATTCTTGTTGTGTTTTGTATGTTTTTCCATTTACTTTGCAATGATACAGATTTTAAATATGATAAACAATATGCTAATTTTGGGTGCCGTACCTAATAACACACTCAGTTCTCCACCTGTCTCCAATATGTCCAGCAGTATAGTACACTCAGTTCACCACCTGTCTGCAGTATGTCCAGTAGTATAATACACTCAGTTCACCACCTGTCTCCAATATGTCCAGCAGTATAACACACTCAGTTCACCACCTGTCTCCAATATGTCCAGCAGTATAATACACTCAGTTCACCGCCTGTCTCCAGCAGTATAATACACTCAGTTCACCACCTGTCTCCAGTGTGTCCAGTAGTATAATACACTCAGTTCACCCACCACCTGTCTCCAGTATGTCCAGCAGTATAACACACTCAGTTCACCACCTGTCTGCAGTATGTCCAGCAGTATAATACACTCAGTTCACCACCTTCCTCCAATATGTCCAGCAGTATAATACAATCAGTTCACCACCTGTCTCCAGTGTGTCCAGCAGTATAATACACTCAGTTTACCACCTGTCTCCAGCAGTATAATACACTCAGTTTACCACATGTCTCCTGTGTGTCCAGCAGTATAATACTCAGTTCACCACCTGTCTCCAGTGTTCCAGCAATATCATAAACTCAAATAGTCATGGAAGCATGCTCCTGAGGATGACACACTCACTCCTACCACCTTCATCACTAAGCAATCATAAGTACCAATAGGAGCGCTATGAAGGCGATGTCTGGTGTGCACTAGATCAAAACTGGCACCACTGTACACTGGATCAAAAAAGGCATCACTGTACACTGGATCAAAACAGGCACCACTGTACACTGGATCAAAACAGGCACCACTGTACACTGGATCAAAACAGGCACCACTGTACACTGGTGGATCAAAACAGGCACCACTGTACACTGGGGAATCAAAACGGGCACCACTGTACACTGGATCAAAACAGGCACCACTGTACACTGGGGATCAAAACAGGCACCACTGTACACTGGATCAAAACAGGCACCACTGTACACTGGGGATCAAAACAGACACCACTGTACACTGGGGGATCAAAACAGACACCACTGTACACTGGGGGATCAAAACAGGCACCACTGTACACTGGGGGATCAAAACAGGCACCACTGTACACTGGAACAAAACAGGCACCACTGTACACTGGGGCACCACTGTACACGGGGGGATCAAAACAGGCACCACTGTACACTGGGGGATCAAAACAGGCACCACTGTACACTGGATCAAAACAGGCACCACTGTACACTGGATCAAAACAGGCACCACTGTACACTGGGGGATCAAAACAGGCACCACTGTACACTGGATCAAAACGGGCACCACTGTACACTGGGGGATCAAAACAGGCACCACTGTACACTGGATCAAAACAGGCACCACTGTACACTGATCAAAACAGACACCACTGTACACTGGGGGATCAAAACAGGCGCCATTGTACACTGGATCAAAACAGGCACCACTGTACACTGGGGAATCAAAACAGGCACCACTGTACACTAGGGATCAAAACAGGCACCACTGTACACTGGATCAAAACAGGCACCACTGTACACTGGATCAAAACAGGCACCACAGTCAGGGTTCCCAGGTGAGGGGCATGAGGCCAAAAAGGACCTTTAAAGGACTTTAAAAGGACCTCAAATCAGTTTAAAGGACCTTTGCCAACATAACTTTACAGTACACCCCAAAACCCTTTGGCATGCAGAACAGCAGACACTTACCTCTCATAACCAGTTATCCTGAAAGGAAACATCTTCCTGGCATTTTTAACGTTTAGCTTGCAACAAAAACTTTGTAAAACTTTCCAAACTAGGCCTCCGGCAGAAATAGCTAGGCAGAGAAAGGTCAGGAATGGAGGGAGGGGGGGTAGACAAGGCGGGAAAAGGAATCCATCCTGTAAATGTTACTCAAGAACTCAGCATATAGCTGTTCCCCAAGCTGTTTGTTATGTTCACATGTTCGCAATCCGTCATGTTATGTACCTATATTTATTTGGGTAATATATTTTCATCATTATTGCCCCACTCTTTTAATGAATTTCTATAAAGCGAACATTTTAACATAGATAGCATGAGCGAAAATGTTAAGTCAGCTATATGCTGCGAACATTAGCACCGCGTCTGCACTGTGGAACCCGTGATGTCAAAAAAGCTGGATTGCAGCAACCCACCAGCAGAAGACACAAGCCACTGCCCGCAAGCTTTTGCGTGGTCTGCTAGCTAAGCTTACTAAACAGAAAGCCCACTGATAGGTCTAGCGTTATAGGCCTGCCTACCGCGTTTCAGACAATCGCGTCGGCATCTGTCAACTCTTTGCAACTTGCAAAAGTACGGTTTGGGTTGTGGAAGATGTATCAGTTTCGTTTTCAAGCCTCCTTCTCTTGAAAAAAACAGACTTAACAGTTCCTTTCAAAAATTAAAAGGACCTCCTCGTGAGTTAAAAGGACCAACTTGCTGAATCAAAGGACTTAAAAGGCCTTTTGACAAAAATCCCATTTATAAGGACTTCAAAGGACTTCAAAGGACCCTACGAACCCTGCCACTGTACACTGGTGGATCAAAACAGGCACCACTGTACACTGGGGAATCAAAACAGGCACCACTGTACACTAGGGGATCAAAACAGACACTACTGTACACTGGGGGATCAAAACAGGCACCACTGTACACTGTATGGATCAAAACAGGCACCACTGTACACTGGGGGATCAAAACAGGCACCACTGTACACTGGGGGATCAAAACAGGCACCACTGTACACTGGGGGATCAAAACAGGCACCACTGTACACTGGGGGATCAAAACAGGCACCACTGTACACTAGGGGATCAAAGCAGGCACCACTGTACACTGGGGGATCAAAGCAGGCACCACTGTACACTGGTGGATCAAAACAGACACCACTGTACACTGGGGGATCAAAACAGGCACCACTGTAAAACTGGGGGATCAAAACAGGCACCACTGTACACTGGGGGATCAAAACAGGCACCACTGTACACTGGGGGATCAAAACAGACACCACTGTACACTGGGGGATCAAAACAGGCACCACTGTACACTGGGGGATCAAAACAGGCACCACTGTACACTGGGGGATCAAATCAGACACCACTGTACACTGGATCAAAACAGGCACCATTGTACACTGGATCAAAACAGGCACCACTGTACACTGGGGGATCAAAACAGGCACCACTGTACACTGGATCAAAACAGGCACCACTGTACACTGGATCAAAACAGGCACCCCTGTACACTAGATCAAAACAGACACCACTGTACACTGGGGGATCAAAACAGGCATCACTGTACACTGGATCAAAACAGGCACCACTGTACACTGGGGAATCAAAACAGGCACCACTGTACACTGGGGGATCAAAACAGGCACCACTGTACACTGGGGGATCAAAGCAGGCACCACTGTACACTGGGGGATCAAAACAGGCACCACTGTACACTGGATCAAAACAGGCACCACTGTACACTGGATCAAAACAGGCACCACTGTACACTGGGGGATCAAAACAGGCACCACTGTACACTGGGGGATCAAAACAGGCACCACTGTACACTGGATCAAAACAGACACCACTGTACACTGGGGGATCAAAACAGGCACCACTGTACACTGGATCAAAACAGGCACCACTGTACACTGGATCAAAACAGACACCACTGTACACTGGATCAAAACAGGCACCACTGTACACTGGGGGATCAAAACAGGCACCACTGTACACTGGGGGATCAAAACAGACACCACTGTACACTGGATCAAAACAGACACCACTGTACACTGGATCAAAACAGGCACCACTGTACACTGGGGGATCAAAACAGGCACCACTGTACACTGGGGGATCAAAACAGGCACCACTGTACACTGGGGATCAAAACAGGCACCACTGTACACTGGATCAAAACAGGCACCACTGTACACTGGATCAAAACAGGCACCACTGTACACTGGGGGATCAAAACAGGCACCACTGTACACTGGGGGATCAAAACAGGCACCACTGTACACTGGTGAATCAAAACAGGCACCTCTGTACACTGGTGGATCAAATCAGACACCACTGTACACTGGGGATCAAAACAGGCACCACTGTACACTGGGGATCAAAACAGGCACCACTGTACACTGGTGGATCAAAACAGGCACCACTGTACACTGGGGGATCAAAACAGACACCACTGTACACTGGGGGATCAAAACAGACACCACTGTACACTGGGGGATCAAAATAGGCACCACTGTATACTGGGGGATCAAAACAGGCACCACTGTACACTGGATCAAAACAGGCACCATGTACACTGGGGATCAAAACAGACACCACTGTACACTGGGGATCAAAACAGACACCACTGTACACTGGGGGATCAAAACAGACACCACTGTACACTGGTGGATCAAAACAGGCACCACTGTACACTGGATCAAAACGGGCACCACTGTACACTGGTGGATCAAAACAGGCACCACTGTACACTGGGGGATCAAAACGGGCACCACTGTACACTGGATCAAAACAGACACCACTGTACACTGGGGGATCAAAACGGGCACCACTGTACACTGGGGGATCAAAACGGGCACCTTTGTACACTGGATAAAAACAGACACCACTGTACAATGGATCAAAACGCGGCAGCACTGTACACTGGTGGATCAAAACGGACACCTTTGTACACTGGATAAAAACAGCAACAAAACGGACACCTTTGTACACTGGATAAAAACAGACACCACTGTACAATGGATCAAAACAGGCACCACTGTACACTGCGTAAGTGACTCTGCAACAAAACAGATGGGCTGCCCAATGACAACTTCCTATTAATAGCTCTCTGTGGACTGTGGTAATGGGGATACATTTAGATGAGTTTTGGTGTGGCTATGAATGGGGAAGACGGAAATAGCAGTATGAGACTAAGGCAGCTGTAAAGACAGAACACTGCACAACAAAACATTCCTTTATCAAACTGAAAAAAAATCAAATGTAAAGCTGCAATGAATGAGTAGTTGTACAGCAATGAATACTAAGCATGAGCCAAATTTGTTGAAGTATTTGGCCCAGATGAGAACAACCTAACTCACCTGATCCTCACATGATTACTCACCTTTACCAACTTTTCACAGAGTAAAAATACTTCATCGCCACCCTTTGGCTTTCCTGAACTTTTGTCCACTCGACATATGATCAAGTCATTGAGGGCCTCTGTTAACACAAAAATTGTCACTATGAATACAAGGCAAGACACTGTCAACATAAACAGTAAACAAAAATACTGTCAACATTTCAAACAGCTGAGGCTTTAAAACAAAGATAAACATGCAAAGTTATAATCAGTGAATATGAAGGGTTGGAGCATTTAAAATCAAGTTTTCGTCCTACTTACCTGTCCAAACAAATGCCTTATCTCCATTTGACAGGAATACATCAAGAATCTCCCCCCCCCCAAAAAAAAAAACTGAAACGGAGACAGGGAATTAACTCTATCCAACCTACTGGAATACTGAAGTGGTCTCCCTTGGCCAACACACCATCTACTGACTCCCTCAACAGAATTCAGTTCTCTCTTTTTCCTTGACAAAAAAACAACACCGCTCTTCTCTTCGTTCAAGCGCTCTACTATGGATCATTAGAAGCGTTCGTTCCACTCAGCCTTTCCCTCACAGGAAGAGAACACGCTCTATCAAAGCAACAATTCAAAAGAAGCCTCTGCTCTACAGTCGCCATCTCAGCAGAGCTCCCTGGGCAATCCATTAACTTGATATCATTGTGTATGCACACTGCTTCAATGTTGATTTGTGCAACATGTTATCCATGGCCTGCATGACAGTGGCCAGGAACCCAGTCTTGCACTTCTGATCTACATAAGTCTTCTTTTCCTGATCCGGACTAGTTTTCTTTTTCATATTGATCTTATGTCCACTGTTTATACGGGAGACTGCAGACAATTTTTTTAAACCTCCTGGAATCATTAAGACTTAAAGCCCATTTGTGGCTCTGGCGCCCAGTTTGGGTTGAGTTGAGGTCAGCCTTGTGCATTTTGAGTCTGCGCATTGGTCTGTCTCCCAGGTGAGATTGCCCACTTCCTTTTGACATTCTGGCATTTGTTTGAACAAGTAAATATGAAGAAAAGGAACTCTGCTATCATAATTAGTTTTATGATGTGCTTACATGTCCAAACGCTACGGCACCCTCCCTCATGGAAAAGAGGAGAAAACTGAATTATGTCGAGGGGAGTCAGTTGATTATGTGTCAGCCAGGGGAGACCACTCATGTATTCTGTAGGTTGGATAGAGTTAGCTCCCTGCTCATCATTTCAGGTTTTTTGGGGAGGTTTTTTTGTTTTTCTTTTTGCAAGATTCCTGATGCATAGCATGTTCCATGTCAAGTGGAGATAAGGCAAGTGTTTGGACAAGTAAGTATATCATAAAACTATATTTAGTAAAAAAAAAATTCTTTTTCAGAGGTAGATTAAGATACATCAGTCAAACATTTCTCAATAGCACCATGCGCAGTCATCATGACCCGTTACTTGCATATACGTAAATGCATGATAGGTAATGGAAGAATGAGGGAGAAAAAGTACATTTCAAATTACCTTTTGTCTAAACTTCAGTTGGAACAATGTCCACCTGGTATAAACAATTTTTACAAAACGATTCATCCCTGACTGGATCCTTAGACGTCGGTCCGTGGGGGCACCCCTGAAGCAGTGACAACCATCCTTCTCCATTCCTCTCTGTTCTCTGCCCTCCGTAATGTATTTCTCAGCCGCAGGCCTGTCCACTCCGTGATGTTATCCTCCCATCTTTTCCTTTGTCGACCTCTTCGCCTTTGTCCTGTACTGTGCCCTGCATGATTGTCTTGGCAAGGCCTGTCGATCGTATGATGTGTCCATACCATTTCAATTTGCGTCTTTTTACTGAGGTTAGGAGATCGACATATGGACCAATTTCATTCTCAATGCGCTTTTTAACTTCCACATTGCTGATGTGATCTCTGTATGAGATGCCAAGGAGTCGTCTGAAGCACCTCATTTCCATTGTTTGGATCTTTTTCTCAAGGTCTGATTTCAACGTCCATGACTCACAAGCATGATTCATCCCATCCCCCATAGAAGCAGAGTAATACTAAGAGCTTTCGGTTGTTATAGAACATAACACACCCTCCCGAAGTTCCCCCTTAACCCAAACACCTTACTATATATGGACAAACACATTCCCTCCCCAACACATGAAACTTAACCAGAGGGAAAATGTATGAAAATAACAGAAGGTTAAGGCACTGTGGGGGGGGGGGGTTGATGGGGGTAGTCTTTCCCCGTCCAAACTTTTGTAAAAGCAGAGGAGGAGAAGGTGGAGGAACAGAGCAAGGAGTAGGGTTGAGAGAGAGTGGGGATCGTGGGGAGGTGTGAGGGTTGGAGATGCAAGAGGGTGACTTTAACCCTCTGCCTACTGCATCGACAGAGATTGACCGCGAGATTTCCTCCATCTGACCGGATCGACCGAGACTGACGGCTGGATACTAGGTCAACTACTTTCACTTTCACCATTGTATATCCCAGAATGCAATCACGACAGAAGAGTCTTCCAGTATGGCCGTTTCTGGATGACATTTTGGTTTTTGTTGCACGAGTTTTGGTGGAGTAGTTTTGCTGCTGTGAATTGTCAAAGTTCAGCTTTTTTGTGTGAAGATTTTGGGGGAAATGGCGGATCAAGTAACTATGCAACTTGTAGAATTCATTTTCTGATGTGATAGTGATGAAGAGAGCGTATTTGAGGGCTACATTCTTGAAGAAGATTTGAAGCAATACGATTCGGACGTCGATCTTGACCTAGTTATAAATAAAGATCGACTACTGACTGATTTTGAGGCTGGAATCAATAATGATTTGGGCAATGATAATGATGATGTTGAACTGCCCATTGCTGCTGGGCCCAGCCCCCCCCTCCCTTCCCCCCCAAAAAGAAAATTTGAAAAACAAAAGTTCCTAGAGATTCTTTAATTGTTGACTGGAATGTAGGCTACAAGAAGTGAAGCCCCCCCCCCCCCCCCCCCCCCCCCCCCCCCCCCCAAAGTTTCGCTTGTTTTGACAGCCAGGAAACCAGGTCAGTCAGTGGGTGTGTCCCATGATTTGCCTGTGGGAGCGTCACACCTTCAGCCTTTTATTTTCAGATGAATTTAGGCAGACTTTTAGCGAAAAACAATCTATTTTCTGCACAAAAGCAAGCAGAAAAGGATGAGCATAAACTCTGGCCTAAATTAAAAACTGCCTCGTTTATCAAAAAGCAAAGAGGAGACGGGCAAGAGGTACATCATCACCACAGTGTGTATGCTGTATAAGGGGGTGGGGGTGGGGGGGGGGGGGGGGTCGTTTGCTTAGTGCACTTGTGCAAAAGCACATTTTTGCTGAATTCCATCACAGTTTCAAGTCAAGTATTCAGTAATCTGTTCGTATTATTTTTTTTCCCCTCAGTAGTTAGAAGACAAATCTTCTTGTATGTAATGCCTTCAGTTTAACAAAATTATTGAAGTTTGGGTCTTTTTTTTTCCTTCACAACAAAGCTGATTATTTAGTGTGCAGACCAGATAGAATGACTTTATTTTGTTCCTGAAGGTTTCAGTACTTTGTTTAGACTTGGAAAATCACTCTGTGCTCCTAATCCATGACGTTCTGTGGGTACAGTGAATTCAGGGAAAATTGTTTCAGCACCGAGAACACTGAAGTAGATTTACTTCTTTTTCCCCTCGGTACCAGTTCACTATATATGGGAAAGAAGGCTGGTTTGGATGGAGTTGTTGTTGTTGTCGTCGTACCCTGGGTAAAAGACTTCAGGGAACATCCGAACAGCCAAGTACTTGAACACTATGGTAAAAATGCATCAGCTGGGGATGAGAACATTACGTGTGTGACCGGTTTTGATTACCCTGCCACATGGGCAGCCACAGTCTGACTTCGGGGATTTTGGAGACTTACAATGTTATGCTAGGAGCTTGTCACAACTGAAGACAATCCCCGCATAACTATGCAGAGCATAACAACATTTTGATGTAGCCTTGGTGTTCTAGCCTATGTCAATCAGCCTGACACAGCCTTAACCCTCTGCCTACCGCATGACTTTGTGCTATATGACTATGAGAATACCATGCCAAGAGAGGTAACTCCGCAACACATACACACTTGCCATAAAGAAACCTCAATAGAAAATTTGTTTTTAACTTATCTATTCTGTAAAAATAATGAAAAAAATTCAAAGACATCACTCCATCCAAAACAGCCATTTCCCCCCACATATAGTGAACTGGTACACGAGGAAAAAAAAAAACAAACGAACAGACTAACTGTACTTTGGTATTCTCAGTGCTAAAACAATTTTCCCTAAATTCACTGTACCCACAGAACATCATGGATTAGGAGCACAGAGTGATTTTCCAAGTCTAAACAAAGTACTGAAACCTTCAGGAACAAAATAAAGTCATTCTGTATGGTATGCACACTAAATAATCAACTTTTATTGTGAAGCAAAAAACAACCCAAACTTCAATTTTGTTAAACTGAAGGCATCACATACAAGAAGATTTGTCTTCTAACTACTGAGGGGAAAAAATAACAAGAACAGATTACTGAATACTGGGCTTTAGATTGTGATGGAATTCAACAAAAAGTGCTTTTGCACAAGTGCACTGAGAAACCCCCCCCCCCCCCCCCCCCCCCCCCAACACACACACTGTGGTGATGATGTACCTCTTGTCCGGCTCCTCTTTGCTTTTTGATAAACAGGCAGTTTTTATTTCAGGCCAGAGTTTATGTTCATCCTTTTCTGCTTGCTTTTGTGCAGCAAATAAATTTGTTTCTCGTTAAAAGTCTACCAAAATTCTTCTGAAATCAAAAAGCTAAAGGTGATGCTCCTACAGGCAAATCGTGGGACACACCCACTGACTGACCCGGTTTCCTGGCTATCAAAACAAGGGAAACTTTTGGGGGCTTCACTTCTTGTAGCCAACCACTCCAGTCAAGAATTAAAGTATCTCTAGCAAGTTTTGTTTTTTCGAATTTTCTTTTTTGGGGGGTCTGGGCCCAGCAGCAATGGGCTATTCGACATCGTCATTATCATCGCCTGAATCATTATTGATTCCGGCCTCAAAATCAGTCAGCAGTCGATCTTTATTCATAACTAGGTCAAGATTGACGTCCGAATCGTCTTGCTTCAAATCTTCTTTAAGAGTGTAGCCCGCAAATACGCTCTCTTCATCAATATCACTTCAGAAAATGAATTCTGCAAGTTGCATAGTTACTTGATCCGCCATTTTCCCAGAAAATCTTCGCGAAAAAAAGCCGAACTTTGAAAATTCACAGCAGCGAAACTACTCCACCAAAACTCATGCAACAAAAACCAAAATGGCGTCCAGAAACGGAAGTACCGGAAGACTCTTCTGTCGCAATTGCATTCTGGGATATGCGATGGTGAAAGCGAAAGTCGTTGACCGAGTATTCAGCGGTCGATCTCGGTCGATCCGGTATTCAGAAGGAGGAAATCTCGCGGTCGATCTCGGTCGATCCGGTAGGCATTGGGTTAAGCCAAGGCGAGTTTGGATGGAGTGTTGTCTTTGAAATTTTTCATTACTTTTATAGGATATATGAATTAAAAGCAAATTTTTCATTGAGGTTTCTTTATGGCAAATGTGTATGTGTTACAGAGTTACCTCACTTGGCATGGTATTCTCACAGTCATGTAGCACAAAGTCATGTGGTAGACAGAGGGTTAACATACAATGTAGTTTTGTTACCATTCATATCAGTCTATTCCAGAAACATCATTCTTTCTGGGCTTTCTTGTAATATCACCCTTTTTTTTTCACTTTGACAATAACTAGATCGATCCTTAACTCACTCCATGCCATGAGTTTTTTCCCTTGCTAAACCCTGAAAACCCGGGGTTTGTATAGGGTAGGAAAAAAAATCTCATAATTATAAATGAGCAGATAGGCACTTGAAATTTAGTGAGTACATGCAATACATATTAGTGTATATTTGAACAAAAAATCTCTGTTCTTGAGTTTCATACCCGATACCTCACTCGGACAGCATGAATTTAAAAAATCTGAATCCCCATATGAGGACATTGGCATCGCACGCTTCATCGTACGATGTCCTTCGTCGTACGATGTCTGCATTTGCGGACAAAAGAAGCAAATGAGTTAATTCAACAACAGTTTTCTGTTGTCAGCAGCTTTCTGCTATTTGTGGCTGATAGTTGTTGTTTTTTAAGTCAGCATATTTTCTGCCAAAAGGATAAGAATTTCACGCCTGTTCATACTCCTGACTTACTTCTTCACATACAACATGCACCAGAATGAAGCCTTCAATGACCAAAACAGAAAACCTGGCGCTGACACTACACCAGAATGAAGCCTTCAATGACCAACACAGAAAACCTGGTGCTGACACTGCACCAGAATGAAGCCTTCAATGACCAACACAGAAAACCTGGAGCTGACACTACACCAGAATGAAGCCTTCAATGACCAACACAAAAAACCTGGTGCTGACACTGCACCAGAATGAAGCCTTCAATGACCAACACAGAAAACCTGGTGCTGACACTACACCAGAATGAAGCCTTCAATGACCAACACAGAAAACCTGGTGCTGACACTGCACCAGAATGAAGCCTTCAATGACCAACACAGAAAACCTGGTGCTGACACTCCACCAGAATGAAGCCAAGTGTGGCTGTTGATGGGGACAGCTGCAATGAGAGGCATGAACATACCACCACTCTGAGCACAGGGCACTGAAAGACAAGGTCAAGGGGAAGTTAAAACTAACCAATCAACCAACCAAGAATCAAGCACTGAATACATTATGGCACTGATGCTTACTTTTGTCATGGATGGGAACGGAGGCAACTGGGGGTACGACTCGCGTGACTTTCCCAGTGGAGTCAGGTAAAAACACTTGGAAGCACAGTCGCACCACATTCAAGTCGATGTTGGATGAAGCATGATCAAACCCCGCTGGAGAGAAAAAAAAAAAAAAAACAATCATGAATAATTACAGCATAAAGTTTGACTGATCGAACAGTAAACCATGATCAAAAGTGTCAGCTTGCCGAAAGTAACAGTTCAACACAGCTAAACCTGTTATTTAAGACCCTCTCAATGAATTCATTCTTTCTCTGCCAAACAGTCCCATAAAACTGCTTCTGTACATGCACAGAACAAAGACAAACCGAAAATGATCACTGTCACTGCCACCATAAAGACAACCACAGCACAATGCTGTACAAAAAAGTTTATCCTAATGACCATAAAGACCTTAACGATAGATCCTAATGACCATAAGGACCCCAACAATAGATCCTAATCATCATAAAGACCCTAACAATAGATCCTAATCATCATAAAGACCCTAACAATAGATCCTAATGACCATAAAGACCAAAAAAATAGATCCTAATGACCATAAAGACCCCAGCAATAGATCCTAATGACCATAAAGACCCCAACAATAGATCCTAATGACCTTAAAGACCTAACAATAGATCATAATGACCATAAACACCCCAACAATAGATCCTAGTGAGCATAAAGACCCTAACAATAGATCCTACTCATCATAAAGACCTTAACAATAGATCCTATTCATCATAAAGACCCTAACAATAGATCCTAATCATCATAAAGACCCTAAAAATAGATCCTACTCATTTTAAGACCCTAACAATAGATCATGATCATCATAAAAACCCTAACAATAGATCCTAATGACCATAAAGACCCTAACAATAGATCCTAATCATCATTAAGACCCTAACAATAGATCCTATTCATCACAAAGAACCTGAACAATAGATCCTAATGACCATAAAGACCCTAACAATAGATCCTAATCATCATAAAGACCCTAACAACAGATCCCATTCATCATAAAGACCCTAACAATAGATCATGATCATCAAAAAGACCCTAACAATAGATCCTAATCATCATAAAGACCCTAACAATAGATCCTAATCATCATCAGTCACGTTCCTATCATACCTGTCATGAATCAGTCAGTCAGGTTCCTATCATACATGTCATGAATCAAGTCAGGTTCCTATCATACCTGTAATCAATCAGTCAGGTTCCTATCATACCTGTCATCAATCAGTCAGTCAGGTTCCTATCATACCTGTCATGAATCAGTCAGTCAGGTTCCTGTCATACATGTCATGAATCAGTCAGGTTCCTATCATACCTGTCATCAATCAGTCAGGTTCCTATCATACCTGTCATCAATCAGTCAGGTTCCTATCATGCCTGTCATGAATCAGTCAGTCAGGTTCCTATCATACCTGTCATCAATCAGTCAGGTTCCTATCATACCTGTCATCAATCAGTCAGGTTCCTATCATACCTGTCATGAATCCATCAGGTTCCTTTCATACATGTCATGAATCTGTCAGGTTCCTATCATACCTGTCATCAATCAGTCAGGTTCCTATCATACCTGTCATGAATCAGTCAGGTTTCTATCATACCTGTCATGAATCTGTCAGTCAGGTTCCTATCATACCTGTCATCAATCAGTCAGTCATGTTCCTATCATACCTGTCATCAATCAGTCAGGTTCCTATCATACCTGTCATGAATCAGTCAGGTTCCTATCATACCTGTCATCAATCAGTCTGGTTTCTATCATACCTGTCATGAATCTGTCAGTCAGGTTCCTATCATACCTGTCATCAATCAGTCAGTCATGTTCCTATCATACCTGTCATCAATCAGTCAGTCAGGTTCCTATCATACCTGTCATCAATCAGTCAGGTTCCTATCATACCTGTCATCAATCAGTCAGTCACGTTCCTATCATACCTGTCATCAATCAGTCAGTCACGTTCCTATCATACCTGTCATCAATCAGTCAGTCACTTTCCTATCATACCTGTCATCAATCAGTCAGTCATGTTCCTATCATACCTGTCATGAATCAGTCAGGTTCCTATCATACCTGTCATGAATCAGTCAGGTTCCTATCATACCTGTCATGAATCAGTCTGTCAGGTTCCTATCATACCTGTCATGAATCAGTCAGTCACGTTCCTATCATACCTGTCAAGAATCCATCAGTCACGTTCCTATCATACCTGTCATCAATCTGTCAGTCAGGTTCCTATCATACCTGTCATCAATCAGTCAGTCAGGTTCCTATCATACCTGTCATCAATCAGTCAGTCAGGTTCCTACCATACCTGTCATGAATCAGTCAGTCAGGTTCCTATCATACCTGTCATGAATCAGTCAGTCAGGTTCCTATCATACCTGTCATGAATCAGTCAGTCAGGTTCCTATCATACCTGTCATCAATCAGGTTCCTATCATACCTGTCATGAATCAGTCAGTCAGGTTCCTATCATACCTGTCATGAATCAGTCAGTCAGGTTCCTATCATACCTGTCATCAATCAGTCAGGTTCCTATTATACCTGTCATCAATCAGTCAGGTTCCTATCATACTTGTCATGAATCAGTCAGTCACGTTCCTGTCATATCTGTCATCAATCAGTCTGTCAGGTTCCTATTATACCTGTCATCAATCAGTCAGGTTCCTATCATACCTGTCATCAATCAGTCAGGTTCCTATCATACCTGTCATGAATCAGTCAGTCAGGTTCCTATCATACCTGTCAAGAATCCGTCAGTCACGTTCCTATCATACCTGTCATGAATCAGTCAGTCAGGTTCCTATCATACCTGTCATGAATCAGTCAGTCACGTTCCTATCATGCCTGTCATCAATCAGTCAATCAGGTTCCTATCACACCTGTCATCAATCAGTCAGTCACGTTCCTATCATACCTGTCATCAATCAGTCAGTCAGGTTCCCATCATACCTGTCATCAATCAGTCAGTCACGTTCCTATCATACCTGTCATGAATCAGTCAGGTTCCTATCATACCTGTCATCAATCAGTCAGTCAGGTTCCTATCATACCCGTCATCAATCAGTCAGTCAGGTTCCTATCATACCTGTCATCAATCAGTCAGTCAGGTTCGTATCATACCTGTCATCAATCAGTCAGTCAGGTTCCTATCATACCTGTCATCAATCAGTCAGTCACGTTCCTATCATACCTGTCATGAATCAGTCAGTCACGTTCCTATCATACCTGTCATCAATCAGTCAGTCACGTTCCTATCATACCTGTCATCAATCAGTCAGTCACGTTCCTATCATACCTGTCATCAATCAGTCAGTCACGTTCCTATTATACCTGTCATCAATCAGTCAGTCACGTTCCTATCATACCTGTCATGAATCAGTCAGTCACGTTCCTATCATACCTGTCATCAATCAGTCAGTCACGTTCCTATCATACCTGTCATGAATCAGTCAGTCAGGTTCCTATCATACCTGTCATGAATCAGTCAGTCAGGTTTCTATCATACCTGTCATGAATCAGTCAGTCACGTTCCTATCATACCTGTCATCAATTAGTCAGTCAGGTTTCTATCATACCTGTCATCAACCAGTCAGTCATGTTCCCATCATACCTGTCATGAATCAGTCAGTCAGGTTTCTATCATACCTGTCATGAATCAGTCAGGGTCTTATCATACCTGTCATGAATCAGTCAGGTTCCTATTATACCTGTCATGATACAGTCAGGTTCCTATCATACCTATCATGAATTAATTTGCAACTCTGTAGTGGAGGAAAAGCAGAAATACGCAATGTTCCTTCCACCAAATGATGCAATTTCTCAATTAATTTTCTTCTGAATAGCACAAGGCCTACTACTACTATGCTGATGTTGATGTTGTTGGTCCAATCACTTTCTATGACTGGCAAACACTGTGGTACTTGGAGCTCCTTCAAGCACTGCAGAAACCTCCAGGCCAGTGATGGGCAGCAGTGACAGAAAATTGCAGACCTCTCTACCTCAAAATCCAACCACTAGTACTCCCTGGAGTAAAGTTTTTGTATTCCATGACAAAAAAAAAAAGAGTATTTTTCTTACCTTGAACTTTAATATGGACCTTATATCGCATAATTCTTGCAACCAACTCAC
Organism: Conus ventricosus; assembly: GCA_018398815.1. NCBI lineage: Eukaryota > Metazoa > Mollusca > Gastropoda > Neogastropoda > Conidae > Conus > Conus ventricosus. The sequence goes on from CM031605.1 coordinate 100,219,553, forward strand.
TATGCTGTACTCGCACTAAAACACTCACAACAAGTAGCACAAGTGCACTACACATACTGCTCATTTCTAGTTGACTACCTCATTAAAAACAAATAATAACAATATCATAATGTACTCCTCCCTTTCACCCTCTCCCCCGCACGCGCGCGCGCGTACACACACACACACACACACACACACACACACGCACAGACAGTCACATACATGTATACCCTTCATAGAGTTTTCATTTTCCATCTTTCTTCTCTTTGTACTGCCACTCCATCACCCCCCCCCCTCCCCCCCCCTCTTCCCCCCGTTTTTTGGGGGGTGGGGGGGTGGGGGGGGGGGGAGTGGAGCTAATTAACAGTAGAAGTTAAAGTGACAGACACACCTTGAGCAATTTTGCTGTCACTAGTGTCAGGAAACATCTTCTTGAATAGGGAACAAAACGATCGGTGCTGACAGGAACAGATTCGTGTCAGCCACCAGCCTACACATCATGATCATCATCTCAGCGTTTGTCGCCTGCTGCTCCAGGTCCCCCACTAGACTTTGCCTCGACCTTTTTCAATGCTTGTACAAGGTGTTTCTTTCACCATTACAGATAGCTTTTTTATGCGATTTTGACGGAATATGCTTTATGCAGCCATTGCGTCCTCCGTGAGCACAACTAAAACCCGTTTCGCACTAAGTGCATCACACCAAAGTTGGGCCTTTTTTGAGCTTTGCTCCCTCGTTTTAGCAACCTTCTTTTCAACATCTAGCTCTTCATCACTCTCATGAATGCATAATTTCGCTGGTGGCAGCATTCTCTTAGTGAACATCTGTGTCAGTCGCTCACTATGAATGATGGCCGACCATGACGTAAGCAAGCATGCACAAACTGGAACTAGGGACAATAGCTCGCATCTTCAAACTGGAAAATAGTTGTGTGTTTTTTGTGGCCTATGTTGCCGATTTTCATATTTCTATCCTACTCAGCATGTTATCGTATTTTCCATTCAAATTTCATAAAATACGCTAAAAAATCATATGGTAGGCACGTTTGAAATTGTAAATGCCGTCCATTTTGTCATCAAATATAACTAAAAACTGCCCAAACATTTGCTATCTCATGCCCACTATAACCATCACACACACCCTGTAACAATACTTAACTCTGATAATAATGATCCCTCACATCAGCATTTAATGATATGTATTCATACCTTAACATCACTCACATGTTTTATGTTGAGCATAAACATACAATAGTAACTAAATTCATATAGTCTCAAACACAATGGACATATTTCAATAAACAGTGCTTCAATAAATAAAAGGAACAGTACAAATCTGCACAAATTATCTTCAGCACTCTACTACAGTTCTTAAAAACACACCAATCTCATTTTAGGATTTGAACTGGTTTCATACATATCTCGAAGCAGATAAAACTAATGCTTGCGAAACAAAACAAAAAAAGTTAGTAATTACACAAAAATATAAGTTTGCGAAACAAAACAAAAAAGTCAGTAATTACACAAAAATATAAGTTTGCGAAACAAAACAAAAAAAGTTAGTAATTACACAAAAATATAAGTAAAAAGTTCCTTACTTTGGTATGGATCAACGTTGATTTCTCTTCGCAGTTTTAATGCTTCTTCAACATCTTTTTTCTTTGCGCACTGAATTCCAAGCTGTGGAAAACTGAAAAAAAAAGACAACAAATCAATAAACATATTAACGACATATAAACTGAAAATCCCACTGGTAAAGTCACAAACAAGCCGCTGGAGATCCTTTCCTTCTCATCTCACACAAATATGAAAAAAACTACATGCAACTCTGCAACTCCCTGACTCACCATATTACTCTAGTCTGGTTTAAAAACATACCAATCTTCAGGCTCCTTTTCCAAAATTCCATCAAACCTATCGATTTCACTGTTTCAGTGTGCAGACAGTACTGTATGTAAGTGTTTGTTGGGAAGTCAGACCACAAAGTGCAGACAGTGCTGTATGTAAGTGTTCGTTTGGCAGTTAGACCATAGAGTACAGACAGTGTTGTATGTAAGTGTTTGTTTGGCAGTTAGATCATAGAGTACAGACAGTGTTGTATGTAAGTGTTTGTTGGGCAGTCAGATGACAGTGTGGTATGTAAGTGTTTATTGGGCAGTCTGACCACAGAGTGCAGACAGTGTTGTATGTAAGTGTTTGTTGGGCAGTCAGACCACCATGTACAAACAGTATTGTATGCAAGTGTTTGTTGGGCAGTTGGACCACAGTGTACAGACAGTGTTGTATGTGTTTGTTGGGCAGTTAGACCACAGTGTACAGACAGTGTTGTATGTACCGTAAAGTACCTTGTAAGCGCCCAGTATCGAGTAAACGCCCACCCCCCATTTGGGGGTTAAAACCGTGCACAGGGTACAGTACCTTGTAAACGCCCATCCCCAACTTTACATTTTTGAAGCCAAGGGAGATAAAAAAGTTTTTTTTTTTAAATCTCCTTTACTTTGAGTGACTTCCCTTCAATTATTGACTGGCCTCCCTGTCACGCAAATCTAGTCTAGATTGCAGCTGTATGATCAACGTGAATGTGTAAAAAATGCCGCGAAACAAGTCGTATACAGTTGAGTACAAACTTTCAGCCTTACGGTATTTAGATAATGATGCTAATGGCAGTGTTTCACAAACAGCTCGAGAATTTGGAGTTGACAGGAAAAGAATCCGGGAATGGAGAGAAAATCGTGATGCTCTCTTGCTGCACGAGTCTGGACAGGAAAAGAAAAAACGCAAGCTGCATCGTGGCCGAGCGATTAGATCTGACGAAGTTGACCTTGGCGTGTTGGAATTTCTTGATCAAGAACGGACTGAAGGACGTGTTGTCAGGAACAAGGACTTGATGAGGAAAGCAATGCAAATTGCCGGTGGCCTTCAACTTGATGGATTTTCCGCTTCAACAATGTGGTTGAAACGATGGAAGAAACGACACGGTGTCTCTTCACGCCGTGGAACATCTACAAATCAGAAAGTGCCTGCTGACTTTGAACAGCAGCTGTTTGACTTTCGACGTGCGGTTTTGCGGCTCAGACATCGCCACATGTACCCTTTATGGGACATTATGAACATGGATCAAACCATGGTAAGATTTGATATGGTACCAAGTCGCACCAACAACAGAAAGGGGATGAAGCAAGTTAGGATGAAAACAACCAAGGCTGAAAAACGTGGTTTCACAGTTGCCTTGCTAGCTGCTGCTGACGGCACAAAACTTCCAGCCTTTGTGATATTCAAAGAAAGGAATGGGGAGATCCCACGGAGAGCCCGTCTTCAGCTACAAGTGCCGGACAACATCCGTGTCACTGCCACACGGAACGGGTGGATGACCAGGGAGGCTCTCCTTTCTTGGATACAGCGCATACTTGGCCCTCACATTCGCGTCGCCTTCTGGTACTCGACAGCTATGCAGCTCACAGGACAGCCGAGGTCAGAGCTGCTTTCGACGAAAATGACGTCGACCTGGTCTATGTCCCTGGTGGCTGCACTGCTCTAGCTCAGCCGTCGACGTGGGCATCGCAAAACCCTTCAAGGATGGTGTCCGAGACTGTTGGGTCGAATGGATGACGCAAATAAGGCCTCCAACTGCAGCCGGCAACCTCAGGCAGCCAACAAGGCAGGACGTGATCACCTGGGTAAGCCAAGCATGGGACAGGGTGAGCCCAGACACCATTGTCAAGGCTTTCCTGAGATGTGCGAATTCCAATGCTCTGGACGGGTCCGAAGACGACCAGACACTGGAATGGTTTCCTGATGACATCGCAGCTTTCCTGCCGAATGCAGCTGAGGAGTCCAGTGACAGTGACAATGATGAGGAAGAGGACGAGTTGCAAAATTCTTCCGAGGCAGACGCAGACGAAGGGAATGACTTTGATGGGTTCAGGGAAGATAATTGAACAGGACAAAGTGATCATGTGATGTATAAAAGAAGTTTATTCTTCTAGTCAGGGCACAGAAGTTCACTGGTTGTGCTTATTCAGTGAATGTAACATGAATGTAACATGTAACATGGTAGTTTTCTTTCGTGTTTTTGTTTCTTTAGTGACATTTCACAGGCTGGATGAAAGAAGCATGCTGCCTACGAGAAATTTAACCACAAACAGTGGTTTTGCTTTCATGGACAAAAACTGTTTCGATGAAAGAAAGAAAGAAGAAAAACTGGATTAGACAAATCGTTTTATTCTGAGTTAAAAGCTTATTTTATAAACTTTGCAAGACAGCTTAGTTTTGGTGTTTTTTGTTTCTTTTAGTTTGGTTGGTTGATGGGTTGTTAATGTGAGTCCTTTCCTTCTCCTAAACTGTTCTCTCTCTCTCTCTCTCTCTCTCTCTCTCTCTCTCTCTCTCTCTCCCTCCCTCTCTCTCTCTCTCTCTCTCTCTCTCTCTCTCTCTCTCTCTCTCTCTCTCTCTCTCTCTTCCCCTTTTGAACACACATGCATGCAAACACTCTCGCATGCAATGCACACACTTAAAGCACACACATTCATCTCTGGTGTGTACAAAGGATGTGAGAGAGAAAGACGGAGTGGCAACACAATTGGGACATGATTTTTTAGAAAAGTGCCGCTCGTGCATAGGGTGCACTACCTAGTAAACGCCCACCCCCAACTTCAGAGCCCATTTTGTGCACATGGGGGGTGGGCGCTTACAAGGTACTTTACGGTAAGTGTTTGTTGGGCAGTTAGACCACCATGTACAGACAGTGTTGTATGTAAGTGTATGTTGGGCAGTCAGACCACAGAGTACAGACAGCGTTGTATGTAAGTGTTTGTTGGGCAGTTAGACCATTGTGTACAGACAGTGTTGTATGTAAGTGTTTGTTGGGCAGTCAGACCACAGAGTGTAGACAGTGTTGTATGTAAGTGTTTGTTGGGCAGTCAGACCACAGAGTACAGACAGTGTTGTATGTAAGTGTTTGTTGGGCAGTTAGACCACCATGTACAGACAGTATTGTATGTGTTTGTTGGGCAGTCAGACCACAGAGTACAGACAGTGTTGTATGTAAGTGTTTGTCGGCAGTCAGACCACAGAGTACAGACAGTGTTGTATGTAAGTGTTTGTTGGGCAGTTAGACCATAGAGTCCTTGTTTCAACGTGCAGACAGTGTTGTATGTAAGTGTTTGTTGTACAGTCTGACCACAGTGTACAGACAGTGTTGTATGTAATTGTTTGGTAGGCAGTCCGACCACACAGTACAGACAGTGTTGTATGTAAGCGTTTGTTGGGAGTTAGACCACAGTGTACTGACAGTGTTGTATGTGTTTGTTAGGCAGTCACACCACAGAGTACAGACAGTGTTGTATGTGTTTGTTGGGCAGTTAGACCAGTGTACAGTGTTGTGTTTGTTGAGCAGTTAGACCACAGTGTACAGACAGTGTTGTATGTGTTTGTTAGGCAGACCACAGAGTACAGACAGTGTTGTATGTGTTTGTTAGGCAGTCAGACCAGTGTGCAGACAGTGTTGTATGTAAGCGTTTGTTGGGCAGTTAGACCACAGTGTACAGACAGTGTTGTATGTGTTTGTTAGGCAGACCACAGAGTACAGACAGTGTTGCATGTGTTGGGTGGGCAGTTAGACCACAGTGTACAGACAGTGTTGTATGTGTTTGTTGAGCAGTTAGACCACAGTGTACAGACAGTGTTGTATGTGTTTGTTAGGCAGTCAGACCACAGAGTACAGACAGTGTTGTATGTGTTTGTTAGGCAGTCAGACCACAGAGTACAGACAGTGTTGTCTGTGTTTGTTAGGCAGTCAGACCACAGAGTACAGACAGTGTTGTATGTAAGTGTTTGTTAGGCAGGAGACCACAGTGTTCAGACAGTGTTGTACGTAAGTGTTTTTTGGGGGCAGTCTGACCACAGTCTACAGACAGTGTTGTTGTAAGTGTTTGTTGGGCCCAGTCAACCACAGAGTACAGACAGTGCTGTATGCAAGTGTTTTTTTGGGCAGTCAGACCACAGAGTACAGACAGGTTGTATGTAAGTGTTTTTTGGGGCAGTCAGACCACAGTGTACAGACAGTGTTGTATGTAAGTGTTTATTGGGCGTCAGACCACAGAGTACAGACGTGTTGTATGTGTTTGTTGGGCAGGTTAGACCACAGTGTACAGACAGTGCTGTATGTAAGTGTTTGTAGGGCAGTGAGACCCAGAGTACAGACAGTGCGTATGTAAGTGTTTGTTGGGCGTCGGACCACAGTGTTCAGGACAGTGCTGTATGCAAGTGTTTGTTGGGCAGTCAGACAAACAGTGTACAGACAGTGTTGTATGTAAGTGTTTGTTGGGCAGTCAGACCACAGTGTACAGACAGTGTTGTAGAAGTGTTTGTTGGGAAGTCAGACCACAGTGTACAGACAGTGTTGTATGAAAGTGTTTGTTGGGAAGTCAGACCACAGTGTACAGCTCAGGGGTTGTTGTAAGTGTTTGTTGGGAAGTCAGACCACAGTGTACAGACAGTGTTGTATGAAAGTTTTTGTTGGGCAGTCAGACCACAGTGTACAGACGTGCTGTATGTAAGTGTTTGTTAGGCAGCCCAGACCACAGTGTACAGACAGTGTTGTATGTAAGTGTTTGTTGGGCAGTCAGACCAAGTGTACAGACAGTGTTGTATGTGTTTGTTAGGCAGGAGACCACAGTGTCAGACAGTGTTGTATGTGTTTGTTAGGCAGGGAGACAGTGTACAGACAGTGTTGTATGGTTTTTTTGGGCAGTCAGACCACAGTGTACAGACAGTGTTGTATGTAAGTGTTTGTTGGGCAGAGACCACAGTGTACAGACAGTGTTGTACGTGTTTGTTGGGCAGGAGACCACAGTGTACTACAGTGTTGTACGTGTTTGTTGGGCAGTGAGACCACAGTGTAAGACAGTGTTGTATGTAATGTTTGTTGGGCAGTCAGACCACAGTGTACAGACAGTGTTGTATGTGTTTGTTAGGCAGGAGACCACAGTGTACAGACGTGTTGTATGTGTTTGTTAGGCAGGAGACCACAGTGTACAGACAGTGTTGTGTTTGTTAGGCAGGAGACCACAGTGTACAGACAGTTTTTGAAAGTGTTTGTTGGGCAGGAGGACCACAGTGTACAGACAGTGTTGTACGTGTTTGTTAGGCAGGAGACCACAGTGTACAGACAGTGTTGTAGTGTTTGTTGGGCAGGAGACCACAGTGTACATACAGTGTTGTACGTGTTTGTTGGGCAGGAGACCACAGTGTACAGACAGTTTTTGTAGTTTTTTGTTGGGGCAGGAGACCACAGTGTACAGACAGTGTTGTACGTAGTGTTGTTGGGCAGGAGACCACAGTTTTACAGACAGTGTTGTATGTATGTGTTTGTTGGGCAGGAGACCACAGTGTACAGACAGTGTTGTATGTATGTGTTTGTTGGGCAGGAGACCACAGTGTACAACAGTGTTGTACATGTTTGTTAGGCAGGAGACCACAGTGTACAGACAGTGTTTTATGTGTTTGTTAGGCAGGAGCCACAGTGTCAGACAGTGTTGTATGTATGTGTTTGTTAGGCAGGAGACCACAGGTACAGACATTTTTTGTATGTATGTGTTTGTTGGGAAAAGAGGCCCACAGTGTACAGACAGTGTTGGGTATGTATGTGTTTGTTGGGCAGGAGACCACAGTGTACAGACAGTGTTGTACGTGTTTGTTAGGCAGGAGACCACAGTGTACAGACAGTGTTGTACGTGTTTGTTAGGCAGGAGACCACAGTGTACAGACAGTGTTGTGTTTGTTAGGCAGGAGACCACAGTGTACAGACAGTGTTGTATGTATGTGTTTGTTGGGCAGTCAGACCACAATGTACAGACAGTGTTGTAAGTGTTTGTTAGGCAGGAGACCACAGTGTACAGACAGTGTTGTAAGTGTTTGTTAGGCAGGAGACCACAGTGTACAGACAGTGTTGTATGTGTTTGTTAGGCAGGAGACACAGTGTAAGACAGTGTTGTATGTGTTTGTTAGGCAGGAGACCACAGTGTACAGTGTTGTGTTTGTTAGGCAGGAGACCACAGTGTACAGACAGTGTTGTACGTGTTTGTTAGGCAGGAGACCACAGTGTACAGACAGTGTTGTATGTGTTTGTTAGGCAGGAGACCACAGTGTACAGACAGTGTTGTATGTATGTGTTTGTTGGGCAGGAGACCACAGTGTACAGACAGTGTTGTACGTGTTGTTAGGCAGGAGACCACAGTGTGATATGATATGAACACTTTATTATCTAAAAGGATGAGAAATTAAGATAGGTGCATAATAAACAGTATAACAAGACAACATGCATAAAACAAGAATCATCACAATCAAGTGGCCACTTATAGAATTTACATATACAGTCCGACAACACACACACACACACACACCACACACACACACTAAAATCATTTGAAAAACCTCATGCACATGCACTTACACAAGCACACTCATAGGCTTACACTCACAAGCAGATATATATATATATACAACACACACACAAGCAAAATATTATAAGCAAATACACATATCTTCACACAAGCAAACATCTTCAACACCCCACAAGCTCTCACTCTCTCGCACCTCCCACCTCCCCCTCTCTCTCTCCCTCTCTCTCTCTCCCTCTCTCTCGCATTCCTTCACATCGCTAAGCATGAAAAAATGGTACAAAAGACATCATGAATTCAGAAGATGGATCGACCTGGGTATAAAGTTTTTTGCGCCCTAGATTTGACTCTAAGGGTCCTAAAACGACGTCCAGATGGTAAAATTTCGAAATTTATTTGCTAAAACATGGCTATCATCACTGGCAATCTTTCTTGCTTTCCTCTCCACTCGTCTGTCATACAATTCTTGCATTCCAACTTGCTTCCTTCCAATCACTTTGCTACACACATTCACCACATCATTCAATACTCGCTTGCTCTTCACCCCCAAACTTCCATACCAGCACATAAAAGAAGCAGTGGCAATGACTCAACACAACATTGTAATAAGTTTGTAAGATTACAGGTTTAACACCAATATTTCGTAGCTTTTGCAAACAGAATATTCTTGACTGGCAATTTTATGGATTTTAGTAACATTTTTATCAAAAACTAATTTATCATCAACAATCATTCCCAGATATTTATACTCATTCACTCGTTCACAGCTTCACCATTAATTACAAGGTCTGGCACAGGTTCCGGGTTCTTCCGAAAGTCGATTAAGATTTCTTTTGTTTTTTGCACATTTAGGTCAAGAAAGTTGTCTTTACACAGCTGCAGAACTTTTTGATTTCCTCAAAGTAAACTGAATCAGAGTTTGACATATCTAGAATAGCAGGGAAACATCAGAATATTTAACGAGTGGAGTTTTCTCTGTGCCTCTACAGTCATTAGTATATAAAGTAAACAAAACGGGAGACAGAACTGTGCCTTGGGGTGCACCAGTAGAAGTCGAGCGTTCAGAGGATAGTGCAGACTGAAAACGAACAGACTGAGTTCTATTGCGCAGAAAACTGACAATCCATAAAGTAAGCTTTGGGTCAACACTAAGTCAAGCAGTTTCATAGCTAACAGATGTGGCTGTATAGTATTAAAAGCAGAGGAGAAATCAATAAAAAGAATACGCGCAAAAGAACCTGGTTTGTTTAAATGGAAGAAAGCATTGTGAAGCAGAGTTAGAATAGCTCATCTGTACCTCTATGGGTTTTATAAGCAAATGAAAGGGGTCAAGGTACTGACCAACAAAAGTTAACAGTGACGGAGAACAAGTTTTTCAAAGCACTTCATAACTATGGAGGTTAGAGCTACAGGGCGATAGTCATTCAATGTTGTGGGGTTTCTTTTCTTCGGGACAGGGCAGACAGTGGAATTTTTCCAGATACTGGGTACAGAGCATGCCTTAAGAGACCAATTGAAAATCTTACAGAAAACATTACAAAGTTCAGAAGCACACAATTTCAGCAATCTTCCACTGATATTATCTGGACCCATTGATTTCCTGATATTCAGTTTCAAAAACAGTGACTTTACAACATCGCCATGGATCTCAAAGTCTTGTTCATCTCCTTGTCTTTGATCCTTTTGTTTAGCTCTTTACCACATTGTCTACCGTCCCACCCAGATCATTCCTTTCAAAACGACAATAGAATCATTGAGTTTGTTCGAAAAATCAGTCTGGTCATTAATATTCATCTGGCAAGATCTTGCTTTCTTTTGGCTTACCGTTAGAATCTTTAACCCATCCCATGCATCCTTCATTCTTCCTAACTGAAAACGCTCTTCTACTTTACCTTTGAATTCCTTTTGGGCCTCCGTATTCCGCACCTAAGCTTTGTTTGTACTCGTTTCCTTTCGTTTTTGTCACCAGCCCGAATGCTATCTTTTTCTCATTAAGAAGTGTCTTAATTGACAGTGTACAGACAGTGTTGTATGTAAGTGTTTGTTGGGCAGTCAGATCACAGTGTACAGACAGTATTTTTATGTAAGTGTTTGTTGGGCAGTCAGACCCCAGTGTACAGACAGTATTGTATGTAAGTGTTTGTTAGGCAGGAGACCCAGTGTACAGACAGTGTTGTATGTATGTGTTTGTTGGGCAGGAGACCACAGTGTACAGACAGTGTTGTACGTGTTTTGTTAGGCAGGAGGATCCACAGTGTACAGACAGTATTGTATGTAAGTGTTTGTTGGGCGTCAGACCACAGTGTACAGACAGTTTGTATGTAAGTGTTTGGGTTGGGAAGTCAGACCACAGTGTTCAGACAGTGCTGTATGTAAGTGTTTGTTGGGCAGTCAGACCACAGTGTACAGACAGTGTTGTATGTAAGTGTTTGTTGGGAAGTCAGACCACAGTGTACAGACAGTGTTGTATGTAAGTGTTTGTTGGAAGTCAGACCACAGTGTACAGACAGTGTTGTATGTAAGTGTTTGTTGGGAAGTCAGACCACAGTGTACAGACAGTGTTGTATGTAAGTGTTTGTTGGGCAGTCAGACCACAGTGTACAGACAGTGCTGTATGTAAATGTTTGTTAGACAGTCAGACCACAGTGTACAGACAGTGTTGTATGTAAGTGTTTGTTGGGCAGTCAGACCACAGTGTACAGACAGTGTTGTATGTGTTTGTTAGGCAGGAGACCACAGTGTACAGACAGTGTTGTATGTGTTTGTTAGGCAGCACGGCGGCGCCGCCACACTCAGAGCCACTGCATTCAGTGCGCTCAACGCTTTGCCTTTTGACTCTGGCGAGGCCGAAGCGAGTCAGCCACCGCACGGCCAGACGCTGTGTGTGTTTGGACGCTTCGAGACTGGTGCTACATCTTTAAGTTATATTTACTGTACAGAAGTTTTTTAACTATAATTTCTGTATGAAAACAATGGCGCAGTGAGTACTTGAGAGTGTGACAAAAGCTGGCATTTCAGTTTTCTCTGTGAGTACCATAAATTAAGTTCGTGTTTAAAACTTTCTGACAGAACTTTGCGACCGGCTGTGCGCGCGCGCCGTGGCCTGGTAAGCCGAAGCAAAGACGGGGGAGGTGGAGGGCGCGCGAACTATCTTTGGCCGAAGTAGGCCAGCCAGGCGTTGGCAAAAATCTTTGTGAATGAAAAGTTAGTTAGCATTTGTAAAGGGGCCGTATTTACACCGTTGTATATATACATATTTCTCATTGTTGCTGCATTTTATATGTACTATGGTTGCATGTAGAGCAATGTAGGCCTAATTAAAGGGAAACGTAGAGGATAACATATTTACTACAAGCAAATAATACTACTGATAACAGTAATGGTAGTAGGCATAACAATAATAAGTGATA
>CM031605.1:100236339-100241339 GCA_018398815.1 Conus ventricosus
GCCAAAACATATCCTGAACAAAATGAAAACTATATCCTAGAAGAATGTGTCTTACACACAGGGCCTAAACATCATCCTCAACAAATGAACTATACGCTAGATGAATGTTTCTTATATACAGGGCCTAAACATATCCTCAACAAATGAACTGTACACTAGATGAATGTTTCTTATATACAGGGCCCAAAACATATCCTCAACAAATGAACTATATGTTTGATGACAGATTCTAATACACAGGGCCTAAACATATCCTGAACAAATTAACCATTTTGCTAGATGAATGTGTCTTACACACAGGGCCTAAACATATACTGAACAAACACTGAAGAGCCTGGCCCTGGGACTAGACATTACCATTATTTTCAACAGAACAAACATTTAAGTTTCCACAGAACAAACATTCTTTCTCATATCAACTTTGTGGGGGGGGGGGGGGGGGGGGGGGGGGGGGGGGGGGGGGGGGGGGGGGGGGGGGTTGGCGGGTTAACTGCAAAGAACAGAGAGAAACTACAATTTTTTCTCAGTTTCACCATTACTCGCGGAATGGAAACATTCTCTACTTCACAATAAATACTGATACTCAAATCATGAGATTAAAATGCAGATGAAGAACTAAAAAACCATGTCAACTACTTCAAATTTCAACGATAGTTTATTCCTCCAGTTGATGGATTTGCTGTTAACCCATGTTCGCCACACACAGGACACCTAGCAAACTAGTACATTCAGGTTCTGATAGACAGCACTGTCACACTGACACTGGAGGCTTCTTACTGTCCACACCTGACTTCCTTCACCCTCACTGTACACACCTGACTTCTTGTAACCATCACTGTCCACACTGACTTCCTTCACCCTCACTGTACAACACCTGACTTCTTTCACCCTCACTGTAACACACCTGACTTCCTTCACCCTTACTGTACACACCTGACTTCTTTCCCCCTCACTGTCCACACCTGACTTCCTTCACCCTCACTGTACACACCTGACTTCTTTCACCCTCACTGTACACACCTGACTTCTTTCACCCTCACTGTACACACCTGACTTCTTTCACCCTCACTGTACATCACCTGATTCCTTCACCCTCACTGTACACACCTGACTTCCTTCACCCCCACTGTACACATCTGACTTCCTTCACCCTTACTGTCCACACCTGACTTCCTTCACCCTTACTGTACACACTGACTTCTTTCACCCTCACTGTTACACACCCGACTTCTTCACCCTACTGGACACACCTGACTTCCTTCCCCTCACTGTGCACACCTGACTTCTTTCACCCTCACTGTACACACCTGACTTCCTTCACCCTTACTGTTTCACACCTGACTTCCTTCACCCTTACTGTACACACCCGACTTCCTTATCACTGGGACTCACCTGACTTCCTTCATCCTTACTGTACACACCCGATCTTTCTTATCACTGTACTCAACTGACTTCCTTATCACTGTACTCACCTGACTTCCTTCACCCTTACTGTACACACCTGACTTCCTTATCACTGTACACACCTGACTTCCTTATCACTGTACTCACCTGACTTCCTTCATCCTTACTGTACACACCTGACTTCCTGTATCACTGTACACACCTGACTTCCTTATCACTGTACTCACCTGACTTCCTTCATCCTTACTGTACACACCCGACTTCTTATCACTGTACTCACCTGACTTCCTTCACCCTTACTGTACACACCTGACTTCCTTATCACTGTACACACCTGACTTCCTTATCACTGTACACACCTGACTTTCCTTATCACTGTACTCACCTGACTTCCTTCACCCTTACTGTAACACACCTGACTTCCTTCACCCTTACTGTACACACCTGACTTCCTTATCACTGTACTCACCTGACTTCCCCTTTACCCTTACTGTACACACCTGACTTCCTTATCACTGTACCACCTGACTTCCTTATTACTGTACTCACCTGACTTCCTTCACCCTTTACTGTACACACCTAACATCCTTCACCCTCACTATACACAACCGACTTTCTTCACCCTCACTGTACACACCTGACTTCCTTATCACTGTACACCCCCTGACTTAACATCCTAAAATCAGTGACTGGGGCTGAAATTGAGACTGACTGTAATCTGGAAGATTTAGTAACTTTGTCATGTCCACCCCCATATTCATTCAGAATGAATGCTGCAGAAACAGCTGTTATTGATGGAAGAAATTGACAAATGCTTAGGAAAAAAGTTATAACAGAGTGTGAGCACACTCATGGAGAAGTTTTGTCACCAATCTTTACTCGGCAGAAAAAAGATGGATCACAGAGAATGATCCTAAACCTAAAAGTCCATACTGAAGAAATAACATATCACCATTTTAAGATGGACACTTTGGCTACGGCCTTGGCTTTGGTTAGCAAAAACTGCTATATGGCATCACTGGACTTGAAAGATGCTTACTACTCTGTACCCATTTGCAAGGAACACAGAAAGCTGTGAGATTTGAATGGAAAGGAAATATTTTCGAATACAATGCGCTCCCAAATGGATTGCCATTGGCACCACGTTTGTTCACAAAAATAGTGAAGCCAGTTCTTGTTACCTTGAGATTGAAAGGACATATCTCAACAGCTTTCTTGGATGATTCCTTGCTTATGGGCATTTCAAAGAGACAGTGCCAGGAAAATGTTATGGACACACTGGACATATTACAAAAGCTAGGATTTATTGTACATCCCACAAAGTCAGTTTTTCAACCAACTACTGTGATTCAGTATTTAGGAGTGATCACTGACTCAGTCTCAATGATGGTCACTTTGACCTCAGAAAGGAAAGAGAAAATGCTTCTAAGCTGCAAGAACCTGCTGAAGGCAGCTGAGATATCCATAAGAGATTTGGCAAAAGTCATTGGGTTAATGGTGGCCAGCTTTCCCCGCTGCTAAAATGTGGGCCCCCGCATTACAGGCAGTTGGAAAAAATTAAGTGTAGATCCTGAAGAAAAGCAAAGGACATTTTGACCAGGTGATGGGAGTATCTAAAGCTGGAAAAAAGGAGTTGACATGGTGGACTGACAATATTCCTGATTGCTTTCAATGTGTGTTGCAGAGATCCAGACATTGTGATCCATTCTGATGAAAGCCTTCATGGCGGGGGGCTTTTGTTTGTGCAGAAGTCTCTTCAGGAGGAGTGTGGTCACCAGCAGAAAGGAAATTTCATGTAATTACTAGAATTAAAAGATGCATTTTTTTCCCTTGAAATCTTTCCAGAGGCAGGTTCAAGGGAAACATGTAAGGCTCATGCTGGACAATACCACAGCCACAGCATGCTTAAACCACATGGGTACATCTCACTCTGACTCCTGTAATGATTTAACGTTTCAGATCTGGTCTTGGTGCATTGAACATAATATCTTTGTCAGTGCAGCCCACATACCAGGAGTGGAAAATGTGATGGCTGATGCAGAATCCAGGAAGGTAAATGTGGAAAACTGAATGGAAGCTGAACAATGACCTTCTGCAAGCTGCTCTTAGACAGCTGAATGCAGCACCTGACATAGATTTGTTTGCTTCAGGCTGAATGCGCAAATGAAAAGATTCATCTCCTTCAGGCCAGATCAGATACAGAAGCTATTGTGCTTTCAGTGTAACTTGGAGAGACATAATTTCTATGCTTTTCCTCCTTTCAGCGTTGTCACCCGATTCCTCCAGAAAGAGCAGAGGGATCAGAGTTCAGGTGTGCTGGTGGTCACAGACTGGCCAACTCAGCCGTGGTATCCAGTACTGTTGCAACTGATGACTGCAGAGACAGTGCGTCTGACCTGCAGAAAGAAACCTGTTGATTCCCCAGCCACCAGATGCACCCCATCGCACTGATTCAGCAGAAGAGGCTTCACCTGCTAGTTTGCAGGATCTCAGGTGTTCTTTAACCAGCTCTGGTCCAAGCAGTGGGGCCGCTGATTTGGTTTTTGAGCTCTTAGAGAAACTCTACCCAGAAAGCGTATGACTCTTAATAAGAAGGTGGAAAACTTTTGTAGATAGCAAGGGAATAAAAACACAACTTATGTCCATGTAATAAATTTTCTGGCAGAATTGTATGATTCTGGGGCTAGTCACAGTACAGTAAATTTAGCCCGGAGTGCAGTTTCAGCTTATTTGCACAGGCCAGGCACCGAGGCAGTAGGCAGTCACCCCTTAGTGTGTCGCCTTGTGAAAGGGGGTGTTTGAAGAAAGATCCTCCATTTCCCCAAATATCATGATACATGGGATGTGGATGATGTACTACAATACTTAGCTGGTGGCCAGAGTAGGAAAGATGACTCTTAAGCAGCTGACCTTAGACTGGTTATGTTGTTAGCCTGCTGTCTGGTCAGGAGGGGTCAAACCATCCACACATTAAAATGTGATGATGTCAGATTTAAAGATGACAAGTGTGTCTTGTGTTTAGTGCTGTGCTGAAGCAAACTAAAGCAGGGTCACATGTGCAGCGTTAGAACTAGTCATTTGTAAAGAAAAAAATTGTGTATTGTTACCCACCTTAGACAGGATTTAAGAGTGACAAAGACTCTGAGGGAAAGGGAAACAACTCTTCATTTCATTTGTCAAACCCCACAGTGAAGTCTCCAGAGACACTATTTCCAGGTGGATTAAAACTGTTTTGAAGTTAGCCGGGGTGGATATCAGCCGTTTTTCAGCTCACAGCACCAGAGCAGCTAGCACTTCAGCAGCATTCAGCAGAGATGTGCCTATTGACTGCATAAAGAGAGCGGTTGGTGGTCTAGGGCAGACACTTTTACCAAGTTCTACTGCAAACCTGTGCTTCAAAAATCTTTGGGACAATCAGTTCTAGACAGTTTTGTAAATAAGAAGTAGAAATGCTGCAGGGTCCAGTTTTGACCCAGTGACTGACTGATGTTTCATGGTACAGTTTGACCCAGTGACTGACTGAAAGTGATTGCATGCCAAATTACAAATTGTTTTTGAATTACCAGAAACTTTACAGCTCTTGTGTAATTAAATAT
>CM031605.1:100246339-100247934 GCA_018398815.1 Conus ventricosus
CTAAATCGGAGAAATTTCATGCCTGACACACCCCTCTTTCTTAATCCTTACTGTACCCAACTGACATCCCGCACCTTCACTGTACACACCTGACTTCATTCACCTTTACTGTACACACCTGACTTCCTTCACCCTTACTGTACACACCTGACATCCTTCAACCTTACTGTACATACCCAACTTCCTTATCACTGTACACATTTGATATTGCAAGCTTCCTTCACCCTCACTATACATACTTGACTTCCTTCACCCTTACTGTACACACCTGACTTTCTTCACCCTCACTGTACTCACCTGACTTCCTTTTCACTGTACACATCTGACGCTAGAGGCTCCCTTCACCCTTACTGTACACACCTGACTTCCTTCACCCTTACTGTACACACCTGACTTCCTTCACCCTTACTGTACATACCTGACTTCCTTTACCCTCACTGTACACACCTGACTTCCTACACCCTCACTGTACACACCTGACTTCCTACACCCTCAGTGTACAGACCTGACTTCCTTCACCCTCAGTGTACACACCTGACTTCCTACACCCTCACTGTACACACCTGACTTCCTACACCCTCACTGTACACACCTGACTTCCTTCACCCTTACTGTACACACCTGACTTCCTTAACCCTCACTGTACACACCTGACTTCGTTCACCCTCACTGTGCACATCTGACTTCCTTATCACTGTGCGCATCTGACACTGCAAGCTTCTTTCACCCTCACTGTACACACCTGACTTCCTTCACCCTCACTGTACACACCTGACACTGGAGGCTTCCTTCACCCTCACTGTGCACACGCCTTTCTTACAGTCCCGGCCCACCAGTGAGTGAGGATGAGGTTTACACTTGGGCTCCGCATCTTTTGTGACGCATGACACCACAATGATGGCCTGGCCGTGGTAGTTGTGAATCTGTCCATTCAGTAAGCTCAATTAAGCAACATCATTTATCACTGCTGTATGTTTCTGACTTTAAAAGTTGAATTCATGAAAAGATTTTTCTTTTTTTAATGTATTGATTCATTATTTTCACAGAGATATATTAAATCATTTCATGAGTAATGTTAAAAACAAATTCAGTGAAATGTTGGAAATCTGACTAGTTTCATGTTAAGTCATAGTCAAGCTGACCACAGAGGCTCACTATATCAGGGCTACCAGCAAATTAAAAACCAGAAACAAATTAAAACCCCTTTGACAAAGAACAAACTGAAATTGATTCCTGTGTCTGTAAAAGGTTTATCACCTGCTACATTTAATCATTTAAATCAGATCAAATGAAAAGTATTTCTCTCTTTTAAAATATTAAAAATCACATCAGGTGATACAACCAGAACAAGGTCTTCATGGAATCTGCAGCAAAATATTCATCTATTACATCTATTGGCTCGGATTACCTTGGCTTTGTTTATCTATTAAAAAGAAAAAAAAAAATGATTAACATGAAAGTGGGACTGCTGAGGAGATGTTTTATCTTCCCACGATTACATTTCACACCACACAAAAAAAGTACGAGATAGCACACAATCCTTCATCCCCTCAACCAGTCAAAACAGCATTGACAACTTAATTGTAAATTTGATC
>CM031605.1:100248034-100268034 GCA_018398815.1 Conus ventricosus
TAAAGACTAAGAGTTGGGGCAAAATTTTTTGTTATTGGCAGACTTTAAGGCCATAGCCAGTGACTCTAATGATCCATCATGTGTTGCATAGAGTCATAAAAAGACAGTTATTTAGATTAAAGCACATGTACTTTTCTGATGACTGTGCAATGCATGACACTCTGAAGGCATCGTCCACTGCTTTCATTATAAGATGAGAGTCGTAACCTCGCAAGTTATGAAAGAAGATGGGCAGCTTCCATGTCTTTGGTTCAAACTTTAGTTGAAGATTGCATTTACTGTGCGCAGCTCCTCTGAACTTTCCACAAATGTGATCATGGTCTCTTACTTTTGGATTTGTTGCTTCTTCACTGAGTTCTAAACCACAAATCCAACAATGTGTGGCTGAGTCATACTGTTGTTGGTCTTCAGGCGTCATTATGATTTCAGATAAGTTTAGATTATTAGAACAGTCATTACGCACTTTTGCATGCGTTCTAAGAAGTATTTTGCAGCATTAAGCCCTCTATATAATTGGCTCTGAATGAACGCCATCCGACCTGGCAACAATGAAGGCAAATGAACAAATCTGATGATTACTCATTAAGACTGTTTTTCGAAGTTTTTGTGGCGCTGGCCTTCATAAGGAACAATGAGCGATTCAAAGTCTGCATAAACAACATATGGACTTGTTTGCATCCGTTTCCAGTTCTTAAAACTAACTTTAGATCCGGGTGGAGGTGTAATTAGTTCCGTATTACAGTCTACAGAACTTTTACAATGTTTCTTATGTTCGCTCGCGGCTTGAACAGATGGCATTCTTGTTAAACATTTTCTGCAGAATTCTTGTTTGTGCCCATCTTTTGAAGTATGCTTCATTAGTTACTCATTGTTCGTATTAATGTGTTAATGCGGTAGCCCGCTGGTGAAAACATCAGTAGTAAGTCAACATGATTTTTGTCTGGTTCGCCTATTGTTGGACTGTTCTTGGACACTTTAATTGGCACCAAATTTGTTTCCTCATCCCATGTGTTATACATTAACAGTTATTGGTTTGTTTTGTTCTTCAAACTGATCAATTTGGTCTACACTAACAGGAAAGGACACCCCACTAAAGTTAAGATCATTGATGTAAGGGTGATAGTTAGACACTCTCTCTGCGTTTTTGCGGGCGTGATGCAGCCTTGCGAGAACACACCACATGAAACATTTGTTGTCTTAATTCTTTATGTTTTGAACTGCTCTTTTCGCTACCAACTCTCGAGGTAGTGGAATGTAAGCCTTACCAACAATCGGCGCATACTTAGCCTGTTTTAATCTGATCTCTAAGACTTCGCCCTCTGACCAACCAGAGCCTCTCATTTTGGCTTCTTCAGCGCAGCGTCAAACTGTCCAAGCAGTTCGTCTGCCCAACCGGGTGTTAAGTCATTAGAGGAAAGAATAGTCTGTTGTTTAGTCGAGACCAGACTTCTAGATTTTCTTCATTTATTGTTACATAGTCAATTAAAACAGCTAAACATTACTTTAACTGGCGGGTCTATTGTTAGTTTACTTGGAACATTGAGAAATAGCATGTACAACGCTTGCCTGTACGTTTGTTGGGTCAATGACTTCTAAATCAATATCATTCAGTGCTCTTGATAAACGCTCTCTCTCAAGCTTTCCCTTTTCAACAATTCATCTGGGCCTTCATATATCTTAGCCATGTTGAGTTTCTTTTCTAACTCAAAATATTTATTTAAATTAAAAAAAAATAATTAATCAGAATCAATATCAACGGTCTTTTTGCGCTTGGACTCATAAACTAAAGTATAAACACCCTTGGGTGTTGTTACTGTGAGCTGTTTAGAACAGAGTTTAA
Source organism: Conus ventricosus (assembly GCA_018398815.1). Taxonomy (NCBI): domain Eukaryota; kingdom Metazoa; phylum Mollusca; class Gastropoda; order Neogastropoda; family Conidae; genus Conus; species Conus ventricosus. Next base: position 100,249,875 of record CM031605.1, read on the forward strand.
TGTCTCGTTTACTTTTTTAAGCATTCCTTTTTATCTGCTCGGCGTCTGGCTGTTGAGAAAAGTTGTCCTCGCCTTTCTTTGAAGATCAAACTTTTGTCTTTTGTAGTCATCAAAATGGGCCCTTTGTAAACGATTAAATTCTTCATCCGTGATGTTTGAGTCAACAAGCGCTTTATTTATTGTCAGTTTGAACGAACTAAGTTTAGCCGTTATTAGTTGAACCATAGCTGTGTGCTTTTGGAGTTTAGTTTTTAATTTTTTGCCAGCCGCACTTACAGCTAATGAACACAGGCCGAGAGCTAAAGACAAACCTCCTAGAGGTAAAGCTGCGGGTGCGGCCTATGCCCGTTGCTAAGAGACCAACACTCGTTCCTGCTGATAGAGCACTTATATTTTGATTGCTCCAGAAATTAACATATGTAACAGCATTAAAGGCAGCAGAATACCTTCGTTTGGTTTTGCTGTTTTTTGAAAGGTCTTGCTCTAGTACTTGCTGCATTTGTGTAATGTTGGTTAATCTGAAGGTTTTTATGTTAGGGGTTTTCTACTATCTCTTCTTTTGGCGGCGCTGTAGGCACATTTGGATAAACCTGAACAGACATGCTTTTTTAAATAAAAAATAATTTAGTATACTACATCTTTTAATCTGTTATCTCCAATATTCAGCTGCGCATCATATATTAAAAACAAATGTACATTAAGCGGTTTATCGGCTTCTTCTTCTTTATCAATTTGAATGTTTATTACGTCTCTCACAGCTCTCCCGCTTCCATGCAACTGATTTTTCCTCTGTTGACCTTAGGTCAATCCATAAACCGTATTTCGTTGTTAAATAATCATCAAGCCTAACATTGTGAAGATGTAAATCTTTAGACGCAAGGTCAACTGTTGGATTTTCTACACCTCCCGCCTCCAAACAGTTTTCTTATTTCATCAAAATGCTGATAAGGTTTAAGCCCGCTAGCGTAGATTTGGTTAGGACTACCCTCAATCGAACATTGCACTTTCGTTATTTTAGGATTAAAAAACTTTTCACTTGCTCTTTTGAACGGTTCTTCATCTTCACACAGCAATAAAATACCTTTAAGCGATCTTGGGCTGCGACGCTAAAACTAAAATTCCATATAGTGTCTGCCTGCTTCTGGGATATGTTGTACTGATGAATCACTCTGTCGTAATATATTACTAATTTTTCTCTGATATTGTTGCTCAATCAGCTCTGCTAAGAAAGGGTTTGCTAACAACGTCAAACTCTAACGAGATGTCAGAAATGCTGTACTTTGCTTCGGTGTCTGTTGATCTGATAACACGTTTGTATTCATTAAAAGTTAGTTCATATGACAATCTGTCTTTTAATGCTCCTTGAAAGTATGGGGCATGCGCTTTTAACAACTCAAAATCTAAGGGTATGGAAAAGCGTTTTTCCATACGCAAAATTTACGGCTACATACTTTTGCCGTCTTTAGTATCTCCAGCCCCTATTTATGTTTTAGTGCTTCTTCATTTTCGATTCCTTGAAACGCAAGATCAGCCCTTTCATTCCCGGTTAGCCATAGATCAGAATAGGTTAAAAATATGTCTGCATTGTGTAAAGAAAATATTTCTTGCCCCTCAAGTTTTATAGAAATTTTCTTAACAATTGCCCCCCCCAGATTCTGTACAACTGTCCTGTTTGGGTCTGTTGTTGAAACAAGTTCTATTTTGAAAGTAAGACGGGCAGACCCTGGCACAATCAATTCATTGCTCCTAGGTCTGGAAATTTGACAGTAAGAATTTGATCTGCATCAATAGTAGATGGATTATTTGGAACAATAATATCCGTTTATTTCCCTTCACGCCATGGGGCTCTTTCAGACTTCTATGCGGGTTAAGAATCGAGCCATGTGCTTGTTGTGGCATTTTTATGAAGCAAAATAAAAAGTTAATTATTTAAAAACATGGCAGGAATTGAAGGCGAAGAAGATTATGATGTTTTTGATCTTGGAGACGACATGAGTGAAATGATCCCTTTGACACAGCATCGCTCAACGCTCTCAATGCGGCATGAATTAACAGAAGTAAGGTTAAATCATTTTACGAAAGTTTAGGCCAAGAACCTCCCGAATTTATAGACCCAAATGATTTTGAATTAAAAGATGATCATTTGTCTGTAAAAAACGATCAAGGGCAACTTGTTCGGCTTACAACTAAACCCGACCCATCAAAGTTTTTAGCCAAGAGTACAATTATACAAAGACTCAGTGTGAAAGATCAAAATCGCCTTGGCCTTGTTAGACCGAAATTAGATAGGGATGCAGTTGCTAAACTTCAAAACACGCTGCAGGAACTCCAACAGCTAACCAAATACAAAACATGGAACTTAAAGAATTAAATCAATCGGCAGATGAAATAATAAATGCAATAGAAGCAGAAACCAGTTTTTCAGAAGAAACAGCGTTAAAGACTATACACGACTCACCGCTACCCATGCGAGAAATAGCGGCCCTTGATCATGCTTTAAGAACCATCAGAGGCGAATTAAAAAAACAATTTAGCAAAACTAGGTGAACTAGATGGGCATATAAGAAGAGAAAAAGAAAAACTCGTTGAGGCTGATGACGCCGACTTAGGGCATGATATTAAAGAAAGAATAACCAAAGACTAAAGATCTTGAACAAGAAAGATCAGCAAGACTAGAAGTGCTAACTACTAACCGAGACCAATTACGAACTCAAGTGAATAGAATAAGAGAAACTATCCGAAAAATTTTATATGAAGACACAACGCTAGCAGAACGAATAAAAACGCTGTTTAGAGAGCAAGGCGTCACATTAGCAAGCGTTATAACTGCCTTAGGATTTGCAATAAGTACACTGGTAATGGCTATTACAGGCGGCAGTAGCCAAAGTTCAGTGCCTCCGCCGCCATCGCCTCCGCCTCGATAAATCATGGGTAAAAAACAGCTTGATCATCTTGCGAATTTATTAAAAAAAATTAGCTGGTAAACCCGTGGACGCTTTACCAGGAATATTGGGGAGTATTGTCAGCTGGCTTTTGTCTACTGCAAGCAAAGTAGTTGGCTTTATGGCCGAGCACTTATGGACATTAGTTCTTGTAATAGTTGGGTTACTATTTAGTAAGATAAAGACCAAGTAATCCTATGCCAGTTAATCCAAGAACAAGCGCTGTTTTTTCATATTCATGGTCACGCGAACAGAGCCCGCGAGCTTTGCTGAGTCTTCAATGACTTGGGGGGTTGGACTTGGGGATTAGATGACTTAATCTTGGGTGTTCTTTTATTGGTTGTAATATTACTGGCTCAGATTTATGTCGTTTTTCCCAACCTTCTGTTCATTGCCTGCTATAAGAATTTCATTATTATAGTTTATTATTGTACCTATCTGGAGTCTGAGGTCAGAAGGCAGCATGTATAAACCAGTGCCAACAGCAAATTTCTACTTTCGATCTTGCGTATTGTAAAACATTTTGGTACCTTTTAATACTTGAAGGCAAATCAACAGTAGAATTAATGGCGTCCTCTAAATTTGCTAAGTATTGTTTTTGTGCGTCAAAGCCAGTAGAAGGATCAGTTATGCTCGATCTCGCCTGTGCTTGCGAACCTAGCAAACAACCAAACGTAAGTACGAATAGAGTCGTTTATTCGTTCTATTCCTGCTTTAGTTAGGCCTTTAGAAGTGTCTAAGATAAATGTTGTCCATGCTGTTTTATGCTCTTGCTCTATGGACCCGAGGTGAACAGCTGTGCCTGAAGAGAAAGATGTGTAAGGAGGATTCCAGTCATAGTTATATTTTCTGTGCACGCCCCAATAATAAGGGGTGCCTAAGCCATGATTGCGGTCCAACTTTTGCCTAAAGTCTGTCTTGATGTTAATATTGAATTCGTTACAGATTCTTTCAAAAGCCTTCATGTCTATTCTGTTGCTGAATGGATTAAACGGTTTGTCATTGGTAATGGCGCTTGCAGTTCAGTCAAAATACGTCTGAAGGTGTAATAGAAATGAAATCTATACACTGACCTAACCAAAGGATTAGGATGATTTAAGTGATCAGCATACGACACTCCACACCCAGTTGATGCACAAAACACAAGCAAAGTTTAATGGTTCTGATAAAAACTGCATCGGATGACTAAACCACACTTTTGCGATGTAGTCTTTTTTATACAGGGGGGTTAAGATATCTGCTTAATGGAGTACTTACCTTTTATGAAAGGTGTCAGTCTGGGGTCACAGAAATGTCTAGGGTGTCAGTTGTTATATTTTTAAGATTGTAGTGCGGCCCAACAGAATATTTTGCATCATATATTTGAATGCACTCATTTTTAATTTGTTTTAAAAAATGTTTGTAACAATAACAACTCAAGACCGCCCTTCGTTTTTGAACATGCTATTAATAACGAATGCGAAACCAAAACGGTCGCGCTCCATGAAATATTCTACAAAGTCGTATGGTTTAATATAACTGAATCCAAGGAAAATAATAAGATTAAAAAATTTAATAATGAAGGAACTTTAGTTAGCCAGTTAACAATACCTGATGGTTATTACGGGTTTTGCTCGCTAAAAGAAGCAATGAGTAACTTCGACATTGCTCTCAAACTTAACAATGCGAATCTGAAAACAATGTTGACCTTCAAACCTGAAGAAGAAGAAGTAGGGTACTATTTTGATAAAGAGCTAGCTAAAATGTTAGGCTTTGCAACTGACAGTCAGGACTTTCATAGTTTTAGTGTTTACGCCAGACAAAACTACTTATGAGGGAGAAAATCCGCTCGATCTTGCATTACATTCATTACTCTATGTTCATTTGGATGAGCTGAGCACTGATGAAAACTTATATGATGGAAGGCCCTCAACTGTTTTAAGAGCTCTTCCATCAGGGAAAGCTGCATATTGCGATTATGAAATTATACAATTCCCTAATTTACAGTTTAAAAGATTAGTTTGTGGAAGGGTCGGATCATTTAATATAAAAATCGCAGACAAAACAGGAAAAGTCATAAAATGTGATAACCTGCACATTGTTTTGGAAATAAAATAATTAGTTGTACTAAAAAATGTCGCGGGGGCCAGAAGAACCAGGAGTTACATTGGCACCTGTAAGGTGTATAACCTTGGAATTAAAAGACCTTGCAGACGTTGCGGACTTTGAACAGAACGGTGAAATAGGCGCTTTGTATGGTTTTGAGTACACTAAAGATGGTGATTATAAACGCAAAGAGGTTGGCGACAGCAAAAAGTTTCCTAAACTAAACAACTGCGCAATCTAGAGGCAAATAATGTTGGCCAGTATGAATATAAAATAGTTCGAAAACCTGACCTCAAATGGCACTTAGAACCATATTTAGAATGGGACATAAAATTTGAATTCATAAGCCCATTTACATATTTTAGCCGTCAAAAAAGTTTCAGAAAAGCATTCAACTCTGGCCCTTTACATGTAAGTCTTATGCCGGACGACAATAGTCGGAAAGAAATTGAAATAACGCCGTATGGGAAAAAACAGTACATCCTCCACAGAAAAGAAAACAGTTGTAAAAAAAGCTTCTACAAAATTACAGTTCTTTCCAAGCAGAAAATTAGGAGACACGTTCACAATGATATTTGAAATTTCTGTCTTTAAAGATGTGGAGAGGGATGGGGTTGTGGGCGTTAGTGACGTCCTTATAAAAGGAATTAATATTAGCTGGCAAAACTTAGACGTTAAACGTCCTTAACGTTACCATAGTCGTTCTTCACAATGGTGAGGATATTAAGATCATAACAACAAGCAACAAAATCAATGTTGACTTAAATAGGAAACAATCTTACAGAACTGAATTGGATTAATCTTACCCATTTAGGCCTCGTAGGGTTTTATTATACTGAACAAGTTTTGACGGAGAGTATGATAAAAATAATAACTGGATTAGATTAAATTCTGTTATAAAACTATGGAGCAGTTAAACTTTATGATAAAATCCCCTCATTGTTCAATGATTTGTGGGCAGACTGGTTGTGAAAAACAATTTTTTGTCCTAGACTTATTACAAACAGTTTATCGCTATAATTTTGATCATATTGTGATTTTCTGTCCAACACTTAAAAGGAACAAAGCATATCATGATAGAAGGTTTATATGGGCAGACAATGACGTATATTTAGTTAATCCTAGCACTAAACTGAGTGAGTGTTTAGAATACTTTTATAAAGTGTTTGAAGGAACGCAGACACTCTTTTATTATAGATGACTGTTTGGCAGAAAAAGATATAGTTAAAAAGAGAAACACTTTGTCAAAGCTGGCTTTCAGCGGAAGACATGATGGGATAAGTGTGTGGATTTTATGCCAGAAATATAACTCGGTTTTTAAAAGACTTTAGAGAACAGTTAAAGACTGTAGTGTTATTTCACATGAAAGACAGAGACTCATTTGAAGAATGTTTGCGCGAAAATGATGTTATTGAAAACGATCAAGAAAAACATAGGATTAAACAAAAACTAAAATCTGAAAAGTTTTGTAAATTAGTATTAAAAAACGGATAACCCTACACAGTATGTCTGTTTGTAGATAATCGTTATTTTTTGGTTATTGAAGTCTTACTTGTCAGAGAACAGGAAAAGGCGGTTTTTAGGCCACTTTCGCCCAAAAACTTGGTGGAGGAGCAAGTGAGTTAGAATTGGTAAAATGCTGTACTCTCCCTGAGATGGCAGACCCATATTTCATGACACTGGCATGTTTCCTGAGATGGCAGACCCACACTTCATGACACAGGCATGTTCCCTGAGATGGCAGACCCCCATTTCATGACACTGGCATGTTCCCTGAGATGGCAGACCCACACTTCATGACACTGGCATGTTTCCTGAGATGGCAGACCCACACTTCATGACCCCAGGTATGTTCCCTGAGATGGCAGACCCACATTTCATGACACAGGCATGTTCCCTGAGATGGCAGACCCACATTTCATGACACTGGCATGTTCCCTGAGATGGCAGACCCACATTTCATGACACAGGCATGTTTCCTGAGATGGCAGACCCACATTTCATGACAATGGTAATGGTATGTTCCCTGAGATGGCAGACTCACATTTCATGACACAGGCATGTTCCCTAAGATGGTAGACCAACAGGGTACATGTCATGATATGGGTGAGTTATGTGATGCTGATGATTTTGGAAAGTTTGATGCTTCAGCTCCAAAATCAGAGATTTCTCTCACAAAATCTAAGGTATCCAATGTTTGGTGAACTGTTCAAGACATCCTCCCCTCCCCCTGTTTTGTCTTTTGTCGTCTGCTTCAGAAGGTGAGTGTGAAGTCATCCTTTTGAAGTAACCATTTTTGACAAAGTTTCTCATTCCTTTCTTGCACACAAGAAAGTAGTGAAGTTTCATGTTGCCTTCAATCGAGCTAATGTTGATTTTCCCTTTTACACTATCCCTTAAATTAGGGCCATGTACCCTGTTAGTGTGTTGTATTTTAACCCTGAGCTGCGTTTTTTCCATTTATACAGTCAAAACAGTCGAATTTTCATTTTTCACTTTGTGGTGCGTTTGCCAGACGATTTTCTTTCCTCCATATTGTTTCTAGAGTTGTCCTCTCTTTCTCTCAAATGTGTACTTAGAAAGGGGACTATCTTTGAAGATGTCCTTCAGAGATTTTGTGCCCTGCCAAAGTTACCGCCCCCTGTGGCATCTGCTGGGCTTTTGTCCTCCTTCCTCAGTCCTCTTTTCTCTCTCTGGCACAGGGAGTCAACTCTTGGTCGGTCCTCCCTGTGGTCATCTTGAGCTCAGTGTAATGTCTCCCCTTTCTCTCCCTTTCAGAATGGCAGTCTTTTGAGCCCAATCTTTGCATCTCCTCCCAAAAATTACAAGAAAATAAATAAGTACATACATAAATGTAAATAAATGTATTTTAAGAAGGGGGCAGGAAGACTGAAAGAAGAATGAGGAGATAACAAAGAAAATATTTTGTGTTTTTTGTTTAAAGAGGGGTAATCTGACTCACTCCTCCAGTAGGAATCCATCCCAAAGAAGGGCTAAAGATGTGGGGTATCTTAGTCCTTCTGAGACAAATCTGGTGGGAGATCACCCCCTGCCTTTTCCTCTCAGTGGGAGGCTCTCACTCCCAAAAAGTGGGCTCTGACAGTGATAACTGAAGGCTTCAGCATTTCTTTTTCCCAACTCCTTGACATCTGTACCAGTTTGGACCACGGTGCCCTCAGATCTGGTGAAGGTTTCCATTCTCATCAAACAGGTAGATTCCCTCCTTCGAAAGGGCGCAGTTTCAGAGGTGTTTCTTCCTTGTCCACTAGGAATCCTTTACCATTCTTTTCCGTTTTCCTCAGAAAAATGGCAAGCAGAGACTTGTGACTGACTTCAACAGGTTGAATCTCTTTTTCCACCAAAATTTACCATAGAGACAGACCAAAGGCTACACACTTCCATTCTGCCCCAAGATTTGGCCATAAGCCTCCATCTCTCAGCCGCACACTTCAATATTCCCTTTCACAGGTCATCCCAGAGATTCCTTCACTTTGTCTTTCAGGGATGGTTTGGGCTTCTTCTTTTTTTTCAAAGCACTCCCTTTCAACTCTCTCAGCCCTTGGGTTTTCAAAAAGGTGATGGACTCCCTCATCTCTGCAGTGATGCAAAACCCACTTCAATGTCTTCAAACTTCCTCAATGACTTTCTCCAAAAGAACCTGGACCTGGAGTTTTTCCAAGGATCTTTTAACTATCAGGCACACCATCCCCTCTTTGGGCTTTCCAGTGAATCTCAAGAAGTGATTTCCAGCCAAGTGAGGATAAGCCATTTCTTCGAATAGGTAAATATAAAGCACAACTACCTTTACAGGTAAAATTCCTTTCTCCTCTCACTGATTTACATCTAGCTCAAGAGTGATTCAGTGTCAAGATCTTGCTCACCTGTTTCGTAATGACTGAACATGTCATTATAATCTTGCATTCTTATACCCAAAGACTCATTAATTAAATATTTACTGAGATCATTGACACCTAACAAACTTCTGGAAGAAACTTCAACCTGCATGGATATTTTAGCATAGTGAAATAAATGACACTGTATGTTTGTCGCCATGAGCCTGAAGAACATCACTGGTTTTAAAAACCAAAAATCTGCACTATCATCTCCACTTGTCCTACCTTCGGTGTCATCGCGGTCAAGGATCTCCACTTTGCGGATTAAGTGCTTTTCCTTCAGCTTGTACTCAGCCAGTGGGCCGGCACTGGAGGTGCGCTTGGAATTGTTGGCATTCTGCTTGCACAGGATGATCAGGCCATCAAACAGAAACACATGGCGCTCTGACCATTTCTTAGCTCCCACCTGTTTGACCAGAACTCCCTCTGAAACATGCATTAAAACAAGGTATGGGACTGGCCCTATCACAGATATTAAGGTTGAGCCAGAATATTATAAACATGTGCATGACCTGCAATAAAATGTACACAATTTCAAATAAGTTACCGTTTTAATATTCTTGCAACTACCCTATGAATTTTTCAGAGCACAAAACCAAATTAAACTGAACCTTTGGAACTTGTTTGTTTCTTTTGTTTTAAATTTCACACTAACACAAAATAAAATAAAAAATATCAGAAAGTTTTGTACAAAAATCTAGTAGCATATGTAGTTTACTGTGTATAGCTGATGTTCAAAATGGACCATTATGGTCATTCACCTTTATTCTGTAAATTCAGAATCCATCTGTAACCTTAAATGTCGCTTCCTCACTTTGTAATCATCTCGACACTGCCATTAAAATCTTAAGTGAGAGCATATACATCTGCATTGTCTACTGGGCCCTCTGCAGAATGGTTATCACTACAGCTGTGCCTGGGGTGTACTTGGCACAATCACTATCACTATAGCTCTGCCTGGGGTGTACTTGACACAATCACTATAGCTGTGCCGGGGGTGTAACTTGGCACAATCACTATAGCTGTGCCTGGGGTGTACTTGGCACAATCACTATAGCTGTGCTGGGGTGTACTTGGCACAATCACTATAGCTGTGCCTGGGGTGTACTTGGCACAATGACTATAGCTGTGCCTGGGGTGTACTTGGCACAATCACTATAGCTGTCCCTGGGTGTACTTGGCACAATCACTATAGCTCTGCCTGGGATGTACTTGGCACAATGACTATAGCTGTGCCTGGGGTGTACTTGGCACAATCACTATAGCTGTGCCTGGGGTGTACTTGGCACTATCACTATTACTCTTGCTGTGCATGGGGTGTACTTGGCACAATGACTATAGCTGTGCCTGGGGTGTACTTGGCACAATCACTATCACTATAGCTCTGCCTGGGGTGTACTTGGCACAATCACTATCACTATAGCTGTGCCTGGGTTGTACTTGGCACAATCACTATAGCTGTGCCTGGGGTGTACTTGGCACAATCACTATCACCATAGCTGTGCCTGGGGTGTACTTGGCACAATCACTATCACTATAGCTGTGCCTGGGGTGTACTTGGGACAATCACAATCACTATAGCTGTGCCTGGGGTGTACTTGGCACAATCACTATCACTCTAGCTGTGCCTGGGATGTACTTGGCACAATCACTATAGCTGTGCCTGGCGTGTACTTGGCACAATCACTATCACTATAGCTGTGCCTGGGTGTACTTGGCACAATCACTATAGCTGTGCCTGGGGTGTTACTTGGCACAATCACTCTAGCTGTGCCTGGGGTGTACTTGGCACAATAAGTATAGCTGTGCCTGGGGTGTACTTGGCACAATCACTATAGCTGTGCCTGGGGTGTACTTGGCACAATCACTATAGCTGTGCCTGGGGTGTACATGGCACAATCACTATAGCTGTGCCTGGGGTGTACTTGACACAATTACTATAGTTGTGCCGGGGGTGTACTTGACACAATTACTATAGCTGTGCCTGGGGTGTACTTGGCACAATCACTATAGCTGTGCCTGGGGTGTACTTGACACAATTACTATAGCTGTGCCTGGGGTGTACTTGACACAATTACTATAGCTGTGCCTGGGTGTACTTGGCACAATCACTATAGCTGTGCATGGGGTGTACTTGACACAAATACTATAGCTGTGCCTGGGGTGTACTTGGCACAATCACTATAGCTGTGCCTGGGGTGTACTTGGCACAATCACTATCACTATAGCTGTGCCTGGGGTGTACTTGGCACAATCACTATAGCTGTGCCTGGGGTGTACTTGGCACAATCACTATCACTCTAGCTGTGCCTGGGGTGTACTTGACACAATCACTATAGCTGTGCCTGGGGTGTACTTGGCATAATCACTATAGCTGTGCCTGGGCTGTATTTGGGCACAATCACTATAGCTGTGCCTGGGGTGTACTTGGCACAATCACTATAGCTGTGCCTGGGGTGTACTTGGCACAATCACTATAGCTGTGCCTGGGTGTACTTGGCACTATCACTATAGCTGTGCCTGGGGTGTACTTGGCACAATCACTTTAGCTGTGCCTGGGGTGTACTTGGCACAATAAATTTAGCTGTGCCGGGGGTGTACTTGGCACAATCACTATAGCTGTGCCTTGGGTGTACTTGGCACAATCACTATAGCTGTGCCTGGGTGTACTTGGCACAATCACTATCACTATAGCTGTGCCTGGGGTTACTTGGCACAATCACTATAGCTGTGCCTGGGATGTACTTGGCACAATCACTATAGCTGTGCCTGGGGTGTACTTGACACAATCACTATCACTATAGCTGTGCCTGGGTGTACTTGGCACAATCACTACAGCTGTGCCTGAGGTGTACTTGGCACAATCAACTATAGCTGTGCATGGGGTGTACTTGACACAATCACTATCACTATAGCTGTGCCTGGGGTGTACTTGACACAATCACTATAGCTGTGCTTGGGGGTGTACTTGGCATAATCACTATAGCTGTGCCTGGGTGTACTTGGCACAATCACTATAGCTGTGCCTGGGTGTATTTGGCACAATCACTATAGCTGTGCCTGGGTGTACTTGGCACAATCACTATCACTATAGCTGTGCCTGGGGTGTACTTGGCACAATCACTATAGCTGTGCCTGGGGTGTACTTGACACAATTACTATAGCTGTGCCGGGGGTGTACTTAGTTAGATAAGATAATGTTGCTTATAGCCCAGCCGACCGCAAAGGGCCACATCAGGGCTGCCTGGGGTGTACTTGACACTATTACTATAGCTGTGCCTGGGGTGTACTTGGCACAATCACTATAGCTGTGCATGGGTGTACTTGACACAAATACTATAGCTGTGCCTGGGGTGTACTTGGCACAATCACTATCACTATAGCTGTGCCTGGGTGTACTTGACACAATGGTTATCACTATAGCTGTGCTTGGGGTTACTTGACACAATCACTATAGCTGTGCCTGGGGTGTACTTGGGCACAATCACTATAGCTGTGCCTGGGGTGTACTTGGCACAATGGTTATCACTATAGCTGTGCCTGGGTGTACTTGACACAATCACTATATCACAAATATTCATCCCTAAACTCTATAGCTGTGCCTGGTGTGTACTTGGCACAATCACTATAGCTGTGCCTGGTGTGTACTGGCACAATCACTATCACTATAGCTGTGCCTGCAGTGCAAACTTGCACGCCATGGTGTTGAACAGTCAGTCACCTATCGAGTCATTTATAGTAACGCTCTACACAAGCTTGAAAATGTTTTAACACTTTAAAAAAGATCTTTTTTTTTGTCCAACCAAAGCCTTGTGGCAGACCTGGAAAGGTGTTTCAGCTGGAGTATTATTTCCCTGAATCTGATGTATGTTTGGTGAAAATCATGTATTCTATTGAAAGCTCTATGTGAATTTCATGTGTAGATTATTCAAATCCTTAAGGATTCTAATTAATGGTAAATCACAGTCATTCAAAATGTTTGTGGTATCAAAGACTGACATCACTTCTGATTGCACCAAATAACAATTTGATACTGAGCACACCCAATGTGCTTTAACCATTCAGACAGCTAACCACACAAAAGGTGGTCACTTCATCCTCTATTGGATATTTATGTTTTCTTTTCTTCATACTTACATGTCCAAACAAATGCTTTTCTCGTACTACAAGGAACAAAACGAATCTCCCCTAAAAACCATGTGGAGAGCGGGAAGCTTACTCTACTCAACCTGATATCCCATGTAGTAGGATAAGATAAGATAATGTTGCTTATAGCCCAGCCGACCGCAAAGGGCCACATCAGGGCTGTCACCACGTTAAAATCAACTCACCAGTCATTAAAAAAAAAAAAAAAAAAACTTTCACACATCTCTTTAAATGACATCGTCTAGAAACGTACCAGAAACTTCGTTAAAATCTTTCTTCCGTAAAATCTTAAATCAGATGAAAAATGTTAATCTCTCTCAAAAACTCAAGGATCACATCAGGCGGGACATCCTGAACAGGATCTTCATGGACTCCGCCGTAAAATGTTTGTGTCTCACATCGTGCAAGTCCCAACACTCTAAAAGAACATGTTTCATTGTGAGTGGCGCATGACATGGAATGCACCACGGAGCTTCTTCAACTCTTTAAAAGGTAAGAATGGGTAAATACGAATGGCCGGTGTGCAGCCGGCACAGAACCGTTTCCTCTTTACGACCACCCGACGTAGATGGGAGGAAGTCCTTAAGGTTTGACGGATCTGAAAGAGTTTGTTATTCGTCTGTGTGTTCCAATCCCCCTGCCAGAGGTCTCTCACATAATCGTTAATTTTGGGTTTACATCTGAGCGGGGATATAGTGTTGGACAGTTTTCTCTCTTGTGGCATTCTTGGCTAAACGATCAACCATTTCGTTCCCGCGATGCCAAACATGACGGGAAACCCCAAAGCAAGATTTATGTTGTAACCGTCCACCTTCAACTTGCTAAAAAGTTCAAAAAAAGTAAAAGTTCTGGATGCTGAAGGTTGCGGCCAGCTATGGCCTCCAAAGCTGACAGCGATCCGCAAAACCCAAAAAAGTCCCTCTTCGAAGAATGCGAGATTATCTTCAAAGCCAGTACCAGAGCAGTAAGTTCAGCGAATAGACAGAAGCATCTGAATGTATATGTTCCAACAGTATCTGAGAGGAGCCCCAGGGCAGTGGGTGCACAGGCCACCCCATCCTCAGACTTGGAACCGTCAGTGAAAACTTTTTGATAGGATGGAATTTGGAACAGAGCTCAGATACAAAGCCTTGTACCCCAGAGAGTGGTAGACTTTTTGCGAAAAGCTGAAAAGATCGAACGAAATCTCTGGTGTGAAAAAGGTCCCGGAGGTTGATCCGGAAATTTGGAAAAATCGGAAATTACTCCCAGGTCTAGACCTGCATTCCGCACGTGAGGCTGCATACGAAGCCCAAAACGGCGGAATACTTTTAGGGTTGTTTTCAAACTTACTTTGGAACGGAGGGTCAAAGACACAGTCATAGGCAGGGTTTTCTGGTTCTGGAACAGTGGATATATATTCAAAGACAGTTTCAGCTGCGGTTGGGAAACAGTGAAGGTTCCCCTGCCTCTGCGTACAGGCTGTACACAGGGGTGGTGCGGAACGCTCCAAGACAGAGACGAAGCCCTTGATGGTGGATAGGGTCCAAGAGTTTGAGGTAAGAGATCTTGCAGAGCCGTACACAGCACAACCGTTGTCCAGTTTGGAACGGACCAAGGCTCTGTAGAGGTGCAGCAAAGTTTTTTATCAGCGCCCCAGTCGGTGTGCGCTACGACCGCAAAATATTCAGTGCTTTTGACAAGCAGTTTTGAGATTTTTGATGTGGCTGAGAAATTTAAAAGTTTTGGTCAAAAATGATCCCGAAATTTGGCCTCTTTAACAGCTGGATGGGAGATTTCCCTACTTGAAGTTCAGGATCTGGAAAAAAACTGACGGAAATTATGGAAGGAATACACTGGGGTTTTTTTGTAGCAGAAAAGGTAAAACCCGTTTTCACCCGCACACTGATGGATTTTATCCACGCAAAGCTGGAGCCTGGCTGGACACTCGGGTACAGGTTCCAGTTGCGTAGACAGCGAAATCATCCACAAAAAATGAGCAGTCTAAAACCTGCTGAACTAAATTTCAAAATGTTATTGATCTTAATACTAAAGAGGGCAGGAGACAGTATGCTCCCTGTGGAACCCCCAACTCCTGCTCGTGGACATCAGAGAGAGTGGTGCCAACCCGGACCTGAAACTGTCGTTCTGCCAAAAACATTTTGAAGGAAAAGCGGAAGATGACCTCAAAAAACCCAGTCATGGAGATCATGAAGTATCCCCGACTTCCAGGTGGTATCGTAGGCCTTCTCCAAGTCAAAAAAAATTGCACTGCATGCTGTTTGTTCAGAAAGGCGTTCCGAAGTGTAGATTCCAGACAAATCAAATGGTCAACAGTAGTCCGATGTTTGCGGAAACCACATGTTCTTTGCCAAAAGGCCCATCGGTTTCGAGTTTCCACATAGCCTAGCATTGACCATTTTCTCCATCAGTTTACAGACACGCTGGTCAAGCTATGGGACGGTAGTCTGATGGTTAGAAAGATCTTTTCCAGGTTTGGGGATGGGAATAATGAGGGCTTTTCGCCAAGGGGGTGGAAAGAAAACCAGTAGCCCACACATGGTTGTATACCTGTAGCAGTTTTGTTCAGACATTCTTGCGGAAGTGTTTCAACAGTTGTAATGAATTTCATCTATCCTGGAGAGGAATCGCTGAAAGAGAGTAAGGCGATTCAGTTCGTTTAACGTGAAAGGAAGATTATGTCTTCCATGTTGTCTGACGAAATGTTGCAGGGTGATTATTTTTTAAAGGGCTTTGTTTTTGACAAAAGGGGGCTGATTTGTTAGAAGAGGAGGAATTTTTTTTCAATGGTTGAAGCCAGCAGATTAGCAACTGCTTTTTTCTCCGTTATTAAGAGTCCGAAAACTTGAGATGGTTCACAGTGGGACAGGTGTTCTTCCTTTGATTTTCTTAATGATGTTCCACACTTTTTTCTTGGAAGTTTTCGATGTCAGCCTGGAGCAGAAGCTTCTCAGGCCCGACGTTTATGATTTTAAAAGTGTGTCTTGATTTAGCACGGAGTTTCTGTGGGCTCGAGCGTTGGGCCCGAAGGTCTTTGGGTTATACCCGACGCTGACCCCCGTTTTCGAACTTTTGAAATTTGTTGGCAGTCCGATCAAAAAGGGTTTTTTTGGCATTTGAAAGTTTATCGGAAGACACTGGAATACAGGCTTTAGCACTTTTGATCACGTGTTAGTCAGAGATTCAGCTGGGTCCGGGATCTGGGTAAAATCGTGTCTGGAATTTTCTTTTGAAATAGTGGCTGCAAAAGACCCTTTAGTTTGCTTTCTTATAATTTAGATGTGGAGAGACAGAGAGTGTCCAGTTATTTAGGGTTGAAAACAGAAGGGAAATGGTCACTTCCGTGCAGATCGTCATGGACAGACCACTCATAGTCCGGGGCCCAGGAGGGGTCACAACCGAAATTAAACACGAAAGTGAACCTGTGGAAGAGTGGAGGTAAGTTGCAGATCCGTCGTTCAGACAACATAAACCCAAAATCAGAAAGGACATCCTCAATTAGCAGACCTCTGGATGACTTTACTGACACTCCCCCAAAGAGGATTGGGGGACGTTAAAGTCACCCAACAGCAAAAAAAGGTCGAGGAAGTTCTCTATCAGACTGACAAGGCCCTGACGAAAAACCCGGGACAGAAGGAGGAAGAAAGGGAACAGATTGTCCCCAGTCTTGTGGAGAGTGACTCTCGCAGCTCAGCCTGAGGGAGGTAGACAGAGCGACAGGACTATAAAACAGAGTTTTGTGTATGAGAAGGGCAAACACCGCCCGACAGTCCCAACGTGGATGGTTGTGCAGGTTTTGAAAGAACATTAAAGCCAGAAAGAGTAAAGGTCTTCTGGCTTTGAATTTGAGTTTCTGAAGAGCCACGCGGAAGGTTTTTTTGATCGACACAGAGCTGCAGCTCCTCAAGTTGGAATTTAGTCCACGGATATTCCAAAATTTGGAATATTGTACTATCCATGGTGCAGAGGGCGAAAAGGAGAGAAATAGGTCTTTCTCCTCCTCAAAGTCTGCTTCCAATGGGGGTGAATTTATTTTTTAGTTTCACTGGACTGTGTTGGTCTTCGACCTGCTGGCAGATTGCCAACAGGTGAAGAAGGTCTGGATTTGGGAGACGGTGGAGGTTTCTTCCTCATCTCCACCTCTCCACATGGGTGGAACTCCCTTGCCCGCACGGGCATGGACAGAGGAGTTCGAGGCGGGAGTGCTGGTTTTTTAATCTGCCCAGCAGCAGATGTTGTAGACTGCTGGGCAGTCTGAGGGGTGGCGGATTTTTTGCCTCCACCAGGGGCAGTCACTTTGGGTTGGGAGGTGGTGGACCTGCTTCCCCCAGAGTTGACAGTTCTTCCTTGCAGTGGGCTTGGAAAAGATAAATTCATCAGTCTGGCAGCAGATGACTAGTGGAAACTTTCTTTACGGCCCAAGCATACGAAGATGCTGTTGGGCGTCTGACTGCCAACAACCTGTTTGCGGGCCTCAAAAAAGGGATTTTCTTTTCAGTTTTTTTCTGTTGTATAGTGGATTCCTGAATCCAAAGAGGGCAGTTTCGGGAAGAGGAGGGGTGGTCGCCACCGCAGTTAGCACAATGCGCCGGATCTTTACACGGCCCATCATGGGTTGCCTTGCAGCAAACACCGCAAAACCCCCTGCCCAGAACAACGGTCTCTGACATGGCCAAACCTTTTGACATCTGAAGCACCTCAACGGGGACGGAACATACATCTGAACTCTGACGTTCAGGTAACCAACTTTGATGACTGGAGGCAGCACAGGGTTGCAGAAGGTCAGAAAGGGGTGTTGGTGGCCACTCTTTTTGCACCTTTCTTTACTGTCCCCTGCGCACCTCCGTCACACCCTGGGACGCCAGTTCCGTTTTGATTTTCTGCCTCTGAGACACTGTTAGATCTCTGCAGCGAATCACTCCTTTTGACGAATTTAACTGTTTATGGGAAGGGCACCCTGATCTCCCTGTCCACTATTTTTTTTGCCCCCAACAGCTGTTCAGATGCTTTTTTGATCGACATTGAATGAGAAACGAGCCATTCCTCAACCTTTTGACGGACTGAGGGTCACTGCTAGACCTTGAAAGCCCTTTG